>JAJIZL010017422.1:1739648-1753354 GCA_023969395.1 Amblyomma maculatum
CAGGCAGGCAGGCAGGCAGGCAGGCAGGCAGGCAGGCAGGCAGGCAGGCAGGCAGGCAGGCAGGCAGGCAGGCAGAACTTCGACGTAGAACAGACGATCGCGAGGCATTCCTTTGCCGTCGTCGAGTAATTGCTTCGGGCTTTGGAAAGGGACCTGCTAGCACAAGCGATAATTTTTTTGGGCCAAGGTCGGCAAGCATAGGCCAAGGTCGGCACCTAGGCCCATGCTGCTTGAATCGGTGTGAATTTCAGTCTCAGCGTTTTTATCTAAATGAGAAAGGGAAGGTGTGGACTGTTAGCGGTGCTGCTCGAAGGCTTCTGCTAGCGGTGATTTTCACTTAAATTGTACTTTTGCCTTTGTAAGCAGCGTGAAAGGTTCGGCTGGACGCGAAAAAGTCTTGACGAATCGTCGGTATTAGGCGCATACTGTGAGGAATCGGCGCACAGCTTTCTTATCAACTGGATGGGGAAACTGCACCCTCTCAACTTTTGATTGGATCTTTTCTGCTTTCAGCTTCTGCCCTGACGACTTGATTGCGTTGAACACTATGCGAAGACGTTTCAGATGGTCTTCAAAGCCTAAGAGAAGACTACGACGTCGTCGATGTGCACCAGACAAAAATATACCACCAAGCCAGCCCGTACGATATTCATTATTTACTGGAACGTCGCGGGTGTGGAGCAGAGGTCGAATGGAATTACCTTGAACTCGAAGAATAAGCCGTCTGGTTTGATAAACGCCGTCTTTTCGCAGTCTCTTTCGTCGACATCGATTTGCCAGTAGCCGCTTTTTAAATCAATCGATGCGAAGCACCTGGGGTTGCATAGCCAGTCCAGTGTGTCGTCGATGGAAGGAGAGGGCAAATATTCTTCGTTATAATGATCAAGCGGCAGTAACTACCGCAGAACGAAGTGTCCCGTCTTCTTCACAAGGACGAAAGGCGCTCCGAAGGGGTTCTGAGATGCCTAGATTACGCCATCACGAACATTTCACCGACTTGCTCTCGGATGGCTTCGCGTTTTCGTGGCGATACTCAATAAGGCCTCTGACGGAGAGGTGGGGTGTTTTCGTAAGTGATAATTCGGTGCTTTTCCAACAACATTTGTCGCACCTTTGACGCTGACGAAAAGCACTTGCTATGACATTTAAGAAGACTGCTATTCTGGTCTTGTCAGCACCGCGGTAATGCTGGGTTGTCATCGAATATCGGCAGAATTCCACGGGTGGGTGCAGCGTCTGCATGCTGCTCGGTTATCGCAAAGACATCTCTTGTGTCTGCTAGTGCGTCGAGGAAAATGATCTTTGTCCCCTCGTTAAGTTGCCGATAATCTCAGGTGAAGTTCGTCACCAGCGCATTAGCTTGCCCTGCCCGGAACTTGGCGATGGCTCTTGCGATGAAAAACCCTCATTCCAAGAGCAACTGGGTGCTTCCCTTTACGACGCCTTCAGCGGTTTTGATGCCTTCGCTACCCACCAAACTACGGCGCTTGACCGTGGCGGCACGGTCAATTTTACGTCCAGAATGTTCAGAGCGGCAGATTCCGTCGAATTCATCATAGTAGGTACGGCGCTCTGCGTCGCAAGCTTGATGAGCTTTGATCGAAGGTAGACGATCACTCAATGTTCACTGAGAAAATCCACACCCAGAATAAAATCTCGCGAGCAGTTCTGTAGGAGCACGAAGCTCGTAGGGTAAGTAGGTCCATTCAATGTCACTCTTTGGGTGCATCTACCGGAAGGCGTAATAAGGTTGTCACCAGCCGTGCGGATTAGCGGGCTATCCCAAGTGTTAGTCACTTTCTCTAGGTGGGCTGACTATTGGGATGACACAATAGTCAGCTCTGGTGACCACTAAGGTGGTAACTGTGCGACCGTTGACACCAACTTCCTGGCCGTGTTCGCGTCCTCGTACTGCATTTTGTCTTCGGTATTCAACCTCTGCTTTGTCTTGTGCTGAGGTCGCGGCCTGGTACACCGTCGTCACTTCGCTGAGTGGTGGTGTCAGCTTGGAGTCTGCTCGCGTTGTTGTGGAGGCTGTTGTCGTGCGTGGCGGTGGTGTAAAAGTTTTATCGTCTTCACTTGTCGGCGGATGATCTTCGGTAGTTCGCTGTGTAGCAACCACACTTCCAAGAGGTGCTGTTACAACATTAAAGCATAAATTATTTACTCTTTCTCTGGATGCTGTACAGGATGTTAAATATTATTTCAGTTGATTATATGAAGCGGTTTATAAAATGGTATTCTTCAAACTTCTTAACAAGATACTTTTTCTTTTTTATTCCGGCTTTCACTGGGAATTAAAGGCCTTGAGATAAAATCACTTGAGATGTCTCATTGTACACAGTACGAAAGTCATAGCTTTTAATTTGGAAACGTTTACGCGAGTAAATTGTATTTTATTGGATAAATTGTTCTCTAAATTCTATAAACAGCCGAAGTGGTAGGCGCTGCTGAAATATGAACTTATTGCAGATAACTTACGTGTGACCGCCTAATGTTTTTTTGCGATGTTCATTGCCTCAGGGCATAAAATATGCTCTGAACGATGAAGGGTGTGGTCAAATTAATGAATAAAGTTTGGCCGATGCAATTAAGGCGAGGAGTGAGCGGTAATGTGGTCCCTGCGTCCAAGTAGAATATGACTGCGGATTATGGGGGGAGAGGCAAGCTGCCACCAGGTGCCGGATCCGCGTTGGTTTCAGAGCTGGACATTCCCACAGCAATTGATGGATGTCAGCTTCTGTATTTCTGGATTTGCAGACGGGGCACCCAGGTTGTGGATACCAATGTCGAAATTGATGCCAATTTCAGATCACTGCCGGTAGCGCCACCCCAACTCAAATCCTTAGAAGCGCCACCTCCTCTGCACGGGTTACACCGCGGGGGAGGCTTACCGTACGCAGAGGTATCAGAGCCCGTGTACGGTGTCGGAGGTGTCCCTTTTTTGTTACAAGTAGTGTAGCATTGTCCAATTTTATGAGGTTGGGCGATGTCGAGGTTAAGGGTGGAAGGCGGGTCGCAGAATCCGCCTGGCTTTGAGCACTTAAAAGGTCACGCGGAGTCTATTCAATACGAATTGGCTGTGGTATGCGTACCAATAGACTCCGTATGTTTTGACAGATTTCTGTGCTACCACTAACGCGTGTAAGTAGCCTTGTCACCTGGTGGTCATCAGTGCGTATGACAATACGTGCCGTAGGAGGCATGGGAATGACTATCACAGAGCGAATCGACTCTTGCACTGCAAGGAGTTCCGCACAAAAAGAAGATAGAGGTTCCGGTAATTGAAACTTTGGTGTCCTTTTCTGTGATCGCTTGCTAAGGCAGTGAACTGCAGTTGTCACTTCGCAGGCTTGGATGCTCGCGTCGACTTAATTATAATGGATCCTTGTGGCAAGCGGGTGTCTTGTTCCATAATTCGATCTCGAAGTGACGACGCCGTTACTTGTGTTTTAGGCCGTCGTAAATCAGTTGGCTTGTTTTCACTGAGCTGTACAAAACGGCAAGGAGCAAGCACTGGCAGTGGCGGTGATAGAAGTTAATGTGGCGAAGCATAAGCCGTCAGCGTGCATTTGCGTGAGAGGGTGCCCTTAAACCTGCGTGCATCACGTCGCTGCTGCGCCTGTTCATCTATTGCGTTTAGCTGCTTATTTGCTTGGAGTGCCACAATTGGTGTGATGCGAGGGAGGCAGGTGATGACCTTCATTGCCCCTCGGTTTATATAGCTTCAAGGCGATCCCATTTTGTCCTTGTCAAACGCTGTAATTGGGCTTGATAAACAAAGCGCGGTTTGACAACTGCCCCCACCAACTTTTTTGCAACATCTGAGCGAGCGCAACCCATTTTTGGAACAACGCGTCTCATCAGACCAGAAGTCTGTAACGCCTGATTTTTTAGCCTGAGACGGCCATGAAGTTCCAGTTCCTTGCTCATGAATCATTAAATCCAGAATTTTTACTGTTGAACTTTCCTGAAGTGGTGTTCTGGACAGATGTAGATAAATAGGTGTTGCCGCTAGTTTACGGCGCACCCAGTGGTTCGCGACTGATATGAACGTAGTTTTACTTGCGGAAAGTTTGAGGCCAATGAAAGATGGTTTCGCGTATGAAGCCGTGTTTTTTGCGAAGCTAACTTGTTTGTTTCAAATGAATCCAAATGCATCGCAAGCGATAATATTTCAGCAGTTGGCTACATCCAATTTTGAGGGCTACGGACTCAGTGAAATCAGCACAGCATCGGTGTTAGCTTTGCAGTGTCAGTGATTGTCCACGTTTCCTTAACTGCATCTGGCACTGAGGCAGAAATATTATAGCGCATCAAAAGCTATAAGGTGCCTCATAATGACGATTTTCGCCTACAAATTATTTTTTGTTCCCCTTTTTTTCTACTTCAGTTTTATCATGAATTTATGTTCAACTTTTGTATTTGAATCGTTAGCCATACAAATTGAGGCCAGCTATATATCATGTCTATTCCTTGACTTGCATTTATTGACGGAGTTCTTAAGATTTAAGCAAGAAGTGTTGAAATCGTAGCAAGTTTGAAATGGGTGAACTGTGATGAACTATGCGGTTACCACAGATACAATTTCGAAAGCCGTTCTCTTTCATGCTTCTATATTGGAACATGGCAGTCAAATAATTTGAAGTTCGTTTGTAATATTTATAGCTCTGGTAAATACAGATTCTTGTGATTTACTCTGTAGAGATATTAACTCTACAAGCTCGATCCTAATTGCCGCCTCTTTCAATGTGCCCAACGGAGGAGCGTTCAATGCACTTCGCGTTTTCAATACTGAAGAATCATTTATTTTGCCAATAAATAACGTTTTTTTTTGTTTTGTGATAGCAGAAGAATGATTTTCTCTCTTTATTTTCATAAAGCAGCATGGAGAAAATATTTTTCTGACGTCAGGCAAATCTCAAGTCCTTATGTCAGCGTTTATTGCTATCTGTAACGTGACATAAACTTACTAAACGTATCTTCCTGCTCATCACTTGCAGAACCTCGCACCCGAGTGAATATGAGAACAAAAATTATAAATGGTGACATCTCAGTGATCTGTAGTGACACACACTTCGGCAGCTTGTCGCTGTGGCTGGTGATAGATTCGGAGAAAAAGTAATTTCTTCCGAGGAAAAGCATTTACTCGCACAAAAAGTATTAAAAGTTAAATCATTGACGCCAATAATAGGGAAACGCGTTTTTTTATCTGGACGTTTTTGACTTCTAATACAGGTATGAATATAAAGAAAAAGTAACTTTACATGGAATTTGGAACATTCTGTTCTGTAAACCGCTTCGTTGAACAACCTTGAAATATTTTTTTCGTTCAGTAGAGCAACTTATGGAAGGCGTAAGAATTGCTCCAGGTGACGCCGTACTGGAAATTCTCCAGGTCGTTCTTGACTTTCAATACAGGTCTGAATATAAAGAAAAAGTCACTTTACACGGAATTTTGAACATTTTGATCTGTAAACCGCTTCGTTGAACTAGCTTTAATTATTTTTAACGTTCAGTAGAGCAACTTATGAAGGCGTAAGAATTTCTTCAGGTGACGCCGTACTGGAAATTCTCCTGACACTCTACCATTTCGGCAACTTTATTGACCTGAGAACATGCCGAAATGTTTATATACATAACAGTCACATAACACATAACAGTCACAAAGTCACATAACAGAACAATGCAACTGCAATACTATAAAGATATGTTCATAATTGCATTTTGTTTTTCGCATAATCTAAATTTTTTTTCTTAGGTAGAATTTACGCCCTTCAAGTAGTAATTTCGGAAGCCAAAAAATCTGGATAAAATTTATATTCACAAAAGGCATTTATATTCAACTTTTGTCCTCGTTGTTGACAGACAACGTCACCCTGAACGAGGGACAATCTTGCAGTAATACAAATGCTAGATCTTAAATATCAATCTAGTACGCGATTATTAGAAAGGTGGTTTGAAATTTTTGAAGCCTGAGGAACTGGTTCCGGATGTATGTGGAAGCGGAATAGACATACTGCGTTGAAAAAGACTAGAAGTTACATCGATGAAGCTGGGTAGACTAAAGGCATTATAAAGACAGCAGCCCAAAGTATACCATAAGTGCCAGCGGAGACCCGAGAAAAGTGAGTGGAAACATTTCAGAGTACTGGAGAACCTGCACTGAAAAAATTTGAGATATGAGCATTATTGCTGCTGCTTTTGCGACAAAAACGCCTCCTAATCTTATTAATTTTCTTTCTTTTCAGTACTTTCTTTTCTTTCGAAGTTCTTTCAATTATCAGTTTTGGATAATATATTTCTGTTTTTTTGTATTTACGTTATTTCCCGCAACCCCTGCTGGCGCTTATACTCTATTGTGGCAGGTTAGTTGGAAGTCACTATAGTGCACGATGGTTGGCGCAGTCGGTCGGACAGGGAAAGAGTGTGCTTCGGGTCCTGATGTGGACATGATTTTTGATGATTACGCCACCCATGGGGCAAGATAATGCTTCCCAATTGAAATATTTGGCACCACGTTTCATAAGGTGCTGCGACTGGTGTTACAATAGTTTTCAGCTCTCAGTAGCACCCTTCCATTTTGAATCTCCTGAAAAGAGATAGGGTGCACGTGCGAGGCGTTGTAAACCCGCGGTGCGTTAAAAGCGCTTCAAAAAACTTTCAGATTGTGGCGGCAGATAATTGGAAAAACCAAGGGTGGTTACGCATTTTATGCACACGCTTAAAATGCTGCAGAGAAAGTATCGATTTCAGCAAATGCTAGGGGCAACAGCCCCCTCGTCTGAGGCCGCTTGACGACGTCTATCAATACTAGGCCTCCAGAAATGTGGACGGAACCAGCCAGGCCCTTTTCCATTATATCTTTACTTTAACTGGACGTACGGGGACAGAAAAAGAGGGTTAACACGAGAAATGAAAAAGAGGGACTGTCTTGATAGTGTCGCGGTGGATGTGGAAGCGCTAGCACTCACTTCATGCTCAACCGAAGCGACGGACGTCCGCCGTCTAGCTTGGTTAGAACTATACTGTGCATGAGGGGAGTGGATGGATGACTCATGCATAACTTGAGAAATATTTAACGAAAAATACCACTAAACACAGCCCAACACAGCAAAAAGCGCAGTAAAACATCACTGCAATAAAAGGAATCAATCAGATAAAAACTGCAACGTCATTTAGGTGAATTACGGTGTAGTTCTTTACCGTCACGCTAAACGGCTGCTAAAAAATTCGATGTCAACTTTTAGTTGCTGATTACAAGCATCACCAGTGGAGAGGGCATACGTGGTAGCGGATTCCACCCCATGAATATCCTAAGGAAAGCACCAGTTCACGCCTTTCTCAAAATTCCGTTACTGGCTGTGTATATTGTGCGGCATGCGACGCTGCGCATGAAGAAAGCAAGAACAATGTGTAAGCGCACGGATTGGGACAAGCTTGAATGTGACTATGCCTTGCATTCATGCATTTCTCGCCTACGTTGTATATAATGAACTCACCCCCGTAACAATGTCAATGGATTATGGTCTGCGATGACATATAGATCCGACACTCTAAGGAGTGCCGAAAGTGCGTGATGGCAAGGTATCATGGGTAGCTACCTCGCCTCTCTGGCATGGTGGCATTCGCAAGGTGGCGCGTGCGTCAGCTTCCACACTAGGTGCGTTGCCGCGAAACTGAATCATTCGGCAACTTCCTGAACTGGATCGACATTCGCTATGACTGTTCGACGAAACAAGTGGCGATGCTTATTGCTGATGCTCGTATTGAGTACCTCTGACCTCAATTAATAAACCAAGATATTATGCTACTGAAAAGGCTAGACCAAGTAAGAGAAATATGTTAGGCTCGACAACTCGGAGTGTCCTCTGTAGGTTGTTGGAGGCATTTAAAACGAGGACACTCGACAATTCGGCGTGCGTATTGAAGCCCACCGTGTTATGCTTTTCTGCCGTCATATCAGTGGAGAACGTTAGCGAGCCACTCGGTCTGTCTTTGGCCACCGTGCTCGTGGAGAAGGTCTATGCCAAGCGTAACAACACGAGAGCGTTCGTGCAGAATGAAAAATGGCGATGAACATGCAGACACGCACCGGAATTTGGCCGTGCGCATTACACGGTGTGCGGCAACATGTCTTCCGGCCGTAACTATCTGGCGGCCATCCCTAGGCGTCATCGCGTTTTTCAGAGCCGTTGCTAGTCCTTTCCGAAGGTATGGAGAAATAGGCACCTGTGTTGATTTACGCACAGACCACCGATGCGTTGACGTAAGCACTGATGTCGATGGTGATGTCGATCGAGAGCCTGCCGACGTTGAAATGGGCTTAAAATGAATCACTCGGCGCGGCGGGATGAGCTGTTCGGCGATGGCGCGGTCCCCATAAAGAGGGTTCGCTGCGGTGGGAGATGTTGGAAAATGCGGCACCAGGTGTCTGAGGGAGAGATTCACTCGATGTGACTCGGGAGATATTCGGAGATATGGCGGTTGGTTTGGAAAGAATTCAGTCTGTATTTCGCATGATCATTTCAGGGATGCGGTGGTCTTCGGAGCGATTCTCTAGTATGAATGATAAAAGCTGGTGGTGAAGCGGCGGTCATAGTGGGGGCGATGCGGTCGATGCGGTGGTGGAGATTTGCCGTGAATAGGAGGCCTCGCCTCCAAAGGTCGCCATAGGTTGTTATTAGGTGTGTATTATCCACGTCGTTTAGTGGCAAATTGAGATCAGGGAGGAGAAGAGTAACGAGACCAAGATGATTGCAATTAGTGGCACGACAAAATAGGCTGTCCGGCCGGCAGGTGACGTACAAAATCTCGTATTGTAACTTGAGCAGTCCCAGTTAGCGGTAAGGCCTTACCGCTAACTGCCCGGGCACCGCCGGTATAGGTGATTTGCCTAACCACAGTGGTAGCAGAGAGGTCGTCGATCTAAGGCGCGCCGGAGATTTTTCGTCGCGCCTGTAGCCTTTCCGCTCAGTAGGAAACCGGCTTAGGAGCATGTACTAAAGCATCGGAGGGGTTTACGTCGCTTGACCCGGAAGTGGGAAAGTGAAGCGCAGTATGTCCAAGTAGGACCTGGAGGCGCTTCGACGCACTGACCAGGACGACTGGTGCCCTGAGTGCTTTCTGGTCTTCCTCACGGATTGCGCGTGAGGAAGACCAGAAAGCACAGCAGGGTAAAAAGACCTTTGAAAGCTTTGGAGTCCTACATTCATGTTGAGGTTATCGACGTGGGGCTTGAATATCAAGTAAACACAACACATGCCTTTTTACACATGTTTTCATGGAAGTCAATTCAATAATTACAAGCAACAATATCTGCAGATTATCTGATCTTTTAGTGCACATTGACATCATTGATTGAAAGGCTGTTTAAAATATGAAAGCGTAAAAAAACGTGTTCTCCTACCGAAAGAAATACATATGCCTGCGCAACAGGCACGACACCGGCGTAACCCTCAATATGAAATCGTAGCGGGATCTCAGTTACCAAAGCGAGCGAGTGGCGGTGAAAAATGCACCATCTTCTTAATATGGCAATGCGTGAAGGGTGCAGTAAAATTATTAGCACGGAAAGATCGTGCAGAACCAAAAATTTAAAACACTGCGTGGTTTCCAAGATACCTTCTCTTCCCTTACCTTTCCTTAGCCAAATGTCCGGACACTCGCACAGTGCTTGTAGGTGTACTTTCTTCTGTAAAAGGTCTTGTAGGAAGTCAGTCGTTGCAGTCGCTTCGTCTCTGGTCGAATTCGAATCAGGAGGAAACAATATCACACAGATTTTGCGCTGCACCTTTATCTAGCCTAAGCCATGCGTTTTATAAAATGAGGTATAAGGTACTCTAGCCGGTTAATTAGGCAAATATGAGAATGGTTTGTGAAAAAAGGTGCATAACCAAGATGCGTGATATTGACAACACATGACGCCTTGACGCAATTTCCTTTCCGCGACCTGCTCCCGAAACTGCGTCAGCAGTTCTCACATGTTTACAGCACAACCTTCCCCCTCCCCCCCACCCATTTACTTCAAGGGATCCCCCACCACTTAAAAGGAGTCCAGGACACATTAGCAGCTGAGACCCTCTGGACTAGCCTATATGACGGGCGTCACACGTGCTCCATCCGGCAAAACATAACAGCTGGCGCCGATCATGAAGGCGCCGTACCAAATAACAGTCTTAAGTTACCATTAGTTGCTTTTATTGTTCCCGTGCTTCCGGCATAGACTGTGTTTGCCCCGGGCGTCCTCATGCTGGTACCATCCGAGCTCGGCCGCTTGTGTGCTCTCGTGCGGCCTTACGAGTGAGAAGATCTGCAATACGCGCACCTCTGGCCGAACTGAGCCCCTAGGTCACTCCGCGTGTGGTCTTTTTCACCGAAAAAAAAATTGCTTGCCTGGCCTCGCTGTACACAGGAGCTGTACTAAAGAAGCTGGACTAGTTTTTATTTCCATGCACTCGACGCTAGGGTTTCCGCAACAAAGTTTGGGACCAAGCTTAAGGTGTAGACCAGCTCGGAGAAGGCACCGAAGGCACGTAGCGCCTTGCAGTACGGGTCCAACTCTACTCATTAGCCATCATCCATTCCGGATTTTTTCCTTCCAGCCATTGTACCTTCTTACACTGTTCAGGTGGCAACCTGCTAATGATTGCCATTGTAAGCACGCTTTGGCTTCACCGAGTAACTGCTGGCAATCACTACCGCCGTTTTTATAGCGAAACAAAAGCACGGATTGCTTCAATGTAGCTGGCGCCGTTAAAATGGGAAACAAAGCTTGCGGATCTTTGTGTTTCCTCCACACATGGCATCATGCATAGCAGCCACTTACCGAAGTGTTTGTTCACGCATTGGTCTAATTGCAAACATTGTCGTTTCTTAACTAAAAGCCTCCAGTTAACACCAATGACAGCAATACTTTAACCAAGTGAAGGATGATACATGATTTCGCAGTAGTACACCAAGATAAAACAATTTCTGGCGAACGTCTCCGAGTCTATAAAATATAAATGCATAAATTATAGCATTTCAAGAATTGCAAAATTCTGGTTGCAGACAATGTTTATATCCATATATTACCGAAACTGCTTATGTGAAAATTGTGTTCACGTCGAAGCCTGCCATCGCCATCTATTGCAGTCAGACATTTTGAACGAGCCTTCAGCATCGGTGTCGGTAGGTGTCTGTATACGGTCAGTGACAGGCGGTATCTGGCAGCTGACACTGTCGAGCACTAACTGGCCGCAAGGATGTGTGACGTTACGTTTGGCACAAGCTGCCAACTCTGGTCACTTCTTTCATATCGGAGGGTGATATCAGAATTAGCCTGCCAGAACCGTTTGAATTCACGTTCGCCTAAAACACTCAGGTGCATGGATACGGCTTGGTTAAAGCGGAGTTTATATGCGGCCTCGTAGCTTATGCTCTCGCGTCTTACCCTTAAACTTAAGTGTCCCCATTAATGTAGCGTCCAACACTGATAAGGCGTGATAGGGGTATAATGTCACAGGCAAAGAAGCTTCCGCTTCCATTCAGGTTTAATCAGAGTTAAACCACAGCAAATATAGACAACACACTTTCTACCTCTACTAACGGGTGAACGCTGAAAATGAGGGTCTATTGCTTAGAATAGCTGTATGAACAATGTTAGCAGAAACCAAGGTCAAAAACGGTTGCCTAATAATGATATCCGTATAAGACCAGTAAGGGCTCTAAAAAATGGCACACTGACTCAAAACTAGACGGTCTGGATTTGTGACTTGTAAAAATAGCGGAAACTTGACGACGACAAAAAGAGCTCATGGAGGCCATTTTCTCTTATCGTTTTTTCAACACGCTGGTAGGAAATGAACACGCTTTTTTTTTGTGCACGTGCCCTTATGTGTCATCCTGTGCTTTGATGTGTTCATTTTTGTAGTTTCATGATTACTAATAAGTTTCTCTTTGCGACAGCATTGAAAGCCCCGTTCTTCAGAACGAACACCCACTGAGCAAGTTTCTTCATGATGATATTCGCTTCTGACATATACTCTTAGTCAAGTCCCACATAAACGACGAGTTCTATAAACTCTTAGTCATGTCTAGGTTAACGTCCTGCTCATAAGGGGCACTCTTTGGCATGCACCACAATCAACAGTCTATAAACGGCCCTGATGGAATGCTAGGCACATCAAATGTCTGTAAGAAATGACAAATATTAAAAGGCCGCGTGTAAAAGGGGATGAGAGTGTGGCACCCAATTTGCGGACAAAAAATAATGTCCCGCATAAACATGGCGAGGTACACGTGGTACGCTATTGTGATAGACGCCCTGAATATAGGCGCGAATATTGAAATCCTATAAATTAGAAACCGCGATTGGCGCGAAATTTTAGTCTTGTTGGAACTACAGTAGTGCCGTTGCAACAGTTATTATTGTGAAAGGAACAAATGCTAAAGTGTTAGTGCCTTCTTAAGAGAAATATATATTCAAATGTTACTTAACGAACTATGTATGTGACTGCTTTTATTATGGCGGTCAGGATTTAAATGGTTACAAAGCCCTAGTGCAATACGCTTGCGGTGAAAGAGGTATTTCATTTCTTTGAGCAATAGAGAATTCGATTTCTTAAGTGCTGCATGTGGACACCAGAGATTGAAGATGAAAGACGTTTCTCGGGTTCGTAGCATGTGTGATGCATTGTGTTGTGCTTCATGGCGCATCAGAAAATACGCACATATAATACGTAAGGCCTGCGTGTGTCTCCATCGCATGACGATAGTGCTGCATTATGCGAGCATGTGCACTGATCTTTGAAGTGCAGCGATAGGTTTCCGTCTGCGTTTCGCCGACCAAACGATAGGCCAGATGTACCACTCTTGCACGTGTGCAAAGCAAACACATCTGCAGGCTGTCCCAGCCAAGACGGACCAACAATTAAAAAAAAAGATAGATCGGTAATGAAACGAAGACAACCTTCTTAAGTGTGATGTGATGTTCCGACAGGTATATCCTATTTCTCAGTGTAGTAAATTTCTCCGTCTAGTATTTCTCGGCGGACTAAATTAGGCAAGATTAATTCACTTTTTTCCAAATTATTGTCTTAAACGCTCCGGCGTGAATTCGTTAGTGCTCCGGCGTGATTGAGAGAATAGTTGATTTGGTTAAACGCTATGGCGTGAATTGTATAGCGTTCCGCTGTGAAGGAGGGAATGAATGATTGCCTTAAACGCTCCGGCGTGCTTGAGAGAGAGGAGATGGTATGATTTGCGGAAACTCTAGAAGAACAGGCTGGCAGGCAGATTGCTGACCTTAACAGAAAGCGTATTAAATTCGACGTTCAACTGGAACAACGTGCTGCCTTCGCAAGACCATTGGTTTCACCATGCGTAAAACTGCCACAATACAATATACCAAAAAAGAACGCATTTACGCTAAACATTGCTAGTTGCAATTATTTCCATCGAAATTTTCCAACAATAAACAACTCTATTAGCTCTTGAGCTTTCAGTAAATATTTATGGCTAGTTTAAAAATGTAACCTAATTAGGAGCAACCAAAAAACGTGGTCGATGATTTATCTAATGCCTAAGTAAATTCACTGGGTTTGAATACGAACAACACTTATTTTTACTATTAAGCACTTGCGCTTACTACTTACGTCTCTACATTTCATATCCATCGAAACAATTCAAGATGGCAGCCACTGTCACCAGTACCACGTGACGCG
>JAJIZL010017422.1:1753364-1798746 GCA_023969395.1 Amblyomma maculatum
GAAACAATTCAAGATGGCAGCCACTGTCACCAGTACCACGTGACGCGACCACCTCGAGGTTATCCATATACATAAACTGTGTGGCGTCATGACCTATCATAAGACGAGGCCAAATGCTCACGGTCTTAGTGGTAAAGTGGGCACAGCAGCCGGTGTAGCCCCATATGCTGTCGCTCCGCTATATACTGTGCTCGCGACGATATTGGTCCACTTAGAGTCGCCACTGGTGTAAGAATTGTTGCCCACCCGTTTGACGCGGAAGGTTCGGAGCGGCTTCAGACAAATCGGCCCGATACGGCGCACAATTATTAGTCGATTTGGGGCCTGGTGAGCATGATGAATGCGGACCGACGACATTTGATCATCAAAACAGTACTGAGGGCGGGATTCCGGAGTGCATGGTGGGCCGACCAATGGTCGTACAGAAATGAGAATTGTACCCAAATAGTCGTCGCTTCGTGAAGTCATTTCGAGATGTACATTTTGGTATCCGAATTTGGGATCTGGGAGTGCAACTCGGTTTTAACCAATATGAGCCTCCGATATAACGACGGTTGTTGCGAGCTGATTTGTAATTGGTGTGCGAGTTCCAGCAGCATCGTTTATTAAAAGACGATCAAAGAAACTTTTTATGCTAACGGCCAACATGGTACGCTGATTGTTGGTCGCATCATTTTTGTACATAGATCTTCACCGGTAATATCACGCAGAGTCTTTATAGAGAAAAACACCCTGAACGTTAACGCACG
Organism: Amblyomma maculatum; assembly: GCA_023969395.1. Taxonomy (NCBI): domain Eukaryota; kingdom Metazoa; phylum Arthropoda; class Arachnida; order Ixodida; family Ixodidae; genus Amblyomma; species Amblyomma maculatum. The sequence continues at coordinate 1,754,114 of JAJIZL010017422.1, forward strand.
ACTCTGGAGCGTAGATTATGCTGCACGTTAAGAGCACGCTATCCAAGATTACCTCGGAAGGAGACTGCAGCCATGAAATTAGGAGACGCCTGCTTCTGGGAAAGGGAACAATGGTTAGCCTTGACCGCCTAGTAAAGAGCATATACATTAGTCTGCCAACCAAGATCCGTATAACTCGTGCTATGGTCTTTCCAGTTGTGATGTATGGATGCGAGAGTTAGACTGTGAAAAAGGCTGACCGCCGAAGAATTGACGCGTTTGAATTGTGGTGCTGGCGAAGACTCTTGAGAGTTCCTTGGACTGCCAGAAGATCAAATCAGTCGATATTGTCAACCATCAACCCTGACTGCTCATTGGAGGGTCAAATTCTAAAGTTAAAGCTCAGCTACTTTGGTCATCTGATGAGAAGAGAGGAGTCGCTGGAGAAAGATTTGATGTTGGGGAAGGTTGAGGGTCGCCGGAGAAGGGTTAGGCAGCGAACGCGATGGTTAGATGGCATCCTCGAGGCACTGCAGATGAAGTTATGTGATGTTAGGAAGATGGTGAAAGACCGGAAAGCATGGCGTGACATGGTCCATAGGGTCACGAAGGGTCGGACACGACTGAACTGAACTAATCCCTCGCTCTAAGCATTCGAGCTGCTACTGCTTAAATAGCCGTCTGGCGTTGGGCTGCCACTTTTCGCTTCTGGACTTCACTTTTGACCTCATGGGCTGCATGAAGGTGCTATAATGGATTCTACCATAGCAAATGGTGTGGCACGAAAAGCCGATGAAACACTGATGGCACATTTTATTCCGCGTTATCGTTGCTCTTATCAAGAACCATGACCCAGCATGCGTGCAGGATGAGGGCCAAGCGTTTTTATGCGCAATAAGTTGCTGAATCACCTCATCGGTGTCAGCGCGTGCCGCATCGTTGACAGTCGCAGAGCAGGGTACCGCTGCTATTTTGAAAGCGAACGCCTTGAGTTTAAAGTGGCCGAACACAGAGGACACACGCTTATGGGTGAGCTTAAGTGGGAGCGACAGCATACGAAGCGAACTGGAGCTAAAGCGGATCCTGAGCAGGTTAATTATAAACTCAAAGTATAGCTACATTTTGTATTTGTGGTGCGCTACATCCGCTTTTGTAGATAGATAATCTCGTATTTCGACATTAAAGGCGATTTGCCGGACCGCTGCAATTATGAAGAGCTGTGGGTCAGACGGCTAATTTCGCTGCACTGATGATTCCCACAAGCCAGCTGCGCCTTGTGAAGCGTTTTGGTGCGCATAATGCGGACATAGCCCAGTACAAACTGCTCGCATCGGTAAGGCTCTTTTCGTTTTTTCTATGGTTGCTATACTATGCATTTAGGCTTGTTTGCTAGCTACAGTTAACTCTATATGCTGTGATAAAAACGCCCACATGTGGTTTACAATTATAAGTGTTCACCAATTGGTTTGGTTCGTTTTTTAATGTGGGGATGATGATTAAGAAAACACATATCTGCAATAAAACGCCTAGCATCACCAAAAAGCAGTTGCAGTGGTTAATAACAAAACCCGCCAATTGTACAGGGCTCCCGATATTCGCCTGTCAGTTTAGTCTAACGCTCTCGAGATGCTGGCCGAAACAACCGAGGCGTAAGGTCATGTCTGTAACGTTACACGATTATCAGTCTGAATCTTCAAGCTTGCAGCAAATTAAGCAGGTAAAATCTCTAACATTCAGCATAACGCGGTGGTTGTTTTCGACGAAGAAGAATGCTAGGCCGATGTCGCGGCTTCTAGCAGTACGAACATTGCGCATGCTCGCTGTTTCTCCCAACATTCGCTTTGCTTCGACTTGGATGCACTATAGTGGATGGCGGCGTGACATTAAAAATATGGAATTGCGTACGCTACCGACGTGCCTTTTGTCGCTGCAAAGTTACGGTTTGCTCCTGCAACCGCCAGGCGACAAATTCTAGTCATGCTTTCGCTTCCAACGCGACTGTATCCGAACGAGGAAACTTTTTTAACTCATACAGCTTAGTTTTTTGTGGGCCTTTAAACTGCAGCCGAATAGGGCTTGCGTTCTCGGCTCAGTTACATTAGCGCCAATCCACCTAATGGAATTTTCGGCCGCAGACCACTCGTAACGTATGTGACGTTTCACTTCCGCTCCTCGATGCTCGTGCCTGGTCTGCATAGAGGGAAATGCCGCGAGGTGAAGGCCGCTCCTACTATGCACATGTCCCTAATCGGATTAGACTTGGCCACAGTCATTCGTCATAACAGTTTACTGGCATTGGCCAGGCGTGGACTCGAAGTTGGAACTAATGCGACGCCTTGTCTGTCGTGAGAGTCAACCTATAGGTCTGTCGCATTCCTAAAGTATCAAAAGACGTGGTCAACAAGTATTTGCGCAATAATGGGAACGCTAACTAGGCCGAGAGGCACACAGGCGTCGCTCATTTCGCACTTCGTAGAAAGAGCGAGAAGACAATCGATTCTACGCAAAGGATTACAAACTCGCCCAACCTTCTGCTTTAGATGGAGACACGCCTAACTCCAACCGGCGCTGCAGCAGCATCGATGTCACATCACCCGTGTTTTAGGTGGTGGCGTGCAAGCTAAGGGACAAGAGCCAAGCAGACGAGGAGAGGGTAGATGAGAAGGGGCGAGTGAGAGTGCGGAAAATTGAGGACCACCACACAGGACTGAGTCGAAATAGCCATTCAGATTATCAAAAACAATTTCCGCCCTAAAGTTTTTTACATTGCAAACTACTGCTGTTATTAGATAATGGCCGTTCTTCAATAAATACGAAATTAATAGCTAGTGGCTATGTGCATAGGTGCGAACCAATTTTTGAATTGCGCACAGGGAAAGAGGCATAAATATCTGAGCGTGTAGGTGACATGAACCACGGAGAGCGAGGAAAGATGTAATTTGAGAGCAATTATATTTTTCATATCTAAACCCTGTGCAGGCTTTGCCTTGCCATCTTTCGCTCTGCTTCCGGAGGAGGATCATCTGATATGTGATATTTCAAATATACGAGCGAAATTGTCACGTGCAAGGGATTTTCTGGCAGGCACTCCGGAAGTTCTTGGAGGTGCTAACGGATCTAAGGTATAGACATCAGTGACATCCCAACAGCATATTTTCCAGCTTCTCGCAGTTGGTCTTGGAACCTTTATATCGGGTCGGCAGGACCGTCGTTAAGCTGTTGTTAACATCTGAAGAAACATCTCGTGTTTAGCTTGCATTGCTTCGCAAGAAATGCTTAGCTATCAGAATTATTACAACACAGTTTTAGCGTGAACTGTTTTATACCTGCTGAGAAACATGTTCGGTCGGGTCTCAGTGCTTCCGGGAATAGCAAATATGACTGTACCTTAATTAGGAGATTCTTAATTAGGTGTGATAATCGTTTGCAATTTTCGTAGCACTTATTTTATCGTACATCTCCTAAAACAAACGACAGCAGGAATATTCTCTTGCAGAATGTTAACTGCATTATTCTATACCTATAAACAGTGCACCTAAACAGAACGTGTATACCCTACATTAAACAGGGGCTTTGGTGAAGTGATCTCAATGCAACACATGCATTTTAAGTTAGGCGAAATTACAGGAATGCCTTCAATTGCTAAATATAATATCTGAACATTGTTGGAAAACACTGCTCGCTTTCTAAAGCTAAATCAATGATTAAGATAATGTAACAGTGAAAGAAGTCATTCTGTGAAATTCTGAATGGTCAAGCCTGTGTGTTCATTTCTTCAAAAATGCAGATGCGCTGCCGCGTAAAGCGCCTGGTGTCAGCGAGCTTGGTCCCGACCAACCGGCGGCTTCTCATGCCGGCACTGATGTAGCGAGGGAGATTTCAGCCGGTTTCGAAGGGTAGCACGTCTGCTTGAAGTGTAACGTCTTGTAGTGCGTTTTGTTTGTTTGCGCAACATACAGGAACCGGCCACAACAGTAATGCAATTTCATTTGTTTACAGCATGTGCAAAGGTAAATATCATTGCATAAAGATTATCAGGAGCTCTCTAGTACGTGGAAATGTAAACATACACAAAATAATAATCCCAGAAAAAGACATAAAAGTGTTGAAAGTTGTGTCCATAAACAAAGCCCTTCATCTCTAGAATGCATCTCTAGAACATCATTTCTAGCATGCTAATGATTATCTGCAGGTGTCGGTAAGGTCTACATAGGTGTCCGAAAACGTGCATTGAAGACGTTATTCAAAACGTGGGCAATAAATTTACTGTGGCTCTTTTTCCCATCGATTTATTATATTTTACAACAGATAGGCTTCGGAAACGCTGATACGCGAATGCTCCAAGTGACAGGAGACTAACACGAACAAAAAAAGCATACCTGGTCAAGCGTGAAAATTACTAGCAAATATTTTGAAGCACTCCTAAATTATCAGCCATTCAAAGAACCTTCGTCAAAGGAAGTATGACTACATGATTGAAGACTTTTTCAATGGGAGCAGATTTCATTCACACACAATTTTTCAGAAGCAAAACGTATAACGTTATTCCGCTTAGCCTTCACTACGACGACATTAAATAAGCAAACCCAATAGGCATGAAGAGAGGAAAGTGAAGAAAGCTGAGTACGTTCTACATATCTCGTCTCAATCTTGCACCTTGGAAGGAAAGCGTAGCAGGGGGCGGCAGAAAGTTAGGTGGGCGGATGAGATTAAGAAGTTCGCAGGAGTCAAGTGGTCAGCTAGCACAGAACCGGGCTAAGTGGAGAAATATGGGAGAGGCCTTCGCCCTGCAGTGGGTACAATCAGGCTGATGATGATGATGATGAATCTTGCACCTCACGAACGCTCCGAGCTGAGCAGTATAATCTTTTAGGAGTTGGCTAAACTAGGGTACGTTTTTGTAACGTCAGTATGAAGTTTTCATGTCAGACGGAATAATGCCAACACCAGAATTATTTAAAGTGAAGTGCGCTTAAAAGTTATATGCAGGTGTGTGGCGCTTAAAGAAGTCTAGTTATCATGCTCCAAAAGCAAGGTTAAACATCGTTTTGTTAAGGTAGTAACATTTTGATATCAAAAGAACCCTTAAGGCGCTGGCTTGTTAAATAAACAAACCTGAAAAAATAAATGCTTCTTCACCTGCTAGCAACACTGGATACAAGGTGGTGTACTTTGTTAAATAAATAAATTTATTCTTCTTTTTTTTATGGCCTGAGTCTTCGAAGATCATCTACTGTAGAGAAAACGAAGCTTTAATTCTAAGCAAAGAATACAAACTTGAAGAAGCACTTACGCTCTGCTTTACAGTATAATTTATCAAGGATCTCTTATATACAAGCACTTTTGATCAAACTTTCGGGCACTGGAAAGGGCTCTGAACAATGTTGAAGAGTTTCCGAAGTGCTGGATGAGCATCACCCTTATAATCATTTTAAGCAAAATAAAAGAAATCCAGCTACCTTTCCAAAGTGGTATGCTATATTCATCTGCGCCATTTCAGCAGTGAATAAAACCCGTGCCTCTTGAAAACTACAAAAGCACACTGAATCCCGTTCTTTGACGCAATTACACAGCTTTGTCCACTCCGCAGACATGACTGTGGAACTAGTTGTCTCACATAACTACTCGTAGTACAGCGCATGAAATATAAGCCCATAAAAAGAAAACGGAGAAAAGCGAAACATACATCAAGATGTTTTCGAAGCACCCTAAGCAGCTTAGAAACCTTCGGAATACAATTTACTTAATTTTACGACTAACATCTTGCCTGTGAACACAAACAAGCTTTAAAGATGCGCCTTTCCAGCAATGTGTTATTAATATGCTAAAAAAAACTGAAATAAAAGATCAGGATGACACTTAGGCTTCGCATTAAGAGTAGACGGGGTGAAGTGCGTTCGTTTGGTTAATATACTTTTTAACTACGACAGACAACAGCCAAATGACTCAGCACAATAACACAACCGACTAAGGCACGATTACGCATCACTTTTATTTTTAGTTATGACGGACATCGACACGACGAAGATACAATGGACTATGACTCAATGACTAAGCATTTCTTATTTTTATAATTTTCATAATTTTTGTACGGTTTACTGTTAATTTTAATTATTTTTACTCTATAAGTATTTTATTAATTGATAAGTAATCTATTAATTATGGCCTTAGTATTACCGCCAATCACCCATCATACTTCCCATGTATCACCCAGCACTTATCAACTACAGGTCTCCATGTGATGGGCCAAATTTCGAACACTTCCGAAACTCCCGACACCATCCCAGTCTAAAATGGGGTACTGGGACAGCTCTTCGACTGACCGAGCTGCGTATGCTTAGCGTAAAAAGCGTACAGTAAATGCTGTAAAGTAGTGGACATTAAACTAATGCGGTGCTTACTAGGCATGAGGTATGATATCAGCGAGGTGCGAAAAACTTTCTCTTTTGTATCCATCCTGCGCGGGCCCGACAGGTAGGTCAGTGTGGCTGAGTGCCATAACTGCTCCACATCGCCCTACCTGTCTGGCTCGGCGAGTTAGAATAATTTAAGGAACGTGCTGCAATGCATTGCGAAGTTATAAATCTTGCTGATCCGGTATCTGACTGGCTCCCGAAGATTGAAATTTCTAAATATTTAACTTCATTTAACTCTGGTATGTCAGTAAAATACGGCTGACGGTTACTCTGAAAATATTGTATATTTTTAGTGCAATAAAAAAGGCTATATAATGCAGCGGTACTCAAAATAAACAATGTTTACACAGGAATCGTCAGCCGTATTTCACCGATGTACCAAGGTTTAAATTCTTTTAAAGATTGCAAAATTTCAATGCGGGGGAGCCAGCCCAGTTCATTATCCGCAAGTTTTAATAGTTCATAATATCTTGCAACAGTTTTCTTAAAGTATTCTGTAACTGGCCGAGCGCGAAAATCTGCATTACGCACTGCCATACAACTTCTCCATGTACTGTGCAGGCCCAAAGCCATTGTCAGACCATATGGGATACCGTCCTAGTTTTCAATCGGGAGATACCTGATTCCGTGAAGGTCAAGGGAAGATCCTTTTTAAGAGTCCTTTAGAGGACATCCCAGAAGAAAACTGCTTCCCAGCACTCCAAGGAAACATGGTCTAGGGTTTCATCTTTTTTACATAACATCCAGTAGGAAACAATGTTTTGGCAGCTGGTGCAAGGTCCATTTTTAACTCTTTTATTGACATCTTTACCAGAACCGGCACTGCACATGGTCCTATACAATGGTAGAGGGAGCACTCAGTAACATATATCTCTGCTAAGTTTCTTCCCCTTCACAAGACTAAAATAATCCGATTAAAACTGAATATAAACAAAACGACAAACTTGAACAACTTCTGATACCCGCATATATATAGTTGGTTGGTTTGTGGGGTTTAACGTCCCAAAGGAACTCAAGCTATGAGAGACGCCGTAGTGGAGGACTGCGGAAATTTTGACCACCTGTGGTTCTTTAACGTGCACTGACATCGCACAGCACACGGGCGCCTTGCTTTTCGCCTCCATCGAAAAGCTGCCGCCGAGGCCGGGATTCGATCCCGCGTCCTCGGGAACTGTAGTCGAGCGCCATAACCACTGCGCCACCAGTTCCTTCAATATAGGGGATGCATGACAAATTCGGAAAAAGTCTGCCCAGTCTCAATTGAATAACAGCACGTAAAAAGGGCTCCTTAGTATCCCAAAAAATAAAGTTTTACTAGCTATCGCACATATCAATGGCGTAAATTAAGGCCTCAACGCGTACCTTTCGAAACAGGTTGTTTCGAGTGGTCCTTTTCCAGGGGAACCTCACATATACACTGCAAGCAGCCTACTGTAGCTTTTGTACATTTCAGATGGGAATAGTGTAGCACTTACATCTTCGTACCACAGCTCAACAACCAAGAAAATATTGCAAACTGCTGCATATTTAAACATCGAGAGGTTCAATCCAATAAATTCTGTTGTTTTTCTACTAATATTTGCCACCTTGCATTGCCAATAAGGCTCACTGTCAGCGTAACATTCAAGAGAGACACCTAATTAACCAGGTGTTATCCACAATACATTGGCGAAAACGGTCGGGGACAGAGGTCATCATCATCATCATCATCATCAGCCTGATTATACCCACTGCAGGGCGAAGGCCTCTCCCATATTTCTCCACTTAACCCGGTTCTGTGCTAGCTGCATCCACTTGACCCCTGCGAACTTCTTAATCTCATCCGCCCACCTAACTTTCTGCCTCCCCCTGACATGTGTATGACATGGCATGGTGTATGACAGAGGTCATACACCATGCCAAAGTAGCAAGCACTGTCCCCAATTGACTGCACTTCCGCTTGCTAATGGTTAGCTGGTTATTTAACCTTGATTATTCCTGGAGGGAAGGGAAAGCTTTATGTACATGACTACGCTCATTGCCAAGCTTGGAATAAACACATTGTGTCTTTTTCGAACTTAAAGCCCGTTCTTCATCAATCTCTTCGGCACGCCGCCTTTTCAGAGCCAAAATCCGAAGTGCCTTCGGGTTCCGACGCGCTGCTGAAGTAGGGTGTTCGTCCTTCTTCATCTCGCAGTGTTGTAACCTAGCTAGGAGCTCGGGTACTCCGATTTAGACATGTATAATTTCTCCAGTGCCTTCCACTTATTACTGACATCACGTCACGAGACTTTGACTTTGTCAGTGGCCAAGGGCAACTGGTGGCCTAAGTGACTATGCCCCAGTCACAGCGCCACCATCAAGTCACGTGACCTTGACGATGACAGTGGTCATCGGCCACTAATAGACTATGTGAATGCCTCAAAGTCACATGACAACCACCGGGGTTAACACAGAAGTTTACCATCTAAATTTTTTTCAAGGTCAAGCCAATGCATTTTATGAAACGTAGCGCAAAGAAGATTAGGACAAAATGAGGGATACACACACGAGCGCTTCTTTGAGTCTTCTTTGCGCTACGTTTCCTAAAATGCAAATGCACCAACTCGCCCAATTCAGCAGTCAAGAATGTGCAGTCAAACCAATGCTTCCGTGACTTTGACCTTGACAAAGGTTACGGTTGTGGCCTAAGTGACAATGCCTCAATGTCACATGGCGACCACCAGGTCATCTGACCTTGACTTTGATCTTGACAATGATCTCGAGCCACTTGGTGGCCTACGTCACTATGGCCCATAGTCGCATGGCCAACACCAGCCTTAACACAGTAGTTCGACCTCTAAATCTCCCTCAAGCTGAAAACCGTGCTCATGTGACCTTGACCTTGAGAGTGGTGAAGGGTCGCATTGTGACCTGCATGAATACCTCCAAAGTCACATGGCGACCGCCAGGTCACGTGGCTGACTGACGTTGAAAGTGGTCATTGTCAATTATAATGTCCTACGTGACTAAGCCTCAGTCACACAACGACCCTCAGGCTACACAACAGTTTTACCCCTAAATCGGCTCAAGGTGAAAATTGTGCTCCCGTGATATTGACTTTCACAGTTATAACAGACCATTTAGTGGCCCACGTGACTGCCCCAAATAACATGGCGACCACCAGGTTTAACGCCAAAGTTCGACCTATAGATCTCCCCCAAAGGTGAGAGCAGTTCATATCCGGCGGCTCAAACTACCAGCAGTAGTGAAGCTTTTATTGCAAGAAAAAAATGGCCGAGTGGTGAGTGTTCATCGCATGATAGCGGCTGCTTGAAAACAAGTAGGGCTTAGAATGGTTCGCGGCAGTATATATATAGGTTTGTTTCCGTTCATGAGTACAGATAAAAATAAAATAGTTTTACCAAGGTAATTGAAATTTAGTATATTTTATCAGCTTAGTTCAACAGTAATTACAGCTCTTGGTCAATGCCTTCAAGTACCTGCATTAAAACCATCCTATAATGCGTTTGCATTGAGCTGATATTGATAGAACTAGCTTTATGGCAAAAATTCTGCTTCTTGATAAGAATTGAAGTTGCTGATGCAATATATTCAGCTTAGTTTTGCGTACGCGAGAGGACGACGTCATCGCGTCCGTGTAGAATAAAATTCATAATGCGTTAATCAATTGCTTATACAATGGATATTCAGTTTCTTAAAATTCATAAGCTTGATTTACTTAAAATACATCCCTTACGTTATTCTAGTGGCATAATAAACCATTGTGTATTGATACTGCGAAAGCAACAATAAACGTGCTATTCTCCTGAACATATAAATTAGTTTGGACGGTTACATGTTAACGGAGACCTTTCTTGTGATCTTGAGAATGAAGACACGAGCCTGCTTTCTGTTCTCCTTCTTCTGCCTTGCAGTTTCATTACAGCGTGGTAAGTCTTACGGTACTATATTTCTAATATATGTCTTACTACTCCGCGTTTCCCAAGTCGTGAAACACTTTTATAACATCCGCGAATAACGGAAGCGTAAGCCTGATACAGAAGGCACATTAGAAGCAAACTATTTTGAAACCTTAAATGACACGAAATTTTAAATTGTGCGCTTCAGCGACATCGAGGGGAAATACAACCAAACAGCGCAAGAATGCATTTGCCCCCCCCCCCCCCCCCCCCTGCTTTTTTCAACGTGAAATCGCCTCGAAAAAAAATTCTAACCAGTGAAGCACTGATAAGCACCAAACATAGAAAGATGTGATCACCGGGTGGATGGAAAAAAATGATACTTGGAGAAGACATGTAAATAGTGTAGCCTACATTGTATCTCTAACTAAAGACATGGATGACAAAAGCATCTCATTTCAGTGAGTGGCTAGAGCTTAGTAACTGGTATTGGGTAAGATAAGCTGTAAGACGGAAGGCAGCTCACTTTTGAATAATTTGTAAAGGCGTTTTGGTGATATACGTGATATTGCGTGTCCAGAGAGGGGATGAGATGAGCACTGATTTATGGAACTCTTAAATCTTGTATCCTGCTTTTGGATCAAAACGCAAGTCCTTCCAAACCGCAGTTCAAGGAATGTTAGGCTTTATATACAGCTGAGAAAGGGTTGCGCAGCTATGTCTGTCGGTCTGGAAAATGTGCTAGCAGGAAACAAAGTGTGCCGTTTTACATGAACTTAAGAAAATACATTTAAAGACGTCTTAGCAACCTGGAGCAAATGGCCAATACACCGCTATACTTATCACAGCAACTACATTTTGACAGATGTTCGTATTAAACATAAGAAGTGGAGTGAGCGACTTCACATTTCTGAAATCAGCTACAAAGTATTAGCTTCAATGTCTTCTTGTGGGATCTTCTTTTTGATTTAAAAGTAATCAGCCATCTATATTGACATGGCCAATAAAATAGGAATAGGTACTCTCTATTCTGAAGTCGCTGGCCTGAAATACGCATTTCAACAACCGTTCACAGCCAAAATACTTGCTCTCTGGGATATGGTGTGTATATAGTGACTACAAATTGGCGTTTATAGCACTGCCTAGGTCATATGAACTGTAGTACTTGTCAGCTCGACTGGTCCGACTGTCACGATTACTAGAAAGCCGCGTTATGACATGGCCGGTCTCAAAGTAGAACGCGAGCGCGATCTTTCTTATGGCCTTATCAATCGACGCGGAAGCAATGGGAGCTTTTCTCCTTGAGTTACGCTCTCCGCCACCGCAGGGGCGCAATCTGTTTGCTGTTCGCTCCGTATATGCTTCAGCGGCGGCGGGTGGCTTTTGCCTGGTTTCGCGCTGTGGCCCACGGTTTTCGTGGTGAATGCAGCCCCAAAATGAAAGACCACAGAACGTACTTGCTGCAGCGGCATGTCGTCCGCGTACTACAAACGTGAACGCAGTCTTTATATAAAACCACTGTCACTTAGAAAACATTCGTCAAGAATAGACATACATTGCGACATGACGTAGTTATTTTCCTTCACTCTAATCAATATGTTTTCCAAACCTGTACAGATGGATTTAAAGAAATTGAATGAGCAGTTAGCACATTGAAATTTCTTCAAGGCTAACATGACAGCAACTCGTCTGCAGGGAAAAAGCCGTCTTTTAGCACTATAGATGCAAAGCCCTCGAAATAGCACCGAAGACAAAAATTTCATAAAAATGTTATATAAGACGCATAATGCTTGCATGACATAAAGTATTATAACAATCATACAAAACGGTGCAAGGTTGAGTTTCAATGTATTATAATTATAAATTAGCAAATATGTTGTGTTGTATTATAAACAATATTTTATTTTGCAAATAAACTTTGTTATATTGAAATCTTTACATACCATTATCCTTATTATGAAAATAATGGGATAATTGTTTGATATTCATGACACCACTATAATAGAAGCGATAGAAAGAGGCCAATTAATGACGCTGGTGATATTGGATTACTGTGGATAACAAATGACTTCATCTGCTATATACAAAGAATCCAAGGCACTTCTCAAGCGTTAAAGAAGGACACTTTCACTGAAGACATATTTCAAGCACTGCTGTTCATCACAAAGTATACTGTACACGTGTTAAAATACCTCCTGCGGAAAGTTGTCGACTCCATCCTCACCAGAAAACTCATTAGAAATATGAAATATGCAAGCCTTACTCCATGGGTCACTAATGTGTCGCCAGAGCCTCCATGGGGTCCATGGAGACTCTGGCAACCTATTAGCGACCCATGGAGTTAGGCTAATGTGCGGAGGAAACGACATGATAGATGCGAGAGCCGAAACAGGGGCACTTGACTACATGCGGATGTTTCTTCTGTGAGCAAATTCAAGGGAACTGTGTCGATGCAGAAGAAATAATTTCCGCTCTGCCGCGATCAGTAACCAACGAAGTGAAGGAACTGATGGCATCTCCTGTCATCCCATTACCCAATGTCTCATATTTCGGTTTAGCTTACGTCGCTGGATACATTGTTAATTTAGTCAGTGACTTCGGGTGTGACACTTGCGCTATCCTTGAAACTAGCGAAGAAGCAGCCGCAAGTACACTATTCAACGAGGACAAGATTATAGTGGACCGCATTATCCGACACCAGAGTTTATTGCCCTCTTGTATAAAGTTGTTTCTTTCTTTGAAAAAATGCTTCCGTGCGCATACCACACAAAAATTTTCTTCTTGAAGTACTTGTGATCCCGTATCAACCAGCACTTGAGAATGAACCATTGCGGAGTTGTCTGGAAAAACATTGATAACAGCCATGTTATAAGGTCCGCCTCTTTGATGTCTCAAAACACTCATAATTCGTCTTATCAAACATTCCAAGAATGTGGCAGAAAGTAACGAGAGGCTACCTTATGTGCACAAAGCGTCCAAGAAGTTCTTTATATTGTGCATTTTCCAGCCGCAAGTCACGTTTCGATGAATTGATGAATATGTAGTGCAACGTGTAACTCTAAAGCACATTTTATTCTTATTGTTTGCCCCTCTTTTTAATTATGCATAACTGTTTACGACCTTAAAAGTGGTCGTTTATGTATTCATTAAACCGACTACGTTTGTCATATGTATGTTAGTCGCGCGACTACATATACAAGTCTTCTCTTTCAACCGACTGATTTCATTGCCCCTTCAGGCGCGGAAAATACATTTGCAATACAAAAATTACCTGTGGGCCATTTTTGTTTCTCCACGCTTCCAATGAATTGTCTTGAAAAAACTGAAGAAAAAATTTCAAAACAGAAAAACTAATGAATGCTACAGACTGAAAGTGCAATAGTGTCCTTAGCAAGATTTCTGGCACAAACGATGGTTAACAGATAATTGCTTGATTTCTGAATTAAATCAATCACTTCGAAGTATACTTATAGTGACAAAGGTAGAAGAAGTTACTCCGAGCAGGTATACACAAACAGATGTGGCACTTTTTGTTGTGCATCCTTCATGGCGGCAGCGCTATGAGTTTATTGTGTTGACATGCTCCGGCCAGGGGTTGTAGCTGTCGTTCTTATATTGGTAGCGGTCAGTAGCAAATGCGGACTAGCCTTCATCGCAACAGGCTCTGGGTTCTCACTACTGGGTTGGTGCGCTTTTTTTTTAGGTGTTCTGCCGCATGCGATTAAGTTCTTCGCAAAGTCAGTTCGGAAGGCCGTCATATCCAAAATACTTTTCTGTGCAAGCTTCTCAACACTTGCGTCTCAGATGTACTCTAGCCAGCTGTTGCAAACCGCAATAGAAAGTGAGAAATTACCCTCACTAGCCACTGTTCGGTTTTTCACCTACAGTGAGATAAGGAAGTCGGGAAGGAAGGGTACAGTGGCATAAGGAAGTCGAATTTAGCTTGTTTTGAAACATCTAAAACAGCGCTTTTATTGGCTTTTTTGCACAGCAGGGCACTCGAAATAAAAAAAAATGTCGCGCGGACACTTAAAAAAGGAGTGTGCCAGTAGATGCAGCTTTGAAGCGCCCTGTACCCGAACAAGGACGCTAACATTCCGAAGTGTATGCAAGGCTGAATACGCTCGTAATAAGGATGATAGCCACTATTTCACAGTCACGGGCCCTTCCTCCGATAAATAAATGCTATTATTTTGGTCAGCGCAAAATCGTTGCCGCTCTTTACACCTCGGCATTCTTCTACTTCGCGTAAGATGGTGCCAGTTGCCCAATGAAGTGGCTCAGAGCGCACATATTGAAACATTTAAAACAGCGTTTTTCATTGCCGTTCTGTAAAGCAGACCGCACAAAGTTCGCGCCCCCATACGAGGACACGGCGCTCGAAGAGAAAAGCCAACTGAAATTTCAATTATATGTGAAAATGTTTCTTCTTATTAAGAATAAAACACACACCATGAATTTTCACCGGTGCCTCTTTTGCTCTAACGAAAACTGCAGCCGTTGTCAGAACCTTCACCCTACAGGTTACAGTGCAGTCGCATCATGTTACGCTAGGAACCTGCTTACAGCTCTCTAAAGCACACTGCGTAGCCTGGTACATTTATTTTTTGTACCAAAATTTAGCGGCAAAGGGCTTTGAAGTAAATGTACCGGAAGGTTCATTCGACCATGCTTGGCCGTACTGACGAAGGCGAGCGCGGATTAATGATTGTACTTTATTCTTCATATGCGAAACATCTTTGACGCTGATTACGTCTCTGTATAAACTATGGGATGGGGGAAATGTCAGGAGCTGCCTGTTGAAGTTAATGCAAGCGAAGTGAAGAGCAAGCGCGCGTTTCTTTCCCGCGTGAACGGCGGTAAACGCCGGTAGCAGAGGCGCTGCAGTGGGGCGATGGCGACCACACCGAGGAGCGGGGCCAGGTAGAAACAGTCCCGATTCATCGGTGAGAGGAGAAGAGAAGCGCGCTACCTCTCGAATTGGCCGTGGTGACAAGAAGTTCCATCAGGGCCGCTATTTCAGTTCAGTCTTCTATGTGGCTTATTCAATTGCGGAGGTGATCAGAAGAAGGCTTGGGATGGGAAATGAAACGTAAATGTAAACAGTTTCTGAGAACCGTTTTAAAACCTTTTCTTGCATGCGTGAAAGCGAAATTTAAAGAGCAGAAAGATGGACCCAGTGCGTATGATAGAGATATCTGTAAGTAAATTGATGCTACCTGCCGCCTATAGCAATTCGGAACTGATTTATACTGCAGACCTCCCAAACCCTGAAATATGCAACCTGGATGCGGATGAAGGACGCTGTCCTGGTCGTGACCCTCCATATGATGGATGGTATTTCGATGCAAGGTATGGTTACTGCGGCCGATTCAAGTGGGACGTGTGCGGCGGAAATAAAAACCACTTTAAAAACTGCACATCCTGCATGCAGTTCTGCACAAGTGAGTAAATATCTTTCTTATGAATTTTTATTCACTGTGAACTGAACATAACAAAAATCGAGTCATATACTGCTCAAAACAAGCTAATGTTTTGTTGCGACGGTGGCGATTCATGACAATGATATTGCAAAGGTTTGAGACAGCTCGCTTTTTAGATGAGTTGATTCTGTGCTGCCTTTTTCGCTAATATAACCCTCCAATGAATGCTCGCTCTTTATACAATGCTATATTTCGAGAAAAAACATTTTCTGAACCTGAATGCAGGATTTTAACACAAGTCCTGAAAATAAAATTTTGATGAATATTCGTCTTGTACCTCGACCTCTTGAACAAAGCGTTAACTGGTGTCAAACGAACAATTTGAGGTATATCATAGAACTGACGATTATATATACGAATCAAATATTGTTCCCATGCTCGTTTAAAATTTTATTATCATATTACATGCAACATTTCAGTGTTATTCGACTATAGTTCTGTGTGTTCGGAATGCAACATCTATGAAACCATTTCGCCTGCGATATAATGGTAGCCCCTATTGCAAAAAGTTAACTTTAATTCTCCTTAAACGGTATTTGATATGCCCAGAACAAACGGGCTTGTGGGGGTGGTAAGACAGGTATTATATCATGCGTAATAACGCCGACTTTCTTCAAATTTAAAATGGCGTTCGTGAGGACATTGTGAGGTTATGTATCAAGTCCAATGTTTGCTTTTTTTTTTACAGATCATCCTACACCAGAAAAAGTATGCCGCGAGGTTATAGGCGCTCCGTGACAGACAGAAACCAAAAATGAAGAAAACGTGCAAGGAAGCAATTCTAATTAAACGGTTTGGTGGGAAACGTAAATATTAGTCATGAGATACGGTTTCTTCAGGCCAGAATCAAGCGAATAAAATTTCAAAGCACAATGCTATCGGTGGAGTTATTGTTTGACAGTTAGCAAAGCTAGCAGCCAGCTTTATTCAGCTGCCTGATACCGTGATAACGGCATATTCTGCATTTATTGCATGAAAAACTAGAAACAAAAACATATGTACACCTTATTCTGCGTGTTATGGTTGTAACGCAATAGCGTTAAAATGTCTCTTCAATTGCTTGCGTTCGACTGTGCATACCACTTCTAGGAGAGCGATACAGAAAACACAGACTGTCATCACTAACAAGTTGAGGCTAACGAGCCACTACTGACAACGCGCTGCGTAACTGATTTCCGAGTCAGGAGTACTATATTTTATCCACATGTATTCCCACAATATTTGTTTGAACAACGGTACTTGTTTTTCAAACCTACATTTCATAATGGCATTTGAGTATTGTTTTAATCTTATATATTGAAGTAAGTGTTGAGCTGCCAACTGCAACGTTGGCGTAGCCGACGAAGGCCGAGAGCTGCTAACAAACACAGTCTTTATTCGAGCCCGGCATAAACCTAACTGAGCCGCATGAGCTGCGACCAAGCGGCCGCTAGCTTCCACGAGCGCACAGCAGCGCCACCCAGATTATCCAGGATTAGCCACTGCAAGTGACTACAGCCTACTACAACATCTCCCCTGACAGAGAAGCAGTCTCTTGGGCGCAACGACGCAACGTCCACACTTTGTATGCTGGTGGGAAGCGTCCGCGCAATCTGTGTGTGAATCTCTTGGAGAAACTGAAATCTCCGGGAGCGTTACTTCCGTGCCGTCATCTTCATGTGTGGCTTCATGTAGAGAAGCCTCATAGACGTCTTGGTTCTCTCGCTTCTCTTCCGCAGGCTTGAGAAAAGGGACACGATGGGTGCGATTTCGCCGCACAGTGCCGTCTCCGGTGTCAACCATAAATGATCTAGGCTTGCCTGAGAATGCCACCATGGTCCCTTTTCGCTTTCAGTCCGTCACCCATACTTCGTCCCCTTCCAGAAGGTTGGGAAGTTGCTGCACGCCATGTCATCTATCGTAGTTTCTTCGCTGCTGTTCGTGGTATTGGGTTTCAAAATTTAGTGGCCTCTGGCAAATTGGGAACAAGCATTCCGGAAATGAGAAGCTTCCACGAACGCAAAGCAGCGCTTTCCCCCCCCCCCCCCCCCGCCCCACCCCAGGCTATCCAAGACTAGCCACTGCAAGTGGCTACTGTACTAAAACAGTAACCTGATATTTAAACCAAACTCCATTCACTATGGCGTAACAAGGCACTTGACCAAAACCTATTTTTTGCACAACTACATCAACTTTTGTGCTAAACGAAATGCCAAAGGCTATCGATTTCAAATACTCACGCGCTAATATTGGTGGCGCGAAAACGAGCTTGGTGGTACGGTTAATATTTTCACAAGATGAAAAATGAACTGCAATTTTTCACTTTCGGGCATTTCATAACCGAGCAACAGTTTCACTCATGTATTAATTTTTCCTTTTATGTTAATATGAAAGTGAGCTACGTTTGGTATTCTCCCGGCGGTTTAATGTTAAAGCCATAAGTACACCTTGGCACAATGCCGTTTCGAGGATACCTTCCAGAGCACCGCATCACACCAACATCTATGATTCTTTTATCGCTTTTGTATGCATCGCTGTAGCATCATTGATGATTCGCAGAGCGTGGCAGCTTAGAAAACAGTGCACTACTAAAATGATAACATATGCGCTGCACAAACATTTCTGGCTACGCGTAATATATTTCTCCAACTGGAACTGTAACAGTAGAAACAGGTATCCTGCATGTCAGCCAGAACAACGGGCTCTGTGAATAAATCTGCGTGTGTCTTAGACTCTATGCAGAACAGTCACTGTGACCTTGTCAGTAAGCATGGAAATGCATATGATCTATACACGTGACATATTGGAAATCAAAGATAGTGTTACAGCGTCCACACGATCCGGTGCGCATAAAACAATCAATCATGACTGCGTTTTCTTCCTTGTGGTCAGCAAGGCACACTGGAGTGGACAAGGTACTGAAAACATGAATGCTGCACTTCTACGGAAAATGTTTTTCTTAAGCAACATAACTGCGACTAGCACAAGTAAAGCTGGCAATAGAGAATGTTAAAGAGTACGTAGGCTCTTTTACCTCCTTCAGCGATGATCGCTGTTATTCCTGATAGCAACGGCTCGTTTAGGAAACATGCGAATTCGCTACCGCTTGAGGTAAATTAAGAAGACATAAAAAGAGAATCAACGTCAGAAGTATGGTAAGTTGTGCTTGTTAGTTCGCGATCGCGTATTTATCCCCGCAACAATGGGTTGAAAAAAAAATGAGAAACGGTACTGAGATTCCGCCATTAAAAGTATGAGTAGACATTTTAACGGCTCCCATTCACGGCTCAGCTTTGTGATTGTCTCTCCCGTACAAGCACTGCATCATCAATCACTAATCCGTTGAACTGGCATAGATTATACCTCACTTGGAATGAAAGAGTAAGGTTGACTCACTCTCTCATCTATGTTTAGCAGTTCAAGTACAGGCTGCATGCTGCGAATTCTGATGTGGCATTCATCGTACATCACACAACCCAAGACTAATGAGTGCCTGGTGGTGTCCGCTGATCCTGCTAGAGCCATACCCGTGATTTTTGGCTCAGAATACCAACGCCGTCTACGCGGCGACGGAGATTATTAAGAATTGGAAGTTCACACTACCGAACTATAAGAGCGACGGCTCATTTCATTTTTGACAATTATGCCTTATAGACATGGCCGTGATAAATCCATCGTTTTCGGTGATATTCGTATGTCTCTCTTATAACGAGCGCTACTTTTGCACTCTCTTACCAACCTATTTATTCAATTCTCCTCACAATACCTAAAGAAACGTCGCAAGGAAAAAAGGAGGAAATGAAGGAAACGATGCACAATAGTTACGTGTCTATTTCGGTTAGCGCTTGTGCCTGTCTCTTTCCTCGTGTCTTGTCTTGTTTTGCGCTTTTTATTTAAGTAAGGTTTATGAACTAGCATGACTCGTTTAAGTGACGCAGTTCTTAGGACGCTCGACTCCACATTCCAAGGAGGCGGGTTCGATCGTGGCAGCGGCGTTCGATTTAGATAGACGGAGATAAAGGCTACATGTATTGCGCGATGTCAGGGCATGTTAAAAAACACAAGGGGGTCCAAATTTTCGCAGCATTCTAATACGGCGTCCGTCACAGCCTGATTTGCTTTAAAACGTTAAATCCAATAAAGTAAAACTCACTACCCTTAGGTCTAATCATAATCTTGCTCTACTAGCTAGCCCTATATTCTCACACTTGTTTTTCAGAGTTCTGCACTAATAATTTGATAAATATGGGTAAGAAAACATTTGGTTCGTTTATTATGGGTATTGAATTTTATTTCAACTGATTGCGGCATGTGGAGTCAGAGCTACAGTTGACATCAGAAATATTGTGGGTTAAGTTTAAATATGTATTTTTGCAATGTTAGGACGTTTCGTCACACTTACTGTGTGATTGTGCAGTCATATTCTAATCTCAACTATGCGAATTTCAATCCGCTTGATAAAAGAAAGCTCTCATCTTTAACCCTAAAATACAAGTCATTTTAAATACATACAATTCATGTTAAACAATACCTAAATGTAAGATAGCAGCGAGCGTGATTGAGGTGGAGGACATTCGCTGCTAATTGTATTCCGTGGGAGTATGTCCAAATTCACCAAATCATGACCACAACAAAATACAACTTTCAGTGGTGTCCTTCATGAACTCAAGAAATCATCTAGAGTATGAGAAAAATCACTTAACATGGAAGCACTATAACAGCCGAATACACAAAGCGGCAAGATAAAATTTCTGCGCTCAATAAAGAATTGAAACATTGTGGAAAACGCTTTGAGCCGGCGTTTAACTGCCAATTTGTATTCCAAGTATAGCACTCCTGCCTGTTTGCAAACTGTGCTTACCTTTTTACGTACGCTACATTCCGAGGTACCAACAATCGTTGCTGACGGCGCGTTCTATATTTTGTAACACTGATTAGGGGCAGACTTCTAAACATTTTTTGGGTCATTATATTTAAAAGGTAAAGTCAGCGTTAATCTGAAAGTGATCATAGAGACAGATGGCTTAAGCCTCATTTTTGGAAGTGCCGTACCTTTTTACCCGATCAGTTTGCCCTTTAAGCTTCCGCCTGGATACTGATTTCTACGGTGAAAAATGTTTAATGGTCGCTCTCTTTCCATCTATTTTACCATCAACTGTGATGAATGTTACCAAGATTTGTTATATATTATCGCCATTGATGGGCGCGCAAACCCTTATTTTTGTGACATATTTAGGAAAAGTGGTAATACGCACAATTCGAGGCTGCCTTTGTATTTGCCGCAGAATGATCATGTATATTTGATGGTATTCGTGGCTCATTCGGTGCAGTTCACCGCTAAGGGAAACTGCTGCCGGGTGAATATAATTACCCAAAAATGTTTCAATAAAAACTAAAGCGTCTTCACTAAAGCGAACAAGTTCTTTTTCATGATGCTGGAAAAGAGCAGGCCCGTTTTGCACTAAATTGCACTAATGCTAGGAAATAAGTGTTCCCTCGAGCTATCCTGTCCGCCTCTTGGTTCCCTGTTACTCCCGCGTGTGCCGGCGTCCATACTATCGTATGCTTGATTGGCTCTTCGTTTGGTTGTCGTTGTGTTATGTGGCCCCCAGGGCGGAGTATGCGGAGCGCTCTGTGCCCGTTTCTGCCGCGAAGATAGTTGCGGCATGCTGTTTGTGAGTCTGTAAGGATTGTTAGAGACCGTTTAGATCAATAGCCCTCCGCTGCCGCTAGAGCCACAGCCCTCAGCCTCGACCATCGTACAGTCTTGAAGTGATGCGCTGGCGATTTCGCGTAGCGTCAAGACAATCACCGTTGTTACCGCATTGCTGTTGTACTGCCCCGCTGTTCTGGTGTATGTGGCTGCGTGCACGTAAACCGTCGTTTCTCGGGGTGCTAATGTCTTTTGTAGGTATGCAGCCCTTGCCTCTCTGCGTGCTTTGTGTAGGTTTTGATGCATCTTCCTGGGTATGGGCGTTACTTTTAGTGTGTGGCGATATTCGTCCGGGATTGTTTATGTTCTCTGTATCTCTTGAATTTGATCGGCGCCGCCCAGTTTCTTAAGCAGCTCCTTGCCAGGTGGGCTCTGCGGTAGTCTGCGCACTTGGGAGACTAGTTGTGCCTCTCTCAATTCATCGAAAGTGTTGTATTTTGATATTTTGAAAGTATTTTGATATGCGCCTAAAACAAATTACGCCAACGTGCCCAGCGTTTGTTCCCACTAATTGCTTTGGACTGCGCGAGCTATGATATGGTTCCCTCTCGTAACGAAGTGCAGTCAGTTTTTTACATTAGTGAAAATAAAATAAAGCTGAAATGTAACCTTCGGCATGTTGACTAAAATCCGCAAGCCCATGGCTTTCATGTGCAGAAAAAGAGGTCATTTTGTTGCAAAAATTTTCCTTGACCCTTACCGAAGTACCAGCTTGCAATAGTTCGATTATTGTTCCCAGGTATAGCTGGCCTATAATGCCAAAAAGCCAAACTCCTGGTAGTATCAATATACATTTAGAAACTTCGCGGCCAAATAAAATGAAAAGCACATTACCCGCCCCACATGGTACTGATTGATAGGCAGATTGTTACTGAGATCCCACTGGTGGAGCTATGGCACAAAATAACTGCGCATGGGGGGCCCTGAAAAAGTTGTACTTCTTTACCTCGTTTTGATTTTCTGTGTGTTTTTGTACATTCATATCAACTACAAGCACAACATTGACATCGCCGAAATACAGGGGTTCATCATGAAATGTCTGTTCAAAGTAATCGACCGCGAGAGAGGCCGAAAGAGACATCTGGTTGGGTTGCCTTTTGAGACGGAATGTGTACCTATCCACCATTTTACCCCATGCCCTGCTCTGTAACAATACAGGGGCCACCTTTCTGAAACTCCACACTCAGAAGCGACCTAACTACTGACCTTGCTCCCCTACATCGCCATCCGTCCTCGAGTGAGCCTGGCACCGGTCACAACATCCGCAACGGATATCCCTGAAACCTCTGGGACAAAGGCTCGCTCATTTTTACTTAATAAAACATTTCATTCAGAATATATATTTCAGGTTTATTTGTCTTCTGTGCGTTTTCCAGAGAGTTAACAAACAGCTCTGTATGAAAATGCCTACAAACAACGGATTGGAAACAAAAAAGCCAACCAATATATAAATATTGATATTAATATTATGCATACCACAAGATAGGCTCGGTTTCAAATAGAAATATCAATTTTGGGTCTATGAGAATATTAGAAGCTAGTGGACAACATCTGATGCAAATATTATGGTAGTCAATAAATAAGCTTGTCTTGCCAATATCGAATAGCCAGTCTATAGTGATAATTACCGATTTGAGACTGGTATACCAGCATTGTAAGTATGCCGGATACTTCAATGGCTAAATATATGTCCTACACCAGTTTTTAGAGCGGTTACATTTGACTCGGATAGCCCAGGGGTCGAAATTGTGTTCCGATGCTGACCCATTGTTGGTCCAATGATGTTTTGCTGATTGAGACGCTGCCTTTGGAAAATAAATATCTACCCCAGGAGGATTTCGAAACCGAAAATCCCTCTAAGAAGCGGTCTTAACAAAAGCCAGAAAAGCTGCCATATATCCATATAATCCAATTCAAAGTAGTCAGTAGCGGAGATAGCGATGACACCATGCTATGATGGCTAGTAAGAATACGTGACGCCAACGGGAGATGGAAGCCTCCATTTAGAGCCGAGCATAGGTGATCCTGTGGCCCGTAATGCGATGCTTGGTACACGCCGCTGGCTTCGGGCGCCTTGGGTATATTTGTGATTGCCGTGCGTGAAACGTGTGGGCCTTTCAGTGATGTTGCAAGCAACAGTTTCGCTCATTAAACACTTGTCGAACGTGAATAGTGCTGAAAGAATGCAATTTTGACCATTAAAATTGATTGATCGCCACTCCGATAGTTCTACTGCGTATAACCTCGGCGTAACTAAAAAAAAGCTTTGTGAATCCTTTCAGTTTGAGGAATTGAAAAATTTGACGGAATTCCTTGGGGTGTGGATAATGCATGACCAAAGTGGAAGACATAGACAAATAAAAACAGATGAATAGACGTTCCGGCCTTATGGGGTCGCATTCTTTTGGTCTGTGTCTTCCACTGCTTTAGTTTCAGGAATACGAGGCGTCAGCTGACTTCAAAAATCTGTATGGGGTTCCAAGCAAGCAAAATAGAACATAGCAAACATTTTGCGTCGTAGCAACCTCAAAGTAGTGCACGACATAACATTCACGGCAATTAAAAATAATGTACGCGAGCTTCTGTGTAGTTAGAAAACAAACATTAAACATTGGACACTGGCGGTGCATCGCTCGCAACTAGGAAATTCGCAGGCAGGAATATCACTTTCCACTCTATAAAAAAATCATTTCATCTTGAAGGTAAAATATGCAACTTAGAGCATCATCCAGAGCTTTAGTATTTTCTTCCTGTTTGGCGTTTCCCTCACAGTGTTTGGGCCTAGACAAAGAAGTGGAGCCTAGTAAGAACACACAACCTGATAATTTTGTTTCAGATGGATATACTGTGGTTAGAGGAACCAACAGTAGTAAGCTTTCTTAACTGTAGGAAGAAAACCAAATCCATGATGCTGTCACTGTTCACTTCCCTTACACTGCTTTCTCAGCGAGGTCACGAGTACATTGAGCTGGGCTGATAAGCAGAGCGGGCCTCTTCGGTTAACAGCAGGAGTGAGGTATGCTTAAGATTGAGCTGATTTTTCCTCCTTGCAGGACCTACTGGCTGCACTCTGCACAGTTGGTGCTTTCTTGCCAGGTAGCGAGCCATGTAGTGTATAAGTGGAATCGATGGCTTGCACCAATATGGCAACATTCTGGGTGGCGCGACAGCATTCACTAAGCACGTCCTGTGCTTCGGCAAGATTCCCTATGTCGAGAAGCTCACCCGGTTGCTTTTGAGTGTTCTTATGTTCGTTTTCAGCTCCCAGCATGCTGCTTAGCAGTGCTGAAGCACATTGCTCCAATGGGTGATTTCTGGACACCTAAAGCATTCACCAAGATTAGAAACTGCGAGGAAGTTGAATGGTCTTTGCATCCGGGCATTTGCCGAATGACTCCAAACAGTCTCTCCTAAAGGTTCTGACACAAGCAGGAAGTCGTCATATTCAATCAATCAATCAATCAATCAATCAATCAATCAATCAATCAATCAATCGATCGATCAATCAATCAAATTATATTTATTTCGCACTTTAAAAGGCGAAATATGTGGCCTGGAAAAAGCTGCGTCCTTGCAGCTTCACTGCGCTCCAACCACCCATCAGCAGTGGAAACGGACTACATTAGAAACAAAAGAACTATATTTACACTTCACGTACCAGTACAAGAGCATATCGGCATGCAGAAATGAAAAATTATAGTGGTATTTGAAAGAAAAATTAAAATGCTCATAATACACTTTTCATAAAAATGAAAAGTTAGCTCCTACAATATTATTGAAGGTGACAAGCATTTTTATACACTGCACTCTACATAAGGTGCAACAGTAATGAATACTGAAATTAATAAGATAAAACACGTAAAATGCATACTACAAATAAAATTAAGCTCAAAAATACGAGTTAAAATGACCGAAAAGTAAAATAGCATGGTAGCGCGGTAGTTCACCTTAGTGGTCAAATAGGGTCGCATGTGGAAGATGCTTGACAAGGGTAACACGAAATATATCCGCTGTACTGCGAATAAGGAAGCCTTCAGAGCCGGCAGTCGTTTCCCATGCGTCCACATAAGCCAAAAACTTTAAATGATCTTCTGAGTCCCTCAAACCCGGTATGCACCTAATCTGCACCTTGATGTTATGGCCTCAATTAACCTTCTTATTTTTCAACACAGCTGGCTGTAGCAGGTGTGCTCGTCTGCTTTTCTACGAGCTTTTCATTAAAGAAAAGGGCCTCTGAGTGGAATTCCAGTAAAATGCGTAGCGGCGCTAGTTGGTACATGCTCGTAAACTTATGTAAAGCGCTACAGAGACACCACAATCAGACAAGAGAGACAGGACAGGGCGCTCTGTCCAGTCTCTCTTGTCTGATAGTGGTGTCTCCGTGGCGCTTTACATAAGTTTACGCCTCTGAGTGTTTTGTCACTAAAAAGCCTGAATGCGTAAATAACTCTCAATTTATAGAAGACTTTCGTCGGCACGAGAGATTTATTAATAAGACGCATGGCTTTGAGCAACGTGCACGCTGTGCAAAGTTCCGGTCAGTGAATAGGGTCAACACTGGCATGTTTTTCTTGCAGTTTCGAACCTCCTCACACCAAAACATTTCTGGCACATTTTGCAAGGTGCAAAAGTCAGAGAGGAAGTACAGGAAGCGGTCTGGGTCCGTGCGCAGCTGTATTCTACAGACCATGTTTTCTTTTCTGCCGTGTATGCCAAATGAGTGCCACATACACCTGCTCCACGCAGCTCCATCACTGGTCATGAAGTTTAGGTGCAAGCTAGTATTTTCTCACATGACCCCAGCTTCGAGGATTATTTTACCTAAAGTGTTTGACTTCCCCATTGCTGTGGGATCCGAACACGCCAATACTCTGGTACAAGCAATGCGCAAGCCATAGGCGTCGCACGTGATAGAGAGCTCAGATTTAGATGAGAAATTCCAAGGTCCACAAACACTTCTATGGTGCCGTTGGATACTAAACTAACCTTTCGAATAGCTTAATCGCATCGATTAAGGGTCCGCCGTGGAGCTGGTATCAGTGCATCCCTTTTGTTCTAATGCAGCTCTAAACATCTCCTCACTTAGGCAAAATCCCTCGGGAAGGCAACGTCATTATCTTGTTTCTGCATAAGTGCTCATAGATCCCGCACACACCACGCACATAAGTACGCATTCCAGCGCCCACTCACTTTCACACTTCATTCTTTTCATGCATTTTCTTTTAGACGCTGGAAAGCACGCCGGGACCTAAGGCTGCTGGTTCATAGGTGAAGCCTTACCCGCTTCCTGAAAGAATGCAAAATCAGTGCAAATTTGTTCTCCTCAACTGCTCAATGCGTGATTTGGCTAAAAGGACACTTAGGCGGCGCCTTTTCGCTTTTACTGTTCGCAGCTTCAACCTATACGAAAGCGACAAGATCCCAGTTTTAATTTCCTTTTTCTGTATGATGCCTAATAAAGGAGTAGTCGGCTTAGGTGCTTGCCCTGCGCAAAGGCACTTTCTGGAGTATGACAAAATCCTCGGCAAAATAGGATTAACCTCCTGCTGCCACAGGTCTTCGCGATGACATTTGTTTCACATTCTCCTGTCCTACCGAATCCTCTACAGACAATCATGTAGTCTAGATTGAAAAGCTACTCTTGTGAATTTTGCATGTCAGTAATATGAAAGAGTTTAAATTTGTTTGGTAAGCATTGTAGAAGCAGGTCCGGAGAGACAACAGACACGCTCACACAGCAGGTGTCTGGCGTCGACTCAGCGACGTTTCGGAAGTCTGTCTATAGTCGTCTCTATAGTAGTATAGTAGTATAGTAGTATAGTAGTATAGGGGTGCTTGTCGACAAGTGAAGTGGTGGAAAAGGTTGGAGCTCATTGTACCTTGTTGTGTGCGGCAAACTCGAAGACTGTGCAGCACAATTTGGTGGGGATATGTTGGGCTCGATTCTTCTGGGATTTGGACAGTTGGCGCCAAACCGACTGAATTATGGGAAGAGTGGCCGGTTGCTGCAGGACAGAGTGTGGGCACGTGTTTACAAGCCGCGCGTGTTTACACGCTTTCGGAGGAGTGTCTCGGTCGCGCACGCGTTCCCTGCGACGGCAGGTTGCCCTTTCGTTTGCGGTCCAGCTAGACGCCGCCTGTGCAACCTCCTGCGGTCCGGAAACAGCCGCGCCCTTTTTGCGGTCGCATAACCGCCACCGCCCGCTTCGGTCAGTGGACACTGCTAGTGGACATCTGCCTTGAAAAACAGCGGCTGCGTCAAAAGAAGTGGGGCGACAGAACTGGAAAGCGGGAGGCCCATTAATCGACAGTCGGCGGACACGCGGCCGCTTGGACACTCAAGTTCAAGCAAGACTGACAGCGAGCTGACAGCGGACGAGCAGAGATCACTTTCGTCGGCTCTGAAGAATTCCCATTCCAAGGGGGGATGATACATAAATTGACCAGCGTCATGGTGGGATGACCGACGAGAGTGTGAAGGCAGCTCCTTATCGTGAACAGGTTTTCGTCAACGAATGTGGTTGGTTAATTAGGAAACTGCAAACTTTCTCCTCGCAGTTCGGTTGCATCTTATTCGGCACTTCGTTGGGGAACCGATACATTTCGGAGACCATCACGGACTGCAAGCCATCACATACTAACTGCGTTTAGTATGAAGCAAAACGAAGCATAACAATGTTTAAAATGCAGGAAAGGTAGAGCGGGGATAAGCAGTGCTACGCACCTACTTCGTATTTGATTAAATATTCAAATCGGACACATTTTTTAAAATATTATTAGGGCCTAGGCGAATGTTCCTCAGGTTCGCTTGACCTAATCTCTCCCGCTGTTGAATGTTTTTGTCTCGACTTCCCTCGTCAACACGCGCTGTGCACCCCGAAGAACTGCTAGGTTGCCCAATAGTTGCATTTTCTCTCAATAGTGCACTTCTAGCTTTCAGTGCCGCTTTTCTAGAATGTCTTAACTATTCGCATCAGTGATGGTGGCTAAAGCCATGAAACGCATCCTTTTTTTTCGGTATACCGTAGTTGCACGGGCCGAAACGATAGCACGCCGAATAAAGCTTGTGAATTAATACCACTACCAGTGATCCCACTAAGTTCCTTGCTCCACCTCGTCTTCACATTTGAACATCAAAGCTTCACTCCTGGCATTGTTTAACTTGCTAAGGGAAATAAAACAAGCCGATATTGCTAAAACACAATGAAGAGAAGAAAAAAGGGGCAGTCGACTTATGATTCATCTTTGTTCCATGTACAGATACAGTTTAAGAACAGAATGGTAAAAGCCTTGCCAATACGGCCTTCCCACCATCAGCGTCCGCTTATTATTCTCAAGTCTCGGTAAACCAAATTGCATCTGCTGGCATCGCATCGCATACGGCTGCTATGCACGTGCTGTGTGACTCATTGTGACGTCGTCGAACGATAAGAAAACAATGATTTGCGTTAAATTCCTTTCACAGATTTGTCATTTCATTTTTGCGTTGCATAGGGTCATTATTTATCTGAATAAGAAACTCAACTTACGAATTGAATACTATTATTAGGCTGCCTACGAAGGCTCTCAAATGGGGAAATTTCTTCATGAGCGGCGCCATTGCACTGTGCAGCAGCGACCTATGTTCGGGATGAAACGATAACATTGCACTAGAGATTGGTGCTATGTATATGTGGCAATATATTTTCCTTTGTTCTGCTAATCTTTTTGTAATGGACGATTTTTCAATATAGTTGAGATGTTGGCGGTGTGCAGTGGCGCTTTGGAAATAAGCGAGCAGAGCGCTTTACAAGCGGTGATAAAATAAAAAATAGTGAAGGAAAGTTGCCAACAAAAGTGCGTCAGAATCGTACTGCGAACCGCTTCGAAGCGGTTCCTTCGACTTGTTCCGGCTCGGATTCAGTTCCAAGATGGCCGAAACAATTCGGCTTCGGTTCGGTGCCGATTGCTGGCGAAAAATCGAGTTTGGTTCCAGTTTTCGGTTCAGTTCCGGTTTCGGTTCGACACCCTGATTGAAACTGCATCCCTCGGATCCCTGGCCAAGAGCTTTAACCAACTACGCCATGACCTGGATTTTCGTCTCTTTTCGATAGGAAAACTTCCGAGTAAGAGAAAATAAAAAAGCTCATGCCCTTAATAAGTGCCTTCGTTCTCACTTGCCTTATGTATTCTCACCAACTATGGAAGCGTAGGAAGGGGATCTATGGAGTTTGGCGAAACTATAAATTTCCTCACATGCGCTTTTCTCTGCATTGCCTGCATCATCATCATCATCATCAGCCTGATTATACCCACTGCAGGGCGAAGGCCTCTCCCATATTTCTCCACTTAATCCGGTTCTGTGCTAGCTGCATCCACTTGACCCCTGCGAACTTCTTAATCTCATCCGCCCACCTAACTTTCTGCCGCCCCCTGCTACGCTTTCCTTCCCTTGAAATCCAGTTTGTTACCCTTAGCGACCATCGGTTATCCTCTATTCGCACTACATGTCCTGCCCATGTCCATTTCTTCTTCTTAATTTCTACGAATGTCGGTAACTTGAGTTATTTCTCTGACCCACTATGCACGCTTTCTGTCTCTTAATGTTACCCCTACCATTTTTCGTTCCATAGCCCTCTGGGTTGTCCTCAACTTAAGTAGAACTCTCTTGGTTAGCCTCCACGTTTCAGCCCCATAGGTGAGTACAGGCAAGATTCAACTGTTGTATACTTTCCTCTTGAGCGATACCGGTAAGCTGCTAGTCATAATCTGCGAGTGCTTGCCAAATGCGCTCCATCCCAATCGTATTCTTCTTGTTATTTCCTTTTCGTGGTCCGGATCTGCGGTTACTACCTGTCCTAAGTAGACATATTCGCCTACTACTTCCAGTATTTCGCTACCTAATGTAAACTGCTGTTCCTTCCCGAGGCTGTTGAACATTACCTTAGTCTTCTGCATATTGATTTTCAAGCCTACCTTTCTACTTTTCCTGTCTAGGTCATCAATCATTATTTGCAGTTCATCCCCTGAGTTGCTTAGCAAGGCAATGTCATCAGCAAATCGCAGATTACTGAGGTATTCTCCATCTACCCTTATCCCTAACTGCTCCCATTCCAAGTCTCTGAATACTTCCTCTAAACAAGCTGTGAATAGTACTGGGGATATTGTGTCTCCTTGCCTAAGACCTTTCTTTATGGGAATTTTGTTACTTTCTTTACGCAGAACTATGGTTGCTGTGCAGCCACTATATATATTGCCAGGGGGTGCTCGCAGCGAAAGACGTTGAAGTGGCGCTCGGAGAAAAAGGACGAAGTGAATCGGCTCCGGAATAGAAGGACGTACCTAAAGCTTGGACCTTATAATTCCACCTGCACCGGCTCTGATAGCCTAGCCCTAGTCGCCAATATCGTGACAAATCTGGTGGAGGTCAGGTCTGATGTCCCGTACCCCTCCGCTAAGCAGGAGTGCTGGTCATATGTTCGAAGAAACGCCTGTTCACCGCACCAGCCGCAGGCAACGAGGCCTACCACCTGAGTTTTCCCCATCGGCTATGACTACCGGCAGCCACGACGTCGTCGCAATGCCTGGAGCGGCCCCTACTTACGTGACGTTTCAGAACCCCCGCGTCCCAAAGACCTTTCACGGGGACACCTATGAAGACGTCGACGACTGGTTGCAGCACTACGAAAGGGTAGCTACCTTCAACCTCTGGGATGACGCCGCCCTGCTTCGCAACGTCTACTTCAGCCTTGAAGATGGCGCTCGGACATGGTTCGAGAACAATGAAGACCAGCTGTCATCCTGGAGTGAGTTCAAGCGTCATCTTGCGGCTGCTTACGGTAGCTCAGATCACCGCGAACGGGCCGAACGCGCTCTCCAATCTCGGGTTCAAATGCCCAACGAGACGGTCGCGGCATATATCGAAGACATGACACGCCTCTTCAAGCGGGCAGACCCTACAATGTCCGAGGACAAAAAGCTGCGCTACCTTATGCTTGGCGTTAAAGAGCAGCTTTTTGCTGGCCTGGTGCGCAGCCCACCGAAACCTGTCGCAGAATTCCTTGCGGAAACATCCACAATAGAAAGAGTGCTTCAGCAGCGAGCTTCGGCACAGAATCGTACCGTCCACGCCACCTCCGTCTCTGCCGAATTACCATCGCATGGCATGGACGCATCGGCGCTACGTGAGCTCGTACGTTTGATTGTGCGCGACGAACTCAGACTGCTGTATGGCGCACATCAATCAGCTTCTACCTCCATTGCGAGCGTTGTCCGCGACGAAGTGCAGCAAGCGCTCCGGCCTCCGTTTCCAAGCGGCGAACCTCACCCTGCTCCTCCCCTTACGCCACCTGAGTGCCAGCGTCCCACATACGCCGAGGTGCTACAATACTCGCCACCCCAGTCGCCGACCCTAATTCCTGCTAACGTAGCAGCACCAACAACACCGGCCCCCGTGATCCAGTAAGTAACGGATTCCCGACAGTCTAGACGGAAAGCAGACGAGTGGCGTACCCCCGACCGACGGCCTTTATACTTTCACTGCGGCGAACCAGGACATGTCTATCGGCGCTGTCCCTACCGTCGACTGGGCCTCGAAGGTTTTTCCGCCGATTCTCCGCGGCCATGCTACGGCGAACGGCCCCGAGCCGTTGAAGATTTCCTCAATCACCAGCGCCGTGGTGTACCGTCTCGTCTGCGGCAATCTCGATCACCGTCGCCCAGGGCTCGCCCTTCGCCATCTGCTGCGAGGTCCTCATGGGCAGCGCAGGGCGGATTGCAGGGCAAATAGCCCATGGGCCTCCCCAGTCGTTCTAGTTAAAAAGAAAGATGGTACGTTATGTTTTTGCGTCGATTACCGCAAGCGGAACGCCGTAACCAAGAAGGATGTATACCCCTTGCCGCGGATTGACGACTCTCTCGACCGCCTTCGGCGTGCGAAGTACTTTTTGTCAATCGATCTAAAAAGTGGCTATTGGCAGATTGAGATAGATGAGCGAGATCGTGAAAAAACGGCCTTTGTCACACCCGACGGACTTTACGAATTTAAAGTTCTACCTTTCGGACTTTGTTCCGCGCCGGCCACATTTCAGCGGATGATGGACACTGTCCTCGCCGGGCTTAAATGGCAGTGTTGCCTAGTCTACCTAGATGACGTGGTGGTCTTCGCAGAATCGTTTTCACAACATCTTAAACGCCTGCGGTCAGTACTCGAAGCCCTTCGATCCGCTAACTTGACGCTTAAGCCACAGAAATGTCACTTTGGCTACCAAGAGCTTAAATTCCTCGGTCATGTCGTAAGCGCTGCCGGCGTGAAGCCCGACCCTGACAAGCTTACTGCTGTTGCGAAATTTCCGATTCCACGTGACAAGAAAGCTGTTCGCAGATTTCTCGGCTTGTGCAGTTATTACCGCCGTTTTATCGATAACTTCGCTGATCTTGCTGAACCGCTGACTCGGCTCACCCGGGGAGACACCCCTTTTGTTTGGAGTCACGAGCAAGAAGCTGCTTTTACCGAGTTGCGTCTCCGTCTCCAATCGCCGCCTATTCTAGCCCAATTCGATGAGCACGGTGAAACAGAAATCCACACTGACGCCAGTAACATTGGCCTTGGGGCGGTTCTCGTGCAACGTCAAGAGGGTGTGGAACGAGTCGTTGCCTATGCCAGCCGTGCTTTATCCCGCGCCGAGATGAACTATTCAACTACTGAGAAGGAATGCCTCGCCATAATTTGGGCGGCTGCAAAATTTCGCCCCTACCTTTATGGTCGCCCATTTAAAGTGGTCACTGACCACCATTCCTTGTGTTGGCTGGCCAACCTGCGTGACCCATGCGGCCGCCTGGCGCGATGGAGCCTTCGCCTACAGGAGTTTGACCTTACTATAGTCTACAAGTCCGGACATAAACATGAAGATGCTGACGCGCTCTCTCGTGCGCCCGTCGAGCTCGCTTCACCACATACGGGTGACTCTGGCAGTTTTCTCGGAGCTGTTGATGCTTCAGATATGTCTCATCAGCAGCGTGCTGATCCAGAGTTACGAGTCCTGATCGATTATATAGAAGGTCAGCCAGCCACAATACCTAAGTGCTTTTCGCGGAGCCTCTCAACTTTCTGCCTGAGAAGTGGTGTACTCTATAAGCACAGCTCTAGATCCGATTCGAGAACCTACCTCCTCGTGCTACCCGCAGCTCTGCGAGAGGAAATCCTTTCCGCGTGCCACGATGAACCAACTTCTGGCCACTTGGGCTATACTCGCACACTTGCTAGAATACGAAAAACATTCTACTGGCCTAACCTTGCAACTGTCGTTAAGCGCTATGTTAAGAGCTGTCGGCAATGTCAGCGTCGGAAGGTTCCGCAATCAAAGCCTGCAGGCCTTCTCGTGCCCATAATACCACCACGCGCACCGTTTAATCAAGTCGGCATGGACCTTCTCGGTCCTTTCCCTCGATCCTCCGGGGGCAACCGCTGGATAATCATCGCCACAGACTACCTGACTCGATATGCCGAGACCAAAGCGTTACCTAGTGGTACAGCATCGGAGGTTGCCCATTTCTTTGTACACCAGATCATGCTACGGCATGGTGCTCCGACCTGTATTATTACTGACAGAGGGACTGCCTTTACTTCACAAATGATGGCCGAAGTTTTTCATCTCAGCGGTACGGCGCATCGAAAAGCTACTGCTTACCATCCGCAGACCAATGGGCTGACTGAAAGGCATAATAAGACCATTGCGGACATGCTGGCGATGTATGTCGACGCCCAGCACAAGACTTGGGGCGCTATCCTACCATATGTGACATTCGCGTACAATACGGCAGTCCAAGAGACGACACGCTTCACGCCGTTTCGCCTAGTTTACGGCAGAGAGGTTCGGACGATGCTGGACGCAATGCTCCCTTGCGAAACAGATACCGAGCTTTCTACTGACGCCGAACACTTTGCCCAACATGCTGAGCAAGCACGCCAACTAGCACGCGTCCACATCGCCCAGCAACAGGACAAGGATTCACGCCGGTACAACCTCCACCACAAACAAGCTTCCTACAACACCGGGGACCAGGTGTGGACTCCTGTTCGACGCCGTGGCCTATCAGAAAAGCTGATTTGCCGTTACTTCGGACCATATAAAGTCTTGCGGCGCCTCAGCGACGTTAACTATGAGGTCCTCCCAGATGGCCCAGAGCAGAGAGGCCGTCGACTACCTCGTCCAGAGACAGTTCATGTCCTACGCATGAAGCCGTATTTTGCGCGGTAACTGAAAGACGGCATCTGCAAACTTTTTTTTTTCGTTTGCTTTTGTCCACCTGTGTGCACGTGTGCCGTGTGCGTCACGCTTAAGGAGGGAGGAATGCCAGGGGGCGCTCGCAGCGAAAGACGTTGAAGTGGCGCTCGGAGAAAAAGGACGAAGTGAATCGGCTCCGGACTAGAAGGACGTACCTAAAGCTTGGACCTTATAATTCCTAGATAGGTTTTATGCGCACAAAAAGAAGACACAAAAAGACAAGGGAGACAGGACGGAGCGCTCCGTCCTGTCTCCCTTGTCTTTTTGTGTCGTCTTTTTGTGCGCATAAAACCTATCTAGGCGCTTTATGAGACAGCGATAGTTTCTTCCTTGCTTTTTCCCCAATCCTACATGCACACATCGTTATCGATGTGAAACTCGTCATGAAAAAGAAATACTTTCAAATCTTGCAAATTTTTGGAACTTAGAACTTCCCGTGACATTCCCCGTTTCTTTAAAGCCAATGGCGTGTGGTAATTATGGATGAAAATACGGGCACGTTTAAGTCTAGAGACATTTTGAAAGGTAGCTTTTTTTTCTTTGAAGTCCTGAAGAAATGACTATTACTGGTTTCACAATGTTGGCTCATCTATCCCCTTGCAAGCAAACAACTGAAGCGCATTTGTCGCCGTGTGCTTCAAAATATGTCTCGAATTACTTTGTCCCTAAATTCGCATTGTGTTTCATGAATATCGTCCGGTACACCGTAAACAACCAAGGTAAAACTCGCACGTACGTTTTCAAGATGAGTTTGCTTACATCCTTCCTCTCCCACGGAAGCCTGTTAAGTACAAACATGTTATCAAGATATCGCCATAAACCTTTCAAATCTTGATTTGTTCTTATTCTACAGCCACTGGCACTCCGCCTTATCACTGTGATTCGAGCGTGGGTATCGCTTCTGTATTTTTCGTTTGTTAATATACGTTATCACGAGACAAGGCTTTATCATTTTCTTTGTCGCATAAGATGCGTAATGATGAGTCTCGAAGATTCCATCCACTCGCGCGTGTCTACAGTGTCAAACCCGCGTGTTGCTATTGCCGCCGCCGATTGCTTAGTTCCTTTAAGGGCGATAGTCAGCCCAATAGAGGTTATTCAAGTGAAGTTCAAGCCTTCTTATTTTTTGCCAACAGCATAGTTACCAATATATGGCATTATTCTACCTTGAGTGTGTGCAGTTTAATTTCGGATATCTGGCAATCAGTGTGTAAAAGCATTACTCCGTGCTCATGCTTCCACATCTTGCTTTGTAGCTTTGATTTTATATGAACTGTCTCTTAGCGTGAAAATTTTAACCTGCATGTATCGTTTTGAGAATTAATTGTTGGAAATCGGTCAAGGGTTTTCTTCGATATCAGCTCATAGCAGAAGTTTAATATCATGACAACATTCGTAGGCAGTCTTGAGACACCCTAGTGGGCACGGCAACAAGCCGAAAATGACAGACAGATTTGAGAAAAATGAAATACGAACTAGCGCAAGGCTTGATTAAAGACAAGCTCTTGATAGGCCTACTGAGGGTGGAACTGTGAAGACATTACGTAGAAGGCTTTTGGTGACGTCATAATTATCAGGGCAGGTGTGGCTTGTACCGTGCGGGCTTCTAGGCTGGTATGATGCAACAAAAACATTGGTGGGTGCTAGCTCAACGTAGAAACTTCAGGCTGCATGTATGGTACGTGAAACAGGGCGTTCAAACGAACACTTTGGGTCACTGGCATAGGAGCATGCCGACGCTTCAATGCAGCATACAAAAAATCCCTGCACAAAAAAGATCTTGATTAGAGCCCTGCCCTTTTCAGGCGTATCGTGTCCAAGCGAACCAATTCTACCTGTTGTTTTGTGGAAGGTTAACCTGTTAGGTGATTTTTTGTTGCAGGGTGGGAACGACCCCAACACTGTTTCTTGGAGTCTGACGAAGCACAATGCGGGACTGAACGGCCTAAATACCGGCGATGGTATTATGATCATAGATATGCGGTCTGTGGAGTATTCTTATGGGGCGGATGCGGTGGAAATTTGAACAACTACGCTAACTGCTCATCCTGCATGAAGGAATGCTCATGTGAGTTCTGCCTAATCCAGAGTCTGTAACTGTGAATTAGAAAGAGCGAGCATCTATACCCTCTACAAAACCAAATGATTCTTGCTTACCAAGGTGCTTACCCGCTCGTCAACGACACCTTCACAATATTCCAGTAGAGATCTCTTTATAGGAACGTTAGTCACACGCTGCTTTTAAGGATTAGGCAACCTAATATCGGCTTCTTTTATGTACTTTGGTAAGTGTTAGCTCTATTAGTGCCAGAAATTAGAAACACCTATCTTTCGACGGAGAAAAACAGAAACCATTTTCAAATATTTACCGTTAACAGTTGAGGCTTGAATGAATCCACATCTGTTGGAGGTTGATTAAGCTCAAGGCTACGTGTTAAATGATGCTCAGGCAACTCTCTCAGAAGCGATTATTGGGCTAAACGTGCACCTCATCTATATAATTAATGCTTCCTTAACAGTCATATCCAGTGTAACGTGTTGTTGACCCAATATCTGCAAAATATTCGTCTTCGCTTTGCTATTGACGGTAAGCGAAGGAAGCCTTTAAATCGAAGCCTGAGAGAGGGTTACATATTACTCGTTTTCAAAAAGTCTTGCTAGACGATTCTTGAGAAGCAGTGTGTCCTCTGCCAAAAAAAGGTTCTCAGTGACAGGATAATTGACTATGTTTTTGTTTTGTGCTTCACTGCATTACCGAACTCCAATGATCATATCAGTGCACCCTCAGCCAGTTAGAGCGTGTAAAGAGATGATTTTTTGTTTTGTGCTTCACTGTATTACCGAACTCAAATATTCATTACAGTGCACCCTCAGCCAGTAAGAGCGTGTAAAGAGATTATTGGCGCCCCGTGAGCGGAAAAGCCGCGGACAAGAGGAGTGCTGCTAGAGAAAGGCTCGTCAAGAGAAATTTGAAGAAGTGCAAAGCTGAGGAAGAAAAGCTATTTCTATAAAGAAAACATCATAGCATCATTTAAGTTGAAATAAAAATTTACAAAATTGTGCAGTGGATTGCATTTTTTATTTATTTTTTTATTGATACCCTCAGAGCAGATAAATTACAGAGGGGAGTAGGATAAATACACAGATATTGGTAAGCATAGCAAGAAATAAACTATACAATATAACCAGTCCTGTTGAAAAAAAAAAAGAACAAGTGGAATAAAGATAAGTTTTTATAGCATGCAGTACAATGAGATTATTAGAAGGAATTACACAGTCACATTTCCATAGACACAGTTCATGATCAGACATTTCATGAATTGAGGCAGGTGAGCAAGTGAAACGCACGGTAACTAATCTATTGAATAGGAATAAAGCACCGGGATATTACGTATTGCGCACAGCAGATTGCAATAATGGATTTTTAGTGATCATCGCAAGAGAAGAATGAAGGCTACTCCAGTCATTTGATGTGCGCGGGATAAAAGAATCCGAGAATATTTTCGTATTACATGTGATTGTGCCAAAATTATGAACACAATCTAAGAGCGAAGACAAATATGAAGGTGGAATGTGCAGATCATGGAGAGTTTTGTGGCGGTTTATCTAATGAAAGAGACAAAGCCGTGCGGCCTTACGCCGGGATGCACGTGGTACGAGGTTTAGATTGTATTTCATTGTGGATATTCTGTAAGTGCAATTTTAATTGGAGAATATGAATCGGGCCGCGTTGTTTTGAATCATTTTGATCTGGTTAATCACTGCATTGATGCCAGTGTCGCAAATTGATGATGCGTACTCCAATTGTGGACAGGCGAGTCTTTTGTAAAATAGGTGTTCAGTGTCTAAAGGTGCCGAGTGAAAGTTACGTTTTAAATATACTAACATGTGGTTAGCTTTGTAGATGATGAGTGTGAAGTGAGGTTTTCAGCTGAGGTTTGATCTGATATGAAAGCCAAGATACTTTTATGAAGGGACATTCTCAAGAGCGTTATTGTTAAGGTTATACATAGGTAAGTCACTATTCGTTTGGGATATGGCATGATTTTACACTTATTAACGTTAAGAGTCATTTGCCATGTTTCGCATTAAGAGGACGTATGGTTAATATTAGAATAGCTCGTGCGTCAGCGTTAGATTATATTTAATGAAATATTACGCAGTCGTCAGGAAATAAGTGAATTGATGACTTAATGCAATTATGGAGGTCGGTAATGAATATGAAAAAGGTAAGGGGTAAGGGCAGTGCCTTGTGGAACGCCGGAATAAATTGGGTGTAACGAAAGGTGCACGCCACTACCTGTTACAAATTTTTGACGAACTGTAAGAAAGCATTCAAGCCAATTTAGTATGTGTAAGTCAAGACCTAGCATGCGCAATTTTAGTAACTAGAGACGATGACTAACCTCATCGAATGCCTTGGAAAAATTCAAGAAGATGCAATCGGCGATGGAGCGGCAGTCAAGAATGGCATGTAACTTATGATTAAATAAAGAAATTGTGTTTCGCATGAATGTGATTTCTGGAAACCATGCTTTGCGGGATAAAAAAAAAATGAGTTCGCTTGCGAAAATTTACTATATGGGAAAACAACAAATGTTCAATGATAGTATGATTTTACAAGGGTGATAGAGATAGGGCGATAGTCATATGTACTTATGTATTTATGTACTGGAATCACCTTCGCTATCTTTCAGTGCTTCGGAATCATACCATATCTGATGATTGCAGAAATATTAAGGCTATAATGAACGAAGAAAACATTTTAGTACTGTTTAAAACTTTTTCCTTACTATAGTCGATGCCAGCGGCTGAAAATGATTTCAAGCTATCAAAAATTATTGACATTAATTCCGGCTTGAAAACAGCAGCATACATAGGCAAGTAATTATGGGCACAACATTCTGGTATGTTCGCCGGCACATCTGTAGTAAAATGACTAGAGAAGACATTGTTCAGTATTACTGAGCATTCATGATCAGGGCTGGCTTAATCGTTAAGGATGGAGTTAAATATCAGGTTCTTTCTTCTTCTTCTTTTCTTCAAATTTTCATTCCTCTCCCGATTAACCTGGACCGGAATTCACTCTAATTGCAGAATACAGAATTTATTTACAATATATACACATTGCAGCAAAACTTCAGTCAGGGTGCGACCTCTCGTCACGGCACCCGAAACAAGTCTCCCCTTCGCCGCGTCGCTCGGATTCCTCCTCCCCCTCTCCGGGTTCCGCTCTTCCCCCGTCGTCTGGCGTCAGCGTAGCAGCCGTTGCAAGCTCTCCTCCGAATTCCTGGAAACAACTCGCTGGCACGGCTGGGGGTGGTTGAGGGAGGATCGGGTGTCCTCTCGGGAGCGGCGCTTTTCTTCGGCCGACATCGCCGGCCGGCCGTGCGGCGCCAGCCCGCAGACTCCCTCCCAAGTTCGGGTCTTTCACAGGGAGGCGTCATCCACGGCCGCTTCGCTTGCACACACACACGCACATACACACAAACGCCAACACACATACGTCGCAGTCTTTCTATTCGTTAGTTCTTTCTGCCCACGATCAGGGCGCGCGGTCTTAACAGATGGCAAGTACGATTTTAGATGTGTCAGCCGAATTAACAACTTTCCAAAATTTTCTAGAAATTCTGTTAGTATGTGTGGTAATGTCTCAGTAAGAAACAATTTTTTCGAACTTTTAACCGCTGAAACGTATTTTCGTGTTTTCGTTCGCACAGCTATACAGTGACCATCGAAGTTGGCTATGAGATACTTTAGCTAGACGATATAAGCGCTTTTTTCGGTAAGATATTCGTCTGATGTATGTGTTATACTGAGGTGCCTTTTGTTTGTAGGGAGTTTTCGAACTGGTATGTAACAGTTAATAAGCTGGTAATCTTTCGTTTAAATAAAGACCTTTTGTCATCAACAGTGCGTAAATCGTAGTTATTAATAAGCACTGATAAGAAATGGCCTAGATAGCTGTTTATTTTGATGAAATCTCCACGAGAATAGTTGCGCAAGGTTTTGGTCTTTTGAACAGTCTTCTTTTGTTATATAGTGACAGAAAAGTTAAGTGTAATGTGGTCACTTACACCTGACAAGTATATTATTTGTGAACACAGTTTGGGGCTAGAAAAAAGAAATAAGTCAGTATGTTGCAGTATTGTCAGTGATTCATGTAGGCTGTGTGACGATTTGCGTTCAGTTGAAGCACGAAGATAAGCCTATAAACTCCTGGGATATCAACGAGTAAGGTTTATTAAGGTCAGCAACCAGGGTCAATCAATACGTGGCAAATTAAAGTCGCCGAGTAAAAACATATGTGCTGGCCGGTAACGCGAAGTTAAAATGTTTATGGCGTCATGAAGATGGAGGTGAACTGGATGAAGCGTTAGGAGCTCGATAACAAGCACCTAAAATAACTTTACTGTAATTTAGTTTAATAACAACGCATATAATTTCTAAGTCCCATCGAATGTTAAGGGCGAAATATTCTAGGTGTTTGCGAATGGGCTATCAGCACACCACATCATTAAGTATCTATAAGAGCTTTAGACCAGTTAAGATAAAAGGCAAGCTACAAGTAGTTTAGACAAATGAAGATACAGGTAAAATAAGATTAGCAATAAGGTTTTCCTACTTCCCATGACTACTATTGTCAAAAGAAACTCGTTAAAGGCATTTATGAATATTGATAAGCAAGATTATACCTTCACTGGAAGAAACAGTAAAAGCAACGGAAGATCTCTAAATGTCGCTCCTTCATCAGTGATTAGGCAACCTAGATTGTGCAGCATTTTTTCTTTGTTTGTTCTTTAATAGTTCTGTTAATAATAGTTCTGTCGTTGCGCTGTCGATAGAGACATTGGACATGAGAATGAGGCTCCATCTCAAGCATCTGTCGCTTGTGCGCGCACTACGATAGACGTCGCCTCGCTGAGAAGATCATGAATATGTGGGATTTTCATTCTGCCCTGTAAAATAACTTTACGCAGTGTCAATGTGTTTTTCAGTATTGTTTATTTATCTAGCTTTCTCTGCACACTCAATGCGAGATAGCTATTTGCTTTAATGTTGTCCGCTCTCAACAATAGGTTCCAACCAGCTGCACAAGTAGATGTCCATCTCAGGTGTGCGTACGTAGCTCCTCAAACAAAAGCGACTCTCTCCCACTAATTGCGCAAGCTTATCATCAGTTGCGCTTTTCTATCCCACTAAATGTTTCAGACAAAGCCACACCTATAAAAGTTGTGTTGTGGCCTGAGCCGTTATATGTCTATAACATCCTAAGTAAGAAAACAGCGCTGTGGAACGGTACTCCTCCGAACTTTGCGACTGGCGCCTACTTGTCCACGCGGATTAAATGCTG
This sequence comes from Amblyomma maculatum, assembly GCA_023969395.1. Taxonomy (NCBI): domain Eukaryota; kingdom Metazoa; phylum Arthropoda; class Arachnida; order Ixodida; family Ixodidae; genus Amblyomma; species Amblyomma maculatum. The sequence continues at coordinate 1,796,184 of JAJIZL010017422.1, forward strand.
AAAAATTCCTGTCCAATCTGTAAAACATATTTCTGTGAAAGTAGCATGGAGCAAGAAATGGCACAGCTACACTGCTTCTCGACGTGCTGTCGTAAGAAGGCAAAAGCGCAGTGTGGAGTCCAATGCTCTGAGGCCGCGGTTGCAAAACTCCCCTGTGCACCAAGCTGAAAATGTGACCTCCAGCACATCATTCCTAGCCTGCCCCTATGTAGAGAATATGAAAATTATTTTTCCCCTCCAAAAATATAAATATAAGTGTGTGAACGAAGACCTCTTCCTTAAAAATGTGGTCTCATTGCAGAATACAATTGCGAAATAAATCTTCTTATAAAGCTTCGAGTTCATGACCGAAACTGTTCAGGTCTTTATGCAATGTTATATGTACTGCGTTGGTTTGCTAGTTTCGTTCATTCATTCATACATTTTTATTCATGAGTATGACCTGAGGCCTAGAGGGGAAGGGGGTAGGTTAGGTGAGGTTGAGGGCGCCAGATTCCAACATGACGTCTAGCAGGGCACTAAGCTTGCGCTTGGCGTCCGTATCGGGACTGTCTAGTCTTCGTAAGTCTGAATGTGGTGAGAAGACGTGTAGCGGCCGCAGAGGCAAGCCATGCCAGTACAGGTCCAGATCAAGTGGTGCAGGTCAACGGAGTCAGCAGGGCAGTTGGGGCAGCTGATCTTGGTTCGTCGCCATCGACTCAGGATATCCGGTGTGTACGCTGCACTGGCTAGTTTCGTGTTATTGTGGAACTAGTACCTAATGCGTTCCACAGATGTGGCCACGTACTTGTGCGCCGCATATTGTTTCATACCACGCTGCGTATAGTAAACATATTCCTCTTCATCTCGCGCTGTGCAGAAAACATATAGCGCCTAAGGCACTATAGCAAATATCGCAGTCTTTTTCCTCATTCTCAGGAACGAAGTCACTCTGCTATCCCCGCATTCGATCAAGCATCCTGTAAAACTGCAGCAGACTCTCACCCTGTGCGGAAAGGATTGTCGTCTCGATAATTCCATCTGCAAATCACTCTCAAGCTACTTATTGAACCTCATGGTATTCCATATGCTAAGCTCCTTCATACAACTGCATAAAATACGCCGTACACATACATCATCTCGCTAAATATAGACGAAAGTCGTGTCAGACAGGCTGCCGAGAAAATCGAATAACAAAAACGCAGTCCCATAATTTGATTTGGATGATTGTGGGCCCGTTGGCGAGAAGCTTACCAAGTGCAGAAGCGAGCCGAGATCGAATCGGCAGCAGCGACTACGGCTGCGGCCAATGGCTAACGCTCGTGAAACTTGGATCAATGACAGTTGAACCGCCCCACCGAAGCGGTGCTGTGGTTAGGACGCTCAACTGATCTGCCTTGGTGCAAGGCGGTGCCAAGGGGCAAGGCGCCAGTGTACTATACGATTTCAGTCGAAATTGAAGAACTCAGCGGGTCAAAATTTCTGGAGCCTTCCACTATAGTGCCTCTAATGGCCTGAGTTGTTTTCGGACGTTAAGCGCCTTTAACCAAACCATAATTGAAGCTCTACAATTTTTTGTTTTCTGAGAACTACACTAATGCGATCACCCAAGCCGCGTATTGAAATTGTATGCGCCTAACTGGCTTAACTGTTTCGTGCAGTCGATAATTCGAATAACATCAATGACCGTTCATAGCAGCCCCTATTTTAGCACCCAAAACCCAGTGGCTGCCGTAGCAACCACTGGGACTTCTGCGATATGCGTTTCATATTCGCATCGTCACAAATCCCGTTCATGCTGCTGACAAATGCTAGTTTTTGATAGACAAGAATAGGCAGTGACTGATCGATAGGTTGTACGAAGCCACATTGATAGTCGGCGTGATCAAGTGGCAGGGAGCTGCCAACTCAGCCAGCTTCTTCATCCGAAAATGTGAGAAAGGAATCGAATAGCGTAGGACATGATGTGTGGTCATTCTGGGTTGCTTAGCTCTTCCCTAACAGCATGCGACGTGGCCTCACCCGGGAAGTTCCAATTAATGACTGACGACTACGTGCCTTTTGGCCTCCATCTGAACTTGAGCCGAACTAGTATCAGCGCACAGTCGCTGTCTTGCCCGGTAAGACAAGTTCCTAGATCTAACCTCTTCAGCAACAACAACCCAGAGTGTAAGCTAACTTAAAATTTCACTGTTTCTCATTCTTATTCGCATTGGTGCGATGAATAGAAGTATGCATTCCAGTGGCTGGCCTGCCAATATTATTTTCTTTCTGGCATGAAATGCTGCTGACCTCGGTTCATCGTAACTTTGAGTGGATGTGAAAAAGTGTCACATTTTATTAAATCTACATGACGTACTTATAGTTAATGGCATCCTCATTTAATGCAGTGCAGTGCCGACGTCTCTGCAAAGATTTTCAGTTAAGCAGGCCCCGAAACGGTAAACAATGGGCACAGAACGAGATTTGACGAGACGACTTTGTTCTTTCATGCTTCCGCGACCTATAAAATGAAGGCGTCACGGTACTAGATGCACGTGCGTTGAATGCTTCCCGACGCCGGTGATCGTGATGGCATTAGCTC
>JAJIZL010017422.1:1803728-1827998 GCA_023969395.1 Amblyomma maculatum
ATCGTAACGTCTCGAATTAGTCTAACTCTCAAGAGGGAAGAAAACAGATTGCTGACTAAAAAGGGCATCAAAGAAATAGTGATCACGGGGACGACAGAAGAGATATTCTGTTCTAACCGAAGATGACGAATTAGCCTAGAAGCAATAAACCATAATTACAGAGATATCATGACTGAGTGAGCTGAGTAAGTAGGCGGTAGGATAGTTCGCGAGGATACCGGTAAGCTGTCTAAGAAGACTAAAGATTTGATTAAGAAACGTCAAAATAAGAAAGCTTCCAGCCGAATAGATCAATTGAACTGGCAGAAGTATCAGAGCTAATCATAAGCGTAAAATGGCCGATATAAGGAAGCATACCATGGAGAAAATTGAGCATGCTGTACATAACGGGGGCTGATTAAAAGCGAGGAAGAAATTGGGCATAGGCCAAAATCAGATGTATACGCTATGGGCCAAGGCCGAAATTTTATGACGAATATGGACAAGACAGTCAAAGTAACCGAGGAGGTCTGATCTGTACAGCAGCCAAAGTAGTCAGGACAATAATGAAATTAGCAGTAGGGAAAAGCTGTCAGACATTCCGCCAGTGATGAAGGACGAGGTTAAGAAAGCTTTAGAAACTATGAAAAGGGGGAAAGCAGCTGGAGAGGATCAGGTAACTGCAGATTTGTTGAAGGACGGGAATTATATCGTACTAGGAAAACTGGCTATTCGTATACGCAATGCTTTGTATCATTCACGTTACCGGAACCATGGAAAAACACAGACATTATCTTAATTCATAAGAAAGGGGACGCTAAGGACTTGTCAGCTTTCTGCCTGTTACGTATCAGTTATTTACTAGATAATCACTAATAGGATCAGGAAAACCTTATAGACTTCAATCAAGCAAAATATAAAGCAGGTTTCTGGAAAGAGTACTCTACCACCCATCATATAGATACCATGTACCAAGTGATAGAAACATGCTCGGAATATGACCAGCTCTTATACATAGAATTCATTGATGACAAAAAAGCATTTGACTCTGCAGAAACTTTGGCGGTTATCCAGGTATTGCGAAATTAGGGTGTAGATGAGTCATATGTGAAAATACTCGAAGATATGTACAGTGGCTGCACAGCAACCAAAATTATGGATAAAGTAATTAACAAAATTCCTATAAATATATCCGTTAGGCAAAAACACCATTTCACCTGTACTTTCCCAGCTTGCTTAGAGGAAGTATTCAGAGACTTGGAATGGGACCAGCTAGGGATAAGGGAAGATGGAGAATACCGCAGTAATCTGCGGATCGCTGATTGATTGTGCTGCTAAATAACTCACGGGATGAACTGCGAACAATGATTGATGACCTAGACAGGAAAAGCTGATAGGTAGGGCTGAAAATCAATATGCAGAAAACTAAGTTATTGCTCAACGTCCTCGGAAAAGAACAGCAGTTTACGTTAGGTATAGCAAAACACTAGAAGTAGTTGACCAATATGCCTACTTAGAACATGTAGTAACCGCAGGTCGGGACCATGAAAAAAAATAACAAGGATAACAAGATTCAGATGGAGCACATTTGACAAGTACTAGCAGATTATGACAATTAACGGTATCGCCCAAGAGGAAAGTTTACAACACTTGTATCTTACCTGTACTCACCTATTTAGTTGAAACGGGGAGACTGACGGAAAAGGTAGTGCTCAATTTGAGGACAACGCAGGGTGCTATGGAACGAAAAATGATAGGGGAAGCATTAAGAGACAGGAAGAAAAAAACCTCAAGCTACAGGCTTGCAGTGGAAATTAAGGGGAAGAAATGGGCAAGAGCAGAACACGTACTGAGATGAGAGAATAACCGATGGTCGCTTTTGGTAACGAACTGAATTGCAAGAAAAGGAAAGCTTAGCAGGGGTGGCAGAAAGTTAGGTGGGAGGTTGAGGTTTAGAATTTCACAGGAGTCAAGTGGAGGCAGCTAGCACAGGACCGGATTAATTGAAGAAATATGGGAGAGGCCTTTGCCCTGCAGTTGGGTTTGTCCGGCAGATGATGATGATGACACCGAACTTAGAGGATAGGACGGATGCCATATTCACTTTGGGTAATAGCCCAGGGAGTGTAAGGCAACGCCGATGTGTGGTTTCGTCTTGGCTTTCGAGCTGTTCTAATTTCCTTCTAGCAGATGAAAACCTGAGCTTAGCGTGAGTAGTATTCTCCGTTTTTACTTGATGTCAATGTTGTTGGTATTGTTCACGAGAATCTTTACACCCAAATATCCAGTTATGTTAAAGAGGGTGTCAGTTGACACTGAATGATATCAGAAAAAACGTTGAAGTGGTGCTATGTTAACTATATCTTTGACGGTGGCCTTCAACATGATGATTGCATCTGAACATACAGTGTGTAGAAAATGATACCAGAGGAAGACTAAACAATGAATAAAATATATCTGAGAGACCTTTTAATTGCTGACTTTACTTGTCAGGAGTTTCTACGTTCCGCCTATCCCGCTTTTTTTGTGACGACATTCTGTTACACACAGACGTGTATAGTTATTGGAGCATCGTTGAGAATGTTTCGCTTTAAATTCCTCATACCCTTACTATATCTGAGGTTTCGTAGAGGTGGTTGAGGGTATGCAAAATTCGTCGCCGCTAATAAGTACCCTAAATTTCCAAAGACTAGATTGAAATTAGTTGCTGGGCTCACAGCACCGGTCCTGATGCTGTATTTCTGCTAAAGGCAAACTACAGCTTAAGTGACAGAAGCAAGTCATTTATACTGCGAAGAGTGCAGTGTGCTGTACCCCCCGGGGTGACCTATCTCGTACGATAAATTTTTGCCGAAAACTGGAAGGAGATGCAAGGCGGGGGCCGTACACTTTGCTACTATTTTGGAAAGGAAAGATATATTCGCCTAGCACTTCCAGTGCTTCGATACCTATTTTAAACTGTGGTTACTGTCCAACATTACCTTTGTTTTTTCTTATTATTTTGTAGACCTACATTCATGCTTTTCCAGTATAAATCAATAATAGTTAGTCGCAATTGGTCCCCTGAGTTACTTAACGAAGCAATGTCATCAGCGAATCGCATATAACTCAGATATTCGACATTGACCCTGATGCCTAACTGCTCCATTCTATGCCTGAAAAAACTCTATAAGCAAGCTGTATAGCACTGGAGATATCGGGCCTTCTTTCCAAACAACTTGCTTACGTGGAATTTTATCAATTTTTTATGCAGAACTATGGATGCTGTGCATGCACTATAGGCATATTCCAGTGCTTTCACGTATGGATCACCTATACCCTGATCTCCATATGCCTGCATTACTGCCAAGGTTTCGACCGATTCAAATGCTTTCTCGTAGTCAATGAGTGCTATGTATAGGCTGGTTATATTCCGAGTCCTTTTCTATCAACTGGTTGACAGTGTGGATATGATAAATAGTACAGTACCCTTCCTGAAGGGGTAACGTCCAGCTTAATCCTAAATTTGAATAAAGTCTAAAGTTGTCCTGATCCTATTAGCGTTTACCTTAGTACAAACTTGTACATATCTGATGGTAAGCTAATTGGTCTCTAGGGGCGAAAGTCCTTAGAGGCCCCATTCTTATGAATTAAGATAATGTTAGAAGTCTTCCATGATTCCGGTACTTTCTATGTCATCAGGCATTGCGTCAACCGCTATCAGTGTATGCTTGATGCATTGGGTCATATGATCCCTGAGTGTAACGGGATAAGATATTGCACTCTGGCTGTCTGTACGCTGCAATTAAAACAAAATATGCCCAAACAAGTTAAGCTTTAAACAAATATTCTGTGTCATTAGTACTTGGACGAAGAACGGTTTATGTTTGAAATTTAAAAGCAAAATTCGACTCCCCACCTGTAGTTGCACTATCTCTACGAAAACATTCGTATTGCACGAGGAACTAAGACATCGCTGCTAATTTCACTGAGGAGGCAAGTTTCACTAATGACAGTGAAGCGCAGACTATACGCTAAATGAACAGCTTCAAGTGGACGTGTCTCGTTTAGAGTGCTACAAGTATTTTTATTCAGCATTTGAACATGTGTTTATGAGTCGGTAATAAGGAAGGTGCTTGAGGAGAATCAGCTCATCAACGCCACCCCCCCAATATATATTCCAGTAAAGCTCCTCTTATAGCAAGGTTAGTCGCAGGCTTCTTTTAAGATTGAGGCAAATATAACATGGCTTGTTTTATGTATAGCGCAAGGTTTTAGCTGTAACAGTGGCAGAAAATAAAACATGCCTATCGCATGGAGTACAATAGTAAACCGTGTCAAGTTTCTGGTTAACAGTCCAGGCTTGAATGAATTGAAATCTGGTGAAGTTATAAAGCTACGTTAAAATTGATTCTCAGGGAACTCAGAAGAAATTATTTGGCTAATCTTGCACCTCATATATATACATAATGCAGTCCCAACAGTCATATCCCGTGTGCCTTGTCGCTGACACAAACTTTCCAAAATCGTCGTCTTTGCTTTGCTATTGAAGACAAGGGAAGCAAGCCTTTAATTCGAAACCTGCGTGAGGATTACATTTTAGTCGTTTGGCAAATGTGTGTTTCTAGACATTACTTGAAATGCAGTGTCCTGTGCTCCATAAAAGCTCTCAGTAACAGGAAAGTTGCCTAGGTTGTTGTTTTGTGCTTCACTGTGTTACCTAATTCAACTATTTATTAAAGTGCACCCTGAGCCAGTAAGAGCGTGTAAGGAGATTATTGGCGCACCTTGAGCGAGAAAAATGCGAACCAGAGGAATGAAGTCAGAGAAAGGCTCGTCAAGAGAAATCTGAAGAATTTCCAAAAGCTGAGAAGAAATCGCCATTACCCTAGTTTCAGCATCATTTTAATCGAAACAAACAAACTCGAACCATGTTCCGCGGATTTAATTTTCGAGAATAAATAAAATCTGTTTCTTTCCTTGCACCCTGCTCACTGTGGAAACGCCAGCAAATAGAAGCTAGTGACGCAATCGAGTCATATCCTTAAAGTTTTAGCTTCAGTTTCATCTGAAGGAAACAAAAGCACTGCAAACATTGCGAGTTAATTTCCGGCTGCTTCGGCCACTGAGAGTGCCATGCGGGAAGTAGACCAGCCTCGCGCGAGGTCGTGCCGGCTTGCATCAGCTCGCTGAATAGATGCATATCCTTCTTGGTGAAACGCAGTTTGGAGGCCACGTGAGGTCGGTTTAAGAAATTTTGGACTAAACGAACAACGGCGTCGCTTCCAGGAATTTCGGAATTGTCATGATCCCATGTGAGCCCATAACGTTTAACGGTAATAGACCGGAGCCCAGCCTACTGAAAAACCAAAAGTTCTACGTGCCAATAACCTCATAAAATCTCATCTAATCGCATAGACCCTCATACGATTCATATCATTGTCACAAGATATCGTACATAATTTTTGATAATGTACAAGAAGCTATGAGACGTTATGCAATTATATGCGACTTCTATGGATTTTTATGTAAATTGAGTGAGATTGTGGGAGAAAATGTGAGGTTATTGCTTCATACAATTTTTTCAGTAGGGCAGTAACCGCAATTCAAGGAAATGACCTAACGCACGTGCAGAATTTATTATTACATCTTTACACGTACTTCAATAATTACCGAATATGCATGCGGATTTTGGCATTCGGAAAGGCGGCTTCCCCGTTGTTTGCATTAGGCACCCCATTTATCCCGCCGCTCTCTCCTTTTTTGGTAATTTTGGTATTGTTTTTTTGTCACCTAACTTTGACAGTACGCATCCGTCTTGAGGTGTGGGTATGTACGGAATGGTGCACGTTCGCATTCGTGTGTAATGTCGTTGCATGTTTTCTTAATGAATTTACTGAAAGACATTTGCCATAAGTCGTATATTTGCAAACAGTTGACTAATTACACGCTTGCGAAAGTCCCGATAGACGAGGGTTACAGATAGGTGAGAAAGCAATGAATAGCTTCCTCACAGCCTCTTCGGATTCTGTTCTTATATACTACAGCTAATTAAGTGCCGGCCCCCAGACAGTGTTGTCTGAGGGAGGAGTTGGCGGCTACTTGCACTTGTTCTCCTACAGCTAGGAAGTGAGCCTCTTATGCGGGAGCCAGCAGAGGAAATTCATGGCACTCTATGGAGAGGTTGCCGCTTCTTGCAAACAGCAGTGAGTGCATTGTGACGGTTTTTCCCAGTAGTGCACTTAATATTCACTATCAGTCTGCGTAACGCCGTTGTTTTCAATGAGTGTTTCTGGGTGTTAATACAATGGAGAAAAACATAAAACGACTGTAATTTCTTCCAACTCCAGCTATGATATGTATCTCTCGTTCTGAATTTCCTTACAAAAGATGAATGAAAATTCGTTTACAGATATGCAGGTACATGTGCAGAAAACAAAATTTTGGGGTTCGGGAAATTTCAAAGGAACATTTCAATGGAGATAATGGCATCTCTCTGGCGACTTTCTCACTCTAAAAATCCTCTTCATATAGCTCAAGCAACGTTCATGGTTGCTCGTCTCTAAAAACTGGTGTCTCATCGAGATTTCTTGTACTTTTTCAATGCCGTTCCGCATTGTTGCGCATTTACGCGCGTTCCGCATTACGCGCATTCACGCGCATTTTATGCTGCTCTTAGTAAAAAAGAAAGGTATCAATACAGTAGCAAATTTTACACTCGGGAAATAGTGGAAACCTTATATCTTCTTCTGAATTTCTTAAACCTCGTGGTGTAAAGCAGACAAGAAATCAAAAAAGCGCTAATTCCAGGGCCCAACGTTAGCATCATCACGTATCTAGGTTTGGTAGGAGGAAAGAGAGAGATGGTGGGAAGGGTGAGGCATTTTGAGACAATGATTACTATAGGCTTGGTGGGCACAACACGTTATGTGGTACGTCTGGTTATTTTTTTTTTATCACCGCTTCCTTATTAAATATGCGGATATATACTGGGTGTTCTACGTAAACTGAACGAAGAATTAGGAAAACTGTGCAGCGAAGTTTGGTTAAATGAATGACACATAATTTTTCGTCCTGTACTCCTGCTCAGAGTACTTTACATACCGCCCATTTCGGTAATTAGCTAAGATACAATTTGCTAAATATCCACTATTCATTTTGGCTAAGTGGGTTTCATCATGTTGTGGCTGGGGTTCGGAAATAGCATATCAAATTTTTTCGACCAATGTTACCATCACGTGGCCGTTATTTCCGGTATTTGAAGACATCTGCCAAATATATAGTAGTGTCACGTGCCTCAGTCCATGCTTTATAATATTCCCACGCTCCCAGCAACGTTTGGACGAAGGAAACGTAAGCATTGACTATGCCCAAGTGAACGACCGCAGCTCATTTTCGGGCTGCACCATGACGCAAATAAAAAACCTAGCCTGCATTGAAGTAGACGACTTGAGCCTTTTCTCTTCTTTTTTTGTTTCGTCACTGAGACAGCTCGATGTTATATCAGTCCAAGACTGCTTTCGGTGGCCTGCTCCTTAGTTATCGCTGATCGTGGCTCGGACTTCAGTGCTCAAGCAGATTGTGCTGACGCAGATGTGAAAGTACTGATAGTGGCCTCCATCGGTCGCTCATTTCAAGAGAAGGAGCGTGCATGCTTCTTTAATTCAAAATGCGTTTTGAAGCGCTGCAATACGGTAGCGCAAGACCGCCGTCACGCGGTATTGTTTTCACATTTCGCGGGCTTTTTTTAAAGACTGGAAAAATCGATCAAGTAGGTGGTATGCTAATAGACGAAACTAGACCGCTTGTATCTTAACATCCTCTACAACTTAATGAAGTGAACTTTACCCTAAAGAATTGCGCAGAAGGTAAATAATACTCTGAGGAGCCCTACATGTCGACAAACAATGTATTTTGCCTCAGTCAACTAGAAGCTTCGCTTTGTTTTTAAATCATATGTTCAGGTTACGTGAAACACCACGTATAAAAAAATTAAAGGACACTTATTCTCCGCCTGAAATATCTGACGAGACAGCTGCCTATGGCGATGTGGAGCGCTTCAACACTAAGAAATCGGAGGAAGTGTGTACAGTGAAATGCCAAAGTTTCTTTTACATTTAAACGCGGAGACGCTACCTACTTTCGCATAAACACATTATTTATAGATGCAGTTTAAGTGGCGGTCACATGACACTAACACAAGAACTTTTTCAACTCTGCTCTGGGTTAAGGGGAAACGTTCTTTTGCAAACGAGCTGCATATCACGTAAAAAGTTTAGGCCTCTTGGTCAGCACTCGAAATACACGAGCTCAAGAAGAATGAGAGAAAATGAACACTGGTAAATGTCTAATGCAAAAAAGAGGGTGACGCTCTGAAAGCAGAGCAGTGCGTTTGGCGGAGAAATAAGTAGTGTTGTTTAACCCTGCTAAACCCAGGCAAAGCGAAAGCATCGTTATAATTGGTGACGTTTCTTGTTACTCATTATTATTAGTACTATCGCTACCATCATCATTATCATCGCAATGCACCGTCATTGTCATCGGCAGAACTGTCAGTACCATCATCACTAGCTACATCACACTTCGCACCGTATACTTTGCCATTTATATTTGGGATTTGTGCATGTGTAGCTTGTTGGGGGTAAAGCAGTATTAATAAAACTAACTTTACTTTCATCAAGGGAAATATTACAGCATGTTAGACTGATACAGTGTTTGCAAGAGAAGAACGAAAGCAAAAATAATATATTTGGCATGTAGGTACGCAATGCATGGGTTGCTATTGGCATATGCTTAACTATTTTCTTATTAGTCATAAATTATCATAAAGTTATATTAAAAATGCCTTCAATAATGTTTCGGTACGATCCGATTGCTATTGATAAAGTATCGATTCAGTGATTGCCAAATGCCCATATGATGCATGCACCCGAAACGCAGACACATTTGTGGACGACAATATGAGGCATAAAAGCCTTCGCCTTATTACCCAAAGAAACCAAGCTACGGGTTAGCCATTGAAGTTTGTTCGACATAGGAAGCGTGTAAAAAATAATTGCAGCGTGAGCACTGAGTTACGTGGAAGCCACGCAGCACGAGGAGTGTGATGCACGTGAGCGAAAATATGTATAACCTTAGAATGGTTGCCACAAGAGCTATTACATCGGTGGCTACGGCGGCGAAACGAGTGTACGCCGTGTGCGAAAAAAGCTTGACAGAGAGAGGTTTTCAGCCATGATAGCATTTCTCGGTGCAGTAGGCGTAATTAGAAGAGGATATGTAGAGCGCAAGAAGTGCAGTTAAGGAAGGGTTTGATCGGAAATGTTGTTTGGTGTCGCATTAAAATATTTACCGCCCCTTCCTGCCTACCCGTTCAATCTTTTCCCGAAATTTTGCGATCATCCGGCAAAATTTTGCTTTCTTTAGCTTCATATTAGATATCTACTCGAAGCTCTCTTCGCTTCGGGGACTTGATGAGTTACGTTTGAAACAAACGTGCTTAACTGCAGGTATGACGCTAGACCAGTGACAGTAAGCATTGGCTTTGGAAGCCAGCGTTCGTTGCGCTAAGGAGAGTGCACAGCGGGCAGTCTGGATGGATAATGGTGACAAATGCAAACCTACACGGCAGGTACACCGCTTGACACAAGCCAGATATCTGGTATACCAGCAGCGAAAAGTGGAGGACTTTGGGGCAGTGGACACTCGCACTCTCTGTACACGGAGCTTCCTGAGTTATCGGACTGGTTTTGTACATGCGTATCACACACCTTTCTTTTTCTGGCACGCATCTTGCCATATATATATATATATATATATATATATATATATATATATATATATATTATACGCCCATATCGTGACAAAGGAAACGGACAATAGTTTTCTAAGATAAGCTGAAGGTTACTAGGTAAAAAAGCCGGATAACATACAAAGTGGAAAACGCCGTTTTTTGAAATTTCTGAACATTGCAAGTGTGAAGCCGTACTACTTTCCCACTAGCCTTGTGCGGCTACTCTTCGTAGGATGGAAAAGGGGGAGAGAAAGGAGACATGAGAGCTGTGTTGCAAAATAACACCAATTAAAGTAAGGGAGATAGAATGCGACCACTAATTGCGTACTAAATTTTATTGTAGGTAATGTTCAACAATGAAGTGGTGGGATGCATAGTCCTACAAATGTGCTTACAAAGTTCTTAGCGCGAAAAAGGCGTGAGGGTAACATCCATTTTTTTGCGTGCTTTAACCGGCTTGAGGTAAAGCAACACGGTGCCGGATGATGCTGACATGGTGGCGTGACGCAAAAAAGGTGACTGCCGTACCTTACCTCCACGGTGTTCAGAACCGACTACCGAAGTTTGCGGTGAAGTCTGATATTGCTTTTGTCTTCACAATTAGGTTCGATAATAAAACTGGGAATTATGTTTAGCACACAGTGTCACGTAAACCAAGGTTCACCACTTCAAGATGTCTTGATGTACAACCGCCGGAGCACTATAACTATCTAGGAGGAAAGGCGAACTCCAATCTGGCGTTGCGCTTGCAACCGCAGAACTGCAAATCAGACGATCACCCATCTTGTTGCATACCTCAATTCACCGGAACACCTGTAGATTATGAAAATTATAAAAAAATAATCGATTGCATGACCATGTCTTTGTTGTCTTAGTTGCTTCAATAAATTTTCAATTGCTAGATCAGCGTCATCTTGTTGGCTTCTCTTCTGTGTGTTCTGTCTATTGACTGTTTTAAAGAGAATCCTGTTAAATTATTATGTCGACGGCAAGGTTCCCTTTCTCTGTCAAAAGTCACAATACGCGAAAGTCAGCTCCAGCATTCGGCGCCAACAGGAAAATCCGCGATTGTACTGCACTGCTACAGTTTAGATGGCGCGTAAGCGGTGTGAAACTTGCTTCCGGTGTGTGCTGTGCCATATGACTGTACGCTAATGGAGATCTGTTTTATTAGAACAGAAATTCGTGGAACGAACAGGCGGTATTGAAGGCGATATTGCGTCCACTCTAAAGGCGAAACTTGAGCATCGCCCTGATTTTATTGTCTCTACATTTTGTTCCGCTGGAGGTAAGTTCATATATATTGTTTCACGTCTTCTGCAAGGTTTTGTTTTTTCTTTGCAAATTCTGCACTTTTTTTCATCTTCAGTTATTATCCGTTAATTTTCGATTTCCTCGAGGTGGCAGTGGAACAGTACGACATGTTTCTTGGCCTGTGGATGGTACGTGTTTGCGCGCATGCTAGTTTCACCGAGAAGGCAAAGAAGTTTCGCAAAGTAAAACGGTTTGAACTGAGTCACATCCGTGGTTCATTAAAAATGCAAATGGACAGCAGAAGCGGGCCATTTAGTCGACCGCAAAGCAGAGCTAAAGGTGCAGGCTAAGATAACAGGAAGCTGTGTAGCATCATACCAAACAATGTACTTGTCCACATAGTAAGTAGCAGGGACCTTGAAAACTTGACATTGGACAAGGAGTCCCATTAGCTCACAGTGGACGATGCCAAAGCTGGCTTCAGGCAAAAAGAATTTGCAGGCGGAACAGGTTGTCCAGAGACATTGGCTCGTTGACTAGCGTGTCGCCAAGAGCTTTTCGCGTGCGCGATACCTAGGTGAGCTAAGTTGTGCGGGTTGTCGAATATCTGCTTCGGAAAACATGCGGCGTATAGCGGCACGGAACGCACCTGGATATAACGCAGAATAGTGTCACGTGGTGGTGACCAGGGTCGATGACACAAATCAACAGTGGGGGATTGCACTGAAGAAACTCTTTATTGGGCTGACTTGCGCCCACAAAAGAACTAAGCAACACGGCGGCGGCGATAGCAACAAACGTGCTCGTCGATCGTCCAACAAAGAATGCCAGTCGCACTCGTCAACGCTCAATTTAAAGGCTGCTCAGAACAATCTAGATAACGTCGCAAACTGCTAGTAGCACAACCTGGAACATTGTAGAAACATACGCGAGTGATCGGAATCTTCGAGACAGATCTCGGCGAATCGTTCGCGACAAATAAAATGATAACGCGTGGTATCGCAACGACGAGCATGAAAAAACACGGGATACAGAATTGATAAGCGCGCCAGAATAACAATGATAAGGCCGCATGCCAGCGGCTGTCGAAAAGGAACAACTAAAGATTTAAACAGTTCGCGGCAATGGTAAGACGCTTTCCATGGCCACCTCCATAAAATGCAGGGGTGCCAACATGCAAGCACAGAGTCGGTCACGTGGAAGATAATACGCCGATGACGCGGAGTCGTATCGGGCACAGTGGCAGCAACCACAAGGTTGATAGCGTCAGCAGGAAAGGTTGTGGTCCTAGTGATGTGTCGGATGTAGTGGAATGTTCCGAAACATATTCAAGCTAACGAACATACCGCACTATACAAAAACTGGAGACTTGGTCGACCTTTTTTGTCAGAGGATTATGGTAATTATAGGTGTTGAAGACAGGTCCTTCCAGAAGATGATGGAAGTGACGGACAGCAAGGTGGATGAGGAGTAAAGGCCGGGCAAGCACACTATCTCGTGTCTTAGAAGGAGTCATCCTTTTAGAATGCCAGAGGCTGCCTGGTGCCATTAGTATGCTGTTGAAGTACAGCACCATCGTAGTACTAGAGACGTCCGTTATGAGTGCAAGAAGACTTTCGGGTGTATATACATTATGGAAGCAGAAGTGTTTGGTCGAGAGTTTGCTTGATGTCGAGAAACGCTATGTTAGCTTGTTCCTGTATATTTTAGGGTGCTTCTTGTTTTCTGCCGGAAGCAAATGACGCACTCTCTCGACCAAGGTGGTGCAGTGCGAATAAAGGTAATGGTTCACCAAGCCGAGGAAGTGGCGTAGCGAAGTTGCCGAAGTAGATGCATGAAAATTCCCGATTGCTTGAATTTTGGAAGGAAGAGGCCGAATGCCCCTTCATTCGAAACGATGATGAAGGAAATCGTGAGAAGGTGCATGGAAATAATTTTTAGCACCATTGATGATACAGTTATGGTCAGAGAGTGAAGTGAACAACTAAGTGCAGCTGCCGCAGGTGCTCATCTAAGTAGCGGTTCGCAACAAAAGGTGGTGCCGCACGGACGACATTTTTCGGCAAGCCAGTACACAGACGAAAGGTAGACATTGAAAAATGGTGTCTATAACATGCTTAAATCAGTAACGTTCACATGCATGAATCCGAAAAAAACCTTATGCGAATCGGGTCTTCTCTTTCACCGCGCTTTTTTGCTACAGAGACCACTGCTACAATATGAATACGGATAGCTATTAAATGGACGATTGATATCATTGTGCTTGACAACCGCATTTGCCTGACCTTTTGCATTTATGTTCTTCAGATCACAAATGAGCCTTCTGCTTGGCTAGTTAAATGGGTGTTTACAAGCGTATTAGCATGCCTAGCACTAACATCTGATCTGAACATTCATTTATGTGTTATGTGATTACTTTTAATGCCGAAGCATCTAGCTGCATCAAGCGGCAATTGTATGCCGTTGCTCTCAGCAAAGATGGTGACCTGTGGCATGTCATCAGGTTTTCCTGTACTTTGCGACGAAATTGCGGCAAAACAATTCTTTGCCCAGAGTACAGGGCATTGCTATACTATTTCACTTTCCATTTAGCATTGATGTGCTAGTGTCGTTGCAGGCAAGTGTGCAATATGAATTCTGAATGACGACCTATCTATCTCCAATATTTAGGCATTACTCCCCTTACTTCACCAGGTGACTCAGCCCAGCATATTCCTTAAAGAAGGAAGGGGGAGCCCTCATAGGAGGAGGTGTGGAGAGGACATCGCGATACAATTCACGTGGTAGGGCACATCACAAGGGAAAGCGTAGGAGGGACTTCGCGGTATACATTCTGCACGTCAGTAGTCCGGAGACAGTAACAGCGAATGGTTATTTGTGACTGCGAGCTATAGGATAGGCATTCAACAGCTCACTACAAGCAAGAGTCCACTTAGCAGGCCTTCCGAGTACGTCGACAGCGAAAAGGCACAGAGCCGACGTAGAGAAAGGCACTAAATAACATAAGAATGTGGCTATATTTGCAAAAGATAAGCACTGGGTGATTACAAAGCTGTTTCCGTTCGAGCGGCGCAAGGCTAAAGCTTTCGCATTCCCAGAATCTGTCCTAAATGTCTCTGCCGTATTTTGTACAATTACTACCAAACATTCAAGAAGGAGAGTTACATGTGACGTCTTAGGAGATAAGTATAACACTTAATAGTTTTCGGCATGACGTGTAATATATGCAGGATATAAGCGAGGACATAGAGGGGGTAGAAAAATGTCATGGTAATACGACAACTGCGAACAGGAGCCGTAACATTGACGGTATAAATAAATTGGCACTTGTTTAGCTCTGGTTAAACCTGGTACGTTGTGCAAGCAATACTGCAATGGTTGCGCTTAAGGTTCGGCATGTAGTGTAGCTGCGGGTGTAGCTTGACGTGTTTAGCCACGAATAAAGACACGATACACAGTGAATGACTAGTGTTCTTCTTTGGCTTTATTTACACCGATGAAAACACAACGGTGGTCAGTAAAGTAGTGAGACTTGGTCTCGACTCGACTCGTCACGTATCCATCTTTGTTCGTTTAGCAGTTTCTTGCGCTCGCCGTTTTGCTAGCCGTTCACGTTCGTCAGCAGTCTCTTGAGCCCTTTGCCGTTTTTTGGCTTTGGCGCATGGCCGATGCTTTTCCTTGTAATGCCGCATAGAAACTGATTTACACCGACGTGAACTCCTATTTCTATCTTTCCACTTTCACTCCTTTTAGTGATCATCTTTTTATTACTGCGCAATTCCTTACCCTGGGCGGCGGCCGTCCGCCCCTTGGACCCTGATTGGTGCGTCCCGACCACCGCTTTGGCGCACGTGCCTGGATTTCGACGCCAGCTTGGAACAGGACCTTGCTCGCATCGCATGCGGTGCGAGAGTGCGATCCGGGGAATGCCAGGAGTGCAAAGTGCGTGAGGACGGAAGTGAGCGGTGCGTCAGCACGGAGAGCGGACGCTTGAAAACTGTGTGTGAACGTGCTTGTGTGAAACAAGCAAGTGTAATTGTAATCCAGTGTTTTTCTCAGATTTTATTTATGTGTGCAGTCTTTTCTTTCATATCCCTTTTTTTTTGTTTTAATGCCAACACTCCCCCTTTCCTTCCTTCCCTTACGGTGCAGTTCAGGCGTCGATGCAGCGGCGGCCTAAGCTCAAGCGTAGCGTCTGCCGGGGATACGCGACGGCTGGAAACCTGGCGCAGTATTACTTATGCAATAAATTTAAGCAGCCTAAATTATATCATAAATCTTCATAAATCTAAAGCCCCATATTGACACGACCACCTTAATAGGCAGACTGCTTCATCACAGATGCCATAGGAGGTGTTTGGTTTTAAATTTGCACTAGTAAATAATTTTCACCTCATTTTCGCCAGTGAAAAAATAGAATGTGTAACTATAGAACCGTCCTTAAATGGTAATGAACCCAATTTCACGCTTTCCAAATGTGTCGCCAATATTGTGACACTGTAAGTGGTGGAGTAAATTCGTATAATATATTTTTAAATACGAGAGCTTTCTGACTTATTGCTCTCTCATGTCCCACTAATTGGTTGCTGGACGCGAACCAATCAATAATAATACAGGGGGTTGTATGCTGCCGATTCCTCGTTTGTCCTCGTTTCCATCAGTCACCAAGAGAATGGCGGCGACTATGTTGCGTCGTCTGTCTCAGTGTGACAGCTTGCTACTGTGTGCGAATCCGCAGGTGGGTGCAGAGATGAAAAGTTTAGCAGTATGTACGTGTTTTAATTAGAATAAGAATGAGGCTAACAAACAGGATGCAATAACAATGTCATATGACGAGCTTAAGAGCGGGTTTAAGTCTTTCCGAAAATTGAATGTCTCTCAGGAAGAACCCCAGGTGAACGAAATTTCCGGAGCCCTCCACTACGGCGTCTCGCATAGCCTGATTAGCTTTGGGAAGGTAAACACCACAAACCAAATGCAGTCCTGCTTGTGAATGATGTGGCATTCATGAAACGATTGAGCACCTCCTTTGTGATTGTCCTATTTTTGCAACTGAACGACATACGCTGCGTACTGCATTGGATCGTCTGGACGCTCACCACTTAACGAAAGGGAAGATCTTGCGACCATAGCCACAAAAGTCATCTGCGCTTAAAGCCGACCAGGCACCTCTTCGCTTTTTAAGAGAGAGTAGCCTGATTGACAGACTGTGACTTTCTCACAGACTCTTCTTTTTTACCCTCCTCCTTTAATACCTCATTCCCCTACCCCAGTGCAGGGTAGCCAAAAGGAATTCATTATTTCTGGTTGACATCCCTGCTTTCCGCCCTACTTTTCTCCTTCTCCTCCTGAATGTCTCTCACGTTTACATCCTAACGTAACAAGTTTCAACACAGCGTTCTTCAGAGATGTAGACGACGACACGACCAGGCAAAAATATCTAGCTTACAACAGTATGCTGATTAGTGCGAGCGAAATATCAGCGGCACTAGCTTGAGGATGCCCCGCCATGCTGGTGCAGTCGTTAGGGCGTTCGACTACTCTACCCAAGATTGCAGGATTGAATACTGGCCGCGGCGGCCGCTTTTTGATGGAGAAGAAAAGCAAGGCGCCCGTGTGGTCTACAATGTCAGAGCACATTAAAAAAACCCAGGTGATCTAAATTTCCGGAGCCCTCCAGTACGGCGTCTCGCATAGCCTGAGTAGCTTTGGGAAGGTAAACACCACAAACCACACCAAACCAAACTTGAGGATGAGCTATGGCGATTGCGAACTGCATATTCTGCATATTGTGATTAAGGACTAGCAGGAAGAGCCAGAGAAAATAGTAGTAAACAAGGTCAATTCATATCCTTCGAGGCAGAATACAATGGGCTCTGAAGGTTTTATGACCTGCATAATAAGCATAGTTGCGGCGACTACAGATACGACATCAGAAGACAAAGAAGCACTATTGGTCAATCTCAACGTGCATCCTCTTTAGCAAAGAAGAAGAACGACCCGGCACGATAGGACACAGGACATACGTGGCTCTCTCTAGCCTAGGCGTAGCTCAGGCTTTCATTTCTGAGATATATGGCGAAGAAAAGGGGGAAGAGGTCCTCCAAGCCGAAGCGAGATCGCCAAACCACAGGGACGACAGAAGGTGGTACGGCCATCGAACATTCCATCATCCCTGTTGTATCAGCGCCTGAAACTGGGGCTGCGCTCTCCGTTACGTCCCCCCTGTCCCCAGATGATAAGCCAGGTGTGGCCTCGGTAGCTTCGCCCTTGCCCGATGATCGAAGACCGGACGCAAATGCTGCCCCGCTGCAGCTGGCCAGCGGCGCCGCCACAGCTTCTCACGCCTCCGATACCACTGTGTCGCCGCTGGACCGCATCCTCATCTTCGGGCATGGTGTGTTCCAGAAGCTCATCCTGCTCTGCACGCAGCTGGCCGTATTCTGCAGTGTCGTGCACGCCGAGGCGGCGGCGATCCTGGCCCGACCCGTGGACCACTGGTGCCGCGCTCCCGCTGCGTACGCCAACCTACCGCCGGAGACGTGGAAAAACGCCAGCATACCAGTTGAGAAGGACGGATCGTACAGCAGGTGCTACCGGTACGAGCCTCTTTTTCTGGCTCAAGGCACGGTCTCTTCGAACAACCGCAGTACTGTGCCCTGCGACACCGGCTGGGAATACGCTGTGAGTTCCATTCAGATTTTTCAAGGGAAGCGTTATTTGTGGGTCTGACAACTTTACACACATTTTGCTTCATTACTATCGTATATATGAAATAATAAAATTTGATTTCACGAATGAGTGATCAAGCGAGTAATATAGTTTAATGCACATGGTAAATAGCGCTAAAGCAGAGCCAGAGGAGAAGCGGACACTACGAACGCTAGGCACCAACGTGGTTCGTGGTGTCCGCTTCTCCTTTGTCCCTATCTTAAGCGCTAGTTACCACGTGCACTGAATCTAAAGATCGCCAACTAGCCCAACTTTCTGCTTTAAAAGTAATATAGTTACTCCAAGCCTGCTCGGAAACAGATCCGTATAAAGGAGCCATGAACGTAGGCGAGTCGTAAAATAAATGGGCAAAATATGTCGGCCCCCCTTTTTTTTACCCGGCAGCGCATAAACTTCTCGATGTGAAAAGCCCCCTACATCTTAGCCGGTATTCGAAACAAAATACTCTGGACCCGTAAGCTAGTGTTGAGAGTTAACCGCCGCCTTATGTGTATGAAGGGGTAGAGTTAATGGCTGTCGTTTGCGGGGCGCAGTTATTTTATTTTTCCCCACGAATTCTAATATCTCCCCAACTTCCCGGCTTTCATTTAGGTTCCTCTTTCTCCCTACATGGAATTTCCTATAAAGTGCTAAGGACAGCTAAGCCGCGCTGTCACGGCTACTCAGATTTTAGACACCGCTGTACTGTTTTTTTTTTATTAATATGGCTCCTAAGCTAAGTGTCCATGAGCACATGCGTTGCTCGCTGATTCGATGTTATGTAAAGCACATACAGCTCATTTTGTCAAATCATCAGAGTCGCCGTAAACACAAAAACGGTCAGATATAATCCGCAGGTAATTTCGTATCAATACTGTGGCTCAAACACTCTAGCTCAGAGCTCCATGTGGTGGTTGCATACCATTTTTCTTACTCTTACCGTTTAGCAGCCATCTACTAGTCTGTTTGGAAGCTTTTGTGTGATTAGGATTCAAACCGATGACATGCGTACAGCCCTTGACAAAAGTGTAGAGCAGAGGGGCTTTGATTCTGAGTCGTGTAGTGGCGCTGATTTTTCATTAGGGCAGGCCCTTTTCATTCGGGAGACTGGGACAAAGATTCTTCTTACCGTTTAGAAATTTTAAACACTAGAAACACATTACAAGACACGCGAAGTAGCTCAGAAGCAGGCACACTGGGCTCTGCACGACTTTACATAATCTAAGCTCAGGCGACCAGGTGGAGAGGTGGTGAAGGGTGGCAGTTCCTGGCCCTACGGGGCTGTGACGGTAAGTCAACGCCGCTTGCGGTGGGGGCTAGCCAGCCACCAGCCATCTGTTGTAGGCCGTCGTTGCACCCCACCACTGCTTCGGTGGTAGACAACGGCTGTTGTTGCGGCGCGCGTCTTTCTCTCCCTCTTTTTTTTTTCCCTATTTTCTCTTCTGTTCGCGCGAGGCAGCGGAGGTGGCTCAGCTACAAAGCCAGTAGCAGGCTTGTGCATTTTCTTTTCCTTCTTTCTAGAGCCACAACATGAACACGCGACCACTGAGAAGTGAGACACATACTTCCTTTCCAGAAAAACAACGGAAAATATAACACAGCACAACTCCTACACTTATCACTGCGTCATCCGTCTGCTCTGCGATGTCGGTGAACGCTAGAGATCCCCAGGTAGTCTAAATTTTTTTGGAGCCTTCCACTACTGCCCCTCTTTCTCTATTTCCGCTTTAATTCACTTCTACTTCTTACCTTTCCTTAGAGCGCATATCAAAATTCCCTGGGGAAATTGTGACATATCCTGCATCATTTCTTTCCTATAAACCAATTTGTTCACAACAAAAAATGTAGAGGCGTTCGAGGAATGAAAAGGTGGTTTTAGATACGCTATCCTATCTATTCTTATATCAAATTATAAGAATCCCCCTATTTTTCATGTCAAGGCGTCTGATGTGATAATGCTGATTAAGAAGTGTTAAACTCCTATATTGATTCCCTCCTTTGGTGGCGAATTTCCAGCCGATGTTGGTTGAATATAAACTTTCCTTCCAGAAAGTATCACATTATTTTTTCACACCTTTCTAGCTGCATTTTTGATCATTTTGATTTTTTCAAAATACGCTCTAAATTTGCATTTTAACGAATCTTGTCGAGCTTGCGCATCCAGTGTGTGTGCGCATAACGCGCGTTCACTTCTCACAAAGCCTTGTGATTGCAAAGCAAATAGTTCCAATACGAACAATAAGGTCTGCGCTGCTTTCAGAGTGAGATATTACAGAAAACAACAACATTACGCAATAGCATTCTGAAGAACGCCTTTTAATATAACAAACATATATTTCTGTAAAACCAAGAAGTAGCGTCCGAGTTGAGTAGCAGATGGCGTCGTGACACATTTTTGCTGCCAATATGCACACATGTTCTGAGTTTTCTCTATTTCACGCTGCTTATCAATTTCGTATGATCACAATAACCTTGAAGATGTAGTCCGCCGCCCAACATCCTTTTCTAGCATTCGGCTTTTCGGCATTTTGAGTTCTTAGATTAGATGGTTTATATAGTAACTATGGGATATGGTCCTTTAATATTCTAAGGAACAGCCCTTGGACGGATGTCCCTAAGGGACTGTTGATAACGCCATTAGTACGGTTTATTTGTGGCCTCTTCGCAGCGGTCAAAAGGAGATTAGGCTTCACACATTTGAAGCAAAGAGAGAAAACGTTTAGGCACAAGTGGTTCACTGATTACATTGAACCACTGCCCGTAGCATTTATTCAATTTATTTATCTCATTTTCCACTACGCGTTTTGGTGCTACCGGGGGGGGGGCAAAGAACTAGAACACAAAAAGTTCTACATACTAGCAGGAAAACAATCATCACACAAAAAGTACAATACAGCTTAATTCAATACGAGCATACACAAATACATGTATTACAGCAGTGCGGCAAACATTTCATTAGTTTTCATTAATTACAGCAAGTGATGTGCGCCCGCAAAAGGGTGCGGCCAAAATCAAAAGGTAAGTCATTTGCTATTTTGAAGGCCTTTGCACTTTGCAAAAAAAGCAAACTTGACTTCTAGTAAACCCTGCACTGCCTGTCCCATGCAGGATTCGACCCGCAGCTCGATCGTGGGAGAGTGGGACTTGGTCTGCAACCGTCGCTGGGTTTTATCGCTGCTGACTGCCTTTTACATGGCGGGATCCGTATTTGCGATGCCGTTTGCTGGTGCAGCGGCCGATCGCCTTGGTCGACGTCCAGTTCTCGGCGCCTCTCTAGCCATTATTATTGTGTCCGGAATCATGCTCGCCTTCTCCAAGACTCTGGTCATGTTCGCCGCACTGCGCTTCTTCATATCAGCGTCTGCTGGCAGCCTGGTCGTCATTTCCATCGTGCTGCTCTTCGAAGTCATCGACTCTTCCCGCCGCGTGCTCTATTGTAGCATTGCCGTCACCGGCGGCTACTCAGCGGCTCACGTCTACGGCGAGCTGGTCCACGGGTGGGTTAACGACTGGTCCCTCAGCCAGCTCGCCTGCATGGTCCCCACGGGACTGCTGATCGGAGCAGTCTACTTCGTGCAGGAGTCGCCTTGTTGGCTCCTGGCAACATTCCAAATCAGGAACGCTGCGGACGTTGTACTGTCAGCGGCCGAGATGAATGGCGAGGACATGCAACTCGTAGTCAAGAGGCTGGAAGTTATCATGGAGGAAGCCAGAAAGGCGAGAGCGCAGGCCGTGGCAGCATCGGGCGAGGTGCTTAAGGAAGCCTCGCCGGTAGAGCTGTTCACGAACCGAGCGTTTCGCAAAGAGACATTAGTGGTCTACGGCTGCTGGTTCTTGGCGAACAGCTTCTCTTATCGGTTGCGGGAGAGCCCCGATTACGACGTCGTCAACCATGCACTCCTTGCTTTCTCGATACCAGCAGTGGCCGCCAATGTCTTCCTGCTAAGCACCAAAGGGCGGCGCTTCTCAACGGCGGTCAGCATGGTCATTCTGGGCAGCATGATAGCTACTCGGGCTGCAGTGACTTACTTCCTTCCTAGTAAGTGACCGAGGATATCAAGAAAGCGAGTGAGGTTAAAACAGCTAACTATAAAAAACAAATGCATCACTAAAGAGATTTTAGAGCTTTTTCAATAAAGCAATGAGCTTGGAAGAGATGCCAAAATAAATCTGACGGCGACACTGCCAGGAAACAAAATTGTGCCCTAGGCAGTCAGCTTGCAGCGAAACTTAGATTACCGAAAAATAAATATTAAAAAAATTGTACCTTGAAGATTTTTAAAACACTTGGACAAATCGCAGCCTATTAATTTGTCCTAGTACAGACTGAAATGCAGACACAGTACTCAAAGAGCGTTTCGGGACCCTTATGGCTCAAGGGTACTTTGCGAAAATTTCGACAAGTATTTTTTAACTCCACTTGCATTTCTGAGATAGAAAGTGCAGCCGGAAGGTCTGGATAACTTTAGAGTAGAAATTGATATAGCCACGACATACTTACCAGAAATGGCACCATTATAATTGTTTAATATTACACGCTAATCCTCATCAATAAACGAGCCGGATATAATGAAATATTGTCACATAATGAGACGCTATATAACAAACGTACCGACGCGTTGTTACGCATCGTAATTAGTGCAATGACTTCAACCAAATTTTCAGAAACACTGGAAACTTCAATCGATATAGCTGTGCAAAAACATATAAAAGTAAACGGATTAATAGATTATAGTCCTATGACCGTGCTTTCTGTATTAACACACATAATTGGAAATTATTTACATGGTTTTATGATGGATTTTAGTCACCTTCACTGTTATCGAACACGCAGTATGAATTTAGAAGGCATTAGAGTATGTACTACAACAATGTTGGAATATTTCAATGATTTCATTAGTGTAGCTCTTGACAACAATGAAATAACGTTAACACTGTTCCTAGGCATAAGTACGTTTTGACAATATCTTTTAGAGAAACTTATCGAAAAACTAAATGGGATTTTAAGCAACGTTTGCTGCATTATTTGAGGAATACCTGAGAGTGAATTTCAAAGTAGCCAGAATAGGAAGTATAGTGAACGACGAAACGTCAATAGAATATAGAGCTCCACAGGGTTCAACAATTGAGCCGCTTCTGTACAATGTTATACATATATAATCTAAATACCTTAAATTTTTCATCACAGCTGTTGCAGCGCGCTGCTTATACAGCTGCGGTATTCGCCCACTCATGACTATTCGTTATGAGTGATGCAATGAAATGCAAAAATAATAAACTTAATGCCAAAATATGAAATTACGTTTACCGGGATAGACAAAGTTCATGTGCGTTAGAAATTCTCATAAGCAGGTTACTTCAGTGTTAATAAAGGCTCAATGGATTGCGCAGTGATTATTGTTATTGCTTTAGACATACCTTTCATTGCCTTACACCGGTTTTTTCGAATATTTGGGCATGAAAAATATATGAATCCTGTGCCTGGGACAATCATATAGTATACATTTGTAAGACAGTGAAGCAAGTTGCGGCTTATGTATACCAGTGGCCTTAGGCAGCTACTGCGAAAACGTGTTACAGTACGTTTCAGATCTAAGGCAAAGCATCCTACGAAATTGTTTAACTATCTACGGCATCTTCTCTGTTAATAGGCAAACAAAGGGGAACAAATAGCTACTTACAATTACACAAATATAGAGTATGGTTAGCAGCTCAATGATAGACAACCGGAGGATATTGTGAAACAACTTGGAAAGCTGTTTAACACAGTTATATCTATATGTGACTTTAACTGTGACATACGTTGCAAAGAACCCGTGAACAAAGGAAGAATAATACGACCGGAAGAAAAATATATGATGCCACGAGTTTGTACTAATTACTTGCAAAAAAACTGGAAAATATTATGTGCAACAGCTTTTAACCCCTTATTCGACGACCTTGCAATATCACCTTCAGATAAAAATCAAAAGAGCTCTTAAGAAGCAGGATACATTCATGATGCTTTGTGATCTTTCATTCAGTTATTTACTATTTTCTTCTTGGCATATATGCTGCGATGCAAAAGGTATTATATTTTGTAATGTCTCATTTTCATATTCTGCTACGTTACATCTCCACTCAGTCTACCAACCATGACTTTGACTTCAGTTTAAAAGAAAATCAAAAGTGTATTTTATGACATGGTTTCTTGAAAGTCTTTTTGTTTTAGTCGCCTTATTAATCACCAGAATTGTATGCGAGAATAGGCACTAGGTTTGTGTTATTTCATCTGTGCAGTTATACATATCTCTTTCCAGATCATTAGCATGAATGGGCTATCAATTTGGAGGATATCATGTTGTTCTTTTCGTTTCTGCTGTAGTTTCTACTCAACAGAATTTATTTCAAATCAAACTTACATTATTTGGGGACCTTGCGTATTCCTGTGCATGGCATGCACAGTTTCTGCCGGCCCACCCAGAAGCTCCGAAGTAAACATTGTATGAAAAATGCTGTCAGTGAAACATTATTATTATTATTATTATTATTATTATTATTATTATTATTATTAT
>JAJIZL010017422.1:1837308-1859979 GCA_023969395.1 Amblyomma maculatum
CCACGACCTCCGAATATCGCGTCCGGTGCTCTTCCAACTGAGCTACATCGGCCGCTGTGCCCCCTGCTACTTGCGTGGGTATTTATGTTGTCTGTATACGAACCTTGATAATGTTCACCAGCTCCACCCTCGAACATAGCGGCGGACGTGAAACGTCCTTTGTTACCGCCAGTGTCACGTCGAACGTGATCAAGAGCGAGGCCGAAAGCTGTGCTAGAACCCTCTTACGCTACCTATGGCTTCAAGACTGCCAGAACCGAGCCCCTGTAAGCTACAAGCAGATCAATTGAGGGGAAATGAGGGTGCTCGATATAATACATGAAGGAAAAAAGCCAACAGTCGGCGAGGCCAAGGAAAGCGTTGGGGATGGTACTTTATGCATTTTTTTAATGTTTACTTGGATAATCACAGAAATTAGTAATGTAATCTGTTTCGGGGAAAGATAATTAAACACAAAGTAGAAGAAAAAACAACGTACCGATGGTGGGAACCGAAACCACGACCTCCGAATATCGCGTCCGGTGCTCTTCCAACTGAGCTACATCGGCCGCTGTCCCCCCTGCTACTTGCGTGGGTATTTATGTTGTCTGTATACGAACCTTGAAAGTGTTCACCAGCTCCACCCTCAAACATAGCGGCGGACGTGGAACGTCCTTTGTTACCGCCAGCGTCACGTAGAACGTGATCAAGAGCGAGGGCGAAAGCTGTGCTAGAACCCTCTTACGCTACCTATGGCTTCAAGACTGCCAGAACCGAGACCCCCGTAAGCTACAAGCAGATCAATTAAGGGGAAATGAGGGTGCTCGTTATAATACATGAAGGAAAGAAGCCAACAGTCGGCGAGGCCAAGGAAAGTGTTGGGGATGGTACTTTATGCAATTTTTTTAATGTTTACTTGGATAATCACAGATTACATTACTAATTTCTGCGATTATCCAAGTAAACATAAAAAAAAGGCATAAAGTACCATCCCCAACGCTTTCCTTGGCCTCGCCGTCTGTTGGCTTCTTTCCTTCATGTATTATAACGAGCAAGCTCATTTCCCCTTAATTGATCTGCACATATATATATATAGTGTATATATATCCGTACTCAATGGTGAACGCAGATATCCAATCCGAATGCCCTGCTAAAGTTGCGAAGGGTGGGTGAAAAAATGCGCCGCGTACGCCAATAAAATACGCCAAGACGTACACTCACCAAGTAATAAATTCTGTGGTATTAGTTAGTTCATTTTTTCACGTGTTATAATAACATTCATGCATAAAGCGCAGCAATCGATTTAATTTTGTTTCAGAGAAACACACGCAAGCTCTGGTTCTTGAGCTCAGCTAAAACAATTTTTTTGCAAATGTATCGCGCGTTCTCGCGTGCAAGGTCAAAATATAGGTGCTTGGTTTCATCCAATCTTTCAGCATTTGCTCTGCATAGCCCGTATGGAGTTCTATTTCATACACAGTGCATCTGAAGACGACCAATCTCGCAAGTCTGTGTTCGTGCGCGGCAAGAAGAATCAAATATGAGTTCCGTTCGATTTTAGGAAAGCAGCACAAGTGCATCAATTCATAGCGTTCGTTTGATTCACGGCTGCCGGGGCAAGACGATCCATACTTTTTACCAGCAACGTCACCCAACCTGAAGTGAAAGGACACTTTTTCGCTGCACGCACAGTGTTCATGTTGTACAAACAAACATGGCCATACAGGGTTTAATCTAGACGGCTGGGAATTATTTTACTTACTCTGAGCGTCGCCTAGCAACACGTCTGACCACAACATTCCCGGTCCATCTCGAAGAAGACGCAAGATAATTCATAGAGTGTCTTCAAGAAACGGTTTGGTCCAAGCGCTGTTTGCAACGAGGCATCTCCTTTACCACCGCAACTATGCCAACACTCAAGCACTGAGGGTCTTTTGGAATCTGAGTAGTGCGATTACTGAATCAAGCAGGAGATTAGAGATTATGGGTACCTCATTTGTAGCATTTGATCCAATATCGTTGCATAAGCTCTTGGGATAAGAATTTTGTTTCGTACGTAGCGGTAAAAAAGGTGTTGCAGTTTATTTTATCTGGCTAGGAGACATTAATACGTGTATTCTGGATACTCCAATGAACAGGGATAGAAGAAAGGTATTTCGGGGGTTCGTATGCAATTGACCTTCGGTCTTGCTTTCACCATAACCACTAGAATTCCTATTTTTGCAAAGACATTTACTAATATTTTACCTGTGTATAGTTGTGTTATAGACATTTGTATGAGAAGGTACACCTGAAATTCGGTCTAAGAGATCATAGTGAAGTATTAATCAGGAAAGACCACAATAGTCTAAGAGATCATAGTGAAGTATTAATCAGGAAAGACCACAATAGTCTAAAACCCTTTAGGCATCACACTTAATATGAGTGACTTTTCAGCACGTGGTAATGTAGCAGCGGATCGCGAAGAACTGCATTTCAAAAGAAAATAATCTGAACGAGGAGTAATCACCTGCTATGACATAATGAAAATCACTCCAGTGCAAATGTTTTTAATAGTCCTACTTTACCGGCTACCGATTCAGGAAGCAGCTGAGGCATATACTGAACACATTCTTGAGGCCTTTCTCTCCCGGATCGGTGAAAATTACCACATAACTATAGCAACTTGCGAAGGATTCTGGGACTCTTCAGACATTCAATGGATGCGCCAGCTTCCAAGGATATCGACTCGATGGACACTACCAAACGAGTTGTTTCGTTTTCTGTTCTACGACGACAATTCCTTCAAATTCAATACTAGCGTTGTTGTACCAATACATGGCAACAATACTTGGCTGTGCTTGGACGCTTTCTTCTCGCATGATATTTCCTTTTACCTCGTAGACTGGATCGTGATTGGTGGTGGGGAAGGGCATGTTAGAGGACATAATCATTCGTTGTGGCCCCCTTATGTTCGCACCTTCAAGTGCCTTGAGGCAGAATACGACTACATCGACGCTGAGCATAACAAGAGCTCGCTGGCATACAGAAGCTACTTTCCGCTGTCATTTGTTTCCCAGCTGTGCCCGTCATCGAATCGTCGGCGAGAAGGCAGGAACAATGTTGGAGCATCAATTAAGAACAATCTGATACGTATAGGCTGCTATAAGAAACGGTATACCGTTGATCTTCCGTGCTCTCAAGAGAGATCACGAGTTATTCAATCTGCTTTGCATTTTTATAATGCTACTCTTTCTGTGTCTTTGTATAGCGGTTTATTAGAGCTCGGACAAGATATCTACATTGGGAACATGGATATTTTGATGGAAATTGGCGTAGTGAGGGAAGACACCCTTAATACATTCAGTATTCCACCTGTGGTCATTTACTCGCATAACACGTTTTATGCCCAGCGTGGTAAAAGACTAGCTGCATCATTATTCACTATAGCTATGGAATCTAAAGGCGCTTTCTGCCTTGTATTTATCGTATTGTTGTCATCTGTGCTTACGGTTGGATTGGCAGATATTCTTGATTTCCGGATCTGTTCCGCTGATACTATTCTAGACTCCACAATGTTCCTTGTGGCTTCGTTCTTTGGCACGTCGTCGCAAATTCCCTCCATCAGGCGCTGTGCATTTAGCAGAAATCTAGTCTATGGAATATGGCTGATTGCCATTCTTCCGCTGTCGAGCTATATAAGGAGCGAGTTAACGTCCCGGCTAAGCGTACGGCTCCCTGCCGAAAGTCTTGACTCGCTAAAAGAGCTTGAGGACGCTCTCGACGATGATCGTGTGTGTATCCACCTGTGTGTAGTTTCAGAGAGTTTGAGTGAGTATGATTTGAAGTTTAATAGAAAGTGGACTCCGTTGCAAGAGAAGCTGTCATCATTGTTCTGGAAACAAAAGCGATACACCGCTTCGGATGTAGTGACGAACATGCAAGACTGCCTGCTCTGCGCCTAAAGGGAAGGGCACATCTGTTTGATGCAGCATATTAGTGAATGGATGGTAAAGATGGTGGCGCCTACGGTCGTTGAGTCGGTGGACAAGCTGCAGCCTGTTATGGGCACAACGCCCGTTCGAAAGAACTGTCGTTTTGCGAAACCGTACGCAGCATTATTACGGCGAATCTTCGAGACATCGCTGCACATACAAGACAGAGAAGTGGCCCGTCTCGCAATGCAGTACGGTACCTTTGCAGGCAGTATGGATAAGAGCTGGAGGTCGGAACAAACGGAGGAGTTCCGGCTCTTTTTTTCTTGCTTCTTTGCCATTTTAGGGGGTGCAGGAGTAGTCCTCGTCATTGAACTCCTTGTTGGCTGTTACCTGCGCACTAAAAAGGTGAGTTACAGCCATCGTCTGGGCGAAGCTTGCTTCCGTCAGGGTACCTAAATTGAAGTAAATGATTGAGAGACTTTCATTACAATATATCACTGGTAGCCCGGCAAGTTATTCTCCACTGGCTAAAGCGTACTTTCCCCGATGCTTAAAAGCTATTCCATTCCATTTATACCGAAGTAACTAAATCGACACAGTTAATAAAGAAAGACGAAATATGAAATGTCTTAGGAATCAACCAGGGTCAACTTCCTCACGCTCTGCAGGAGGGAGGTTATCAGGATGTGGAGGAATGGAGACAGGAGAAAAATATAGAGTGATGAATTTTTAGAAACATAGCGGTAAAGATAGGATACTATTGAACGCATTTTTACAGCTGTTCATGACAATGCGCAGTGGACAGTAGAAAACAAAATAAAGGGGACTACTTGAGTGATGTCCCGCGTTCTCATTAATTTTGCAGCGCTATACCTATTCCACGGAACAATTCCAAGTAACGCTGAAGGTAGTGTAGGCAACGCTAGAGACGGTTTTTAGAATTCTTAAAACCTGAGCATTTGCGGCTTTAGGCTTGAGTAGACACCGACGACATTGGTGCGATCCTAGACTGGGAGGCTTTGTTCCAATGCGGTTAAGGCTCAAGGCGGCTATGCGTCTGCAATGTCGGTGCACATAAAACAGACCCATTTCTCAATAGGGTTCATTGCGCTGCGCTATGGCATTTCTCATAAAGATCGTCGCTCTCTTACTTTAAACACCACCAACTAAATGAAAACCGGAATATCCTACATAAGCGCAGAATTAGCCAGAAAGTAGCAGAATAAGAAAGGTGTTCTACTTTCACGAACGACAGCTTATCAATGCCCCTCATTCAGTAAAATATGCAAAGATGACATCTTACCACTGCGGCCTTTTGGGGGCGGCAATTCTGAGTGTGGAAACAAGAAAAAAATATAGGCTTAGAACACATCCCCGAGCAACGAGTTCAGCTTTCCTCCGTTTCTTACCGCAAAGTTTCTTCAATAAGGGTAAGATAGAAAGTGTGGTATTATGTAGAAGCACGAAATGTTTTGTGAAAAGTAATAACTGAAAAAGAAAGGTAACTTAAAGCGCTAATACGCCGAAGGGCACGTAGTACCAGGGATATCGCTGCGAGCGCCCCTCCATTGTGTTGTGGAAGGCAAACAATGCATTGAAGGTAAGGGTTAGAGCACAGCTCACATACAACTTGAAACGGAATGCTGACCCGTTGCTAAAGGCGGGTTGTTGCTGGGATGCATGGCTCTGCATAGAGAAACGTAAAACCCTTGCGACGAAAAGGAACGCTCTCGACTAGAGAGTGTTGCCAAATCACATTTTCATTTTAAGGATAAAACGCACAAATCATAGCAACAGAAGAAGAGCACGAATCTAATTTCGTAAATTGTGACAGATACTGCGCCTTTCCCTTCCTGTGAACCAACTGTTGTTGTTGTTGTTGTTGTTGTTATTATTATTATTATTATTATTATTATTATTATTATTATTATTATTATTATTATTATTATTATTATTTAATTTCGAACTGATTCGAATGCGTCAATAAGAATAATGCTGGTTCAAAATAGCCGACACGCATTCATATTCTAACCTATCACAAACCTTGCCGGTAAGCAGGTTTGCGCGTGGCGAAGCCTTGTGCAGATGGCGTTCTACTATTTTAGGCTATGCAGACCTTATATTCGTAACATGCGCTAGCCAAGAGAGATCATTAGAAAGCATCACCCACAGGTTTATAATAAGAACGGGCTAGCTTTTACTCTCCATTAGCGATACTACAATAATAAAAAATTGATATAAGAGCTCGTAAAAGGATATGCATATATATTTCGTAGAGGTCAGAGTCATTAACGAATTGCTGCACTGTTCTAGAGAAATATTAGCTACGCTTCGTAAAGTCATTTTGCCTGACGCATTGTTAATAATTAGCATAATAGAGCAATCTCCTCCACACATCCGTATAATAAAATAAGCCTTGTGAGGTCAGTGATTCTTATTTAGGAAATAATAACAACGGAATAATAAAGGGAACGAGAGACGTTACTTACAGGGGACCAGATATATTATTATTGGCAGGTAACATTTGAGAACTAGCTTTCAGATGTTCCACAATCCAAATTAAAAAATCGCTCTTTTTTGTTTATTTACACATACAGCCAATCCCACCCCGGATTATTGCAGGAAGGGCACATATAAATTGTCAAGTACATGTAGCACTTTGGAGTAGGCCAGGTTCAGCAACATGTTAATGGTAGCAGCAAACTAACGGTTTGAACAACGGGGTAATAAAGCGCGAAAAGGGAGAATTAGTTCACAGATGCACATATTCGTATTAGTTATACAGTTTGATAAAAAAAGAAAAGATAACTAGATCACATGACCAAACTGTGAGGAAAGAAAAATAACAACAGCATTCTCTTTTGTAATGAGTTTTCTTATAAATGATTCACAAGCACTGAAACAAAGCTGTGAAGTGAACGACTGTTAAGGACTGATGAATCCAGGCTATTTCATTCTTTTATGGGTTGAGGAATATATGAAAATTTGAAGCCGTCAGTACGAAATGATTGTTCGGTGAGTGTTAGGGAATGCTTATGTCTTGTGGTCCTTGATGAATCATAGGTACGGTACCTCGAAGTGTCTATGTTTATCTGTTTGTGAGTTAGCTGATACATGAACATTGAACGAGTTAACTTGGCTCTGCTTACGAGAGTCAATATGTTAGCTTTCTTGAGTAGCTCAGCAGGAGAGTCTGTTATATTGTATTTTTTAAAGATGAATCTCACTGCCTTCCTTTGCACTCGCTTTAATTGGTGAATGTGCTCTTTAGTGAACGGGAACCAAGTTATGTTAGCATACTCTAGTGTGGATCTGACGAGTGTGTTGTAGGCTAATAATTTTGTATCAGATTAGGGTCCACATTTAGCAGTTGAAGCTTGGCACAAACTTTTCGTGAGATAATTTATTGAAGGCTTTAACAAAATGTACAAAGGTTGAGTCCCCTTGAATGATAGGTATAAGATTAAAATGCAGACGAATGAAATGTGCCAGCTGCGTTTGTTAAGAGACCTCCTTCTAGAAACCAATCGTGAGGGGTGCAAAAAGTGAATGCAGATTTTGATGGTGAAATTTAAGAGAAGTTGAGACATCATACAGTCGTTCTCTGAAGACAGAGCAGTAATTTAATACTGATTGGTTTTTACCTTTTTGTAGACTATTTTGCACACATGGTTCCGGCAAAAAGTGACTGAGAGAAGAGTGGAGGCACTTTTGCTTCACTCACGTGCCTTGTGTATCCTAGTACTAAAGAACTGATTGCTGCTAAAAGCCAATTTGTCATGATAGCCTAATTGCCCCGATTATGAAGAGAGATCCATCGGGAAAAAATCTGATATATGATATACTGTTTTCTATATTGCTTTTGACATAAAAATAAGCCACCGCGGGTCATGCAGTGAACACTGGGAAAATGCAGAGGTTTACAGAATTTAGCACTTTATTTTCTAGCAACAATCAAACGAAAAACTTGGTAATGAAGTGCGGTATATGCGCTGCACCCTTTTGAGCCTCTGTGGGCCATTCTTAATAGAGCAGAGTTTGGGTATCTTCGTGAGAACTTCACCTTTAGAGATGGCGGTGTTTAGGTATGCTTCGTTTCAAATCAGCAAATTGCTGGCTGGTGTTCATGTGAAGTTAGAGGAGAAATCGTATTTCAGAAAAAAACTGTAATTTGGAGCAGATTACAGAAAACAAGTCAGCTTTCTGAGAATGCGTTAGATATTTTTATTGTACATTTATTATAATCGGAATGCTACAACCAGCCGCTCTCTCTAAACGATCGTTTCCTGTTCGACATCGAAGGCATCAAGTATAGCTAACTAGTGTTTCCTAAATTGAAAAAAGAAATTTATGGCTTTACTTTGTCGTTACTCACTTATAGAGGAAAATAGGAATAGTAACGAAAAGGTCAAATACATACTCATAGTGGAGCATTGCTTAAAGAAGGCTTAAAAGGCACAATATTACACCGATATATGAAACAGTTTGTTCAGAAAGAAATTCATCATTAGGATCTTCTAGCTGTATCTAAATTAAGCGCAAGAACGTGACAGCATTTGTAGACTGCTGCAATAATGTAATTCATTCCCTTCAGGAAGTGGAATCGAAGTACTCACGTGCCGCTCCTACTGAGGAGGTAAGGCCAGGTCTGAAATTCAACGCATTGCGATATGGTAACGGCACGGTTAGTTTTAAATTGTATTCCGAATCTTTCTTTCTTTTTCCTATGCGAGATTCAGTGCGACTGACATTCGATGGTGACGTTGTCCTAGGAGCATAAGTAACCACTGTGAATATGTGTCGATGCTGCTTTTTTATGGCCATGATTTCACTGTTTCCAACTGCATCCTTTATTTCTGCACTACAAGGAAAGCGCTCACAAAAAAAAAAAAGGTAGGCGTTCTCGTTTAATATATCAGCCATTTCTGCTTGACTGAAGTGCCACGCACAAGCGATACTTTGCGTGCGTAAATACTGTGCATCATTGTATTGCTACCTCACGTTCACCATTTTAGTCAGGTAAACATGTAATGCTTATGAAATAATTATATTTCCTTTAAAATTTCTTGCGGAACTGTAATTAGGGCAAAAGTAATTTTCATGGTTTTAATTAAGTGAAGCATATATGGAAAAACTGCGTCTAGAAGCTTAGGTTATATAATATCCTCCAATACAAAAATAGGTAACGATAAAAGGAGATATTGAAAATTTTCTTCTCTCTGAAGAGGCGGTATTTGCAGACTTTTGAAAAGTTTCTTTCCAGGTAGTCCAAACACGCAGTTGTTCGCCAAGAGATCAAAATAATTGTCTGCCTTACTACACTTCAGGAAATAAACCGCCATCTGATTTAAGAAATATGTCTGGCAATGCGTGCCATTTATGCAAAATGACAATTTCAGCTAAGATAAATGTTTGTTTCGGTGCGCTGCTGATATTGTATGCATGCAAATTCAAATCGTTTTCATTGAGCGAACTGAATGATGTATATAGGTTTGAAATTCAAATACATATTTGCCCAATTTTTACAAAATGGTGACATAAATTTAATATTTAAAGTGTCTGAAAATGTCGTTTCAAACGAAGCACTGATTTTTGCAGTAGGTCGCTAATTTTCAGCGCGCCTCTCCAATTTATTTTTCTTCAGGTAGAAGAACCTTATCTTACACCTTTATATGTCGTATTGAATCTCCAATGGTTTGCGTTTCTCTGGGCGTTTTCGATGGCTTTGTTCGGGTCCTCGATACTTGACTTATCTAAAGCCTGAAAGTGTGCTCATCTAGCCTCTCACGCACGGAAACGTGCCGCAGTATAAAAGCATAAGCGGAACACTTCAAAAATTAATTAGCGACCTCCTTGCTGAGTTCTGAAGAACGGCGAAAAAAATGACAAGCTGACGAATAGACACAGCCTTTTCCATAACCACATCACCACATCATTCCCGCCTGTTTTGAGGCAAGGAGCCGGCAAGGCTTTCGCGCTTTGCCACATTTTTCTGTACACAGTTGTCTGTATGCTAGCTGCGTTCTCCTTAGATATCGAAGGCACAGGCTGGTCGGCACGGCTACATCGGTTGGGCTGGATGTATTCGCAGGTAAGTGGGACTCGACTTGGACCTCCTTCTGCTGCAAGCTGGGCTGGTCATCTTCAGAGTTCTACCCTGGTCGGATGTGGATCTTGTGAACCGTATTATGGTTCTTTCAGACCTGGCTTTAGTCGAGATTTCGAAGCCGGAGTTTTTGTCAGCCCATCTTGCTTGCTTCGGACGATGGTGCCTCTTGGGCACTAATTTTCGGCTTCTTTGACCCAACGCACGAACACAGTCTGTCGCCGATAAATGGGAGACCTGGGGTCCTTCCCTTACGCTTCTGTAGTTCTCCTTTGATGAATCCTTTGGGGGGAAAAGCATACGAGTAAAAACACATTAGCAAAGATGTGACAAAGCGTCACACAATAACCACTAATGTCTACTCGGAGGAACTAATAATAGCGGCCGAGGATGCACGGTCTGTTTACATGTGTTAAACGAACAGTGGCCGCTCAGTGCAATGAACTGTGATTTCTAAGTCATAAAGAAATGTTCTCATTTTTTCCAAGCACAAAAATTCTGCCTTTGTATAAAACCACCTAAAGATTGTTTTCAGAAAATTGCTTCGTTTGTTGTTATCGTTAGGATTCAAGTTATGCGATCTGAGATTATCTGGAAATTTAAAAAAGTTTTGTTATTAAATTAGCCCTGAAATAAAGACGAGGGCAGGCGAGGTTGCTATTATTATACTACCACGTAGGACTACCTTTCTCTAAGGAATTAGCTTGAAGAAGACAAATCAAGCAAACTTTTGTGATAGCATATTTCATTTATAGCGCGGACTCCGCTTGTTATGTGTACGGGATTCTGAAATATAGTAGTATGGGATCAGTTGAAACTCTCTAAACTATGCTTTCTAAACCTTACGAAGAATGCAAAGTCGCACACTCTGAACGAAACACCTTTTTTCTTCATACCCCAACCTCAAAACAGGCGAAATTCGATTTCCTCCAGGAGCCTTGCGGCAAGCAAGAGTCCTACTTTACGTCTTTTAAAGGGACCCTCATGATGGAGAATAATTTTAATAGGCGAGAGAGTTAAGCCACCTGCTGAGGGGAAAACCTGGCGCTGTCTCAAGGAAGCTCGGCAAGTTGGGCAAAAGCTCTTGATGGCTCTACAGGGTAATTACGACATCTTCATGTATTCTCGCGTTTGAATTTCAAACATCACTAAAAGCTCACGTAAGCATGACTTCGTGCAAGGAACAAATACGAATACATCACCTTATGTCTTACGAGTAGAAACCACCAAACGTTTCAAATGATTTTCTTTCTAAAATAATTAATTCTTTATACAAAGTCTTCAGAAACCGTACATTT
Organism: Amblyomma maculatum; assembly: GCA_023969395.1. NCBI lineage: Eukaryota > Metazoa > Arthropoda > Arachnida > Ixodida > Ixodidae > Amblyomma > Amblyomma maculatum. Next base: position 1,848,609 of record JAJIZL010017422.1, read on the forward strand.
TGACTGGATTCCAATCTCCATAATCTGGTTTCCGAGGCTATCACAATACCGGTTAGGCTACGAAACTCACGTTGTGACATCATGGGAGCGAGTGGAAGTTTTATGTATTACCGGTGATCTTTCACGCAACGTGTTATCTTACAACTGCATGCTAGCGACCACGTTTACAAATAGACGAGATCAAGACTGCTGCGGTTTCATACTTTTAAAACAGCGTTTGAGTGTATCCTTACTTTGTAGTAAAAATTCTGTCTCTCGCTCTTTCTGGCATAGTTGAGTTGATCGAACCTATATTTCTTTTCACGCTTCTTTTTATCTTATAAACGAACTAAACAGCCATTTACATCGCTCTGCTATCCTTAAGAATATTACACTGTAACAATTGATATAGACACAGTATAGTGTAGTGTGGTACATTATAGTGTACCATAGCATAGTATGGTATCGAAGGCTATAGGGCAGTGTATATTGTTTATTATTGCATGATGGGCAATCGTACAGTTTAGTTTAAGAGCTTTAACGTTCGAAAGCGACTGAGGCTATGAGAGGAACCGTAGTGGCGAGCTGCAGAAATTTCGACCACCTGGTGTTCTTTAACGTGAACTGACACTGAAGAGCATACGGGCGCCTTGTTTTCCCCCCTTTTTCGAAAAGCGGCCGCTGCGGCCGGGATTCGATCCAGTTTCCTTGGAAATAGGATTCGAGCTCCCTAACCACTGCATCACCACAGCGGGGTCAATCGTATAGTGCAGTATGGCATCTAGTGTATGGGAAGGATGGTATAAAATGGTATGTTGTGATGCACATGGAAATTGTAGTGTGAACGCTATATATCGTCGGCATTAGTGTTCGGTAGCCATTCGCGGTAGGGTATAGTGGGCTATGGGAGGCCGTATATGGTGTGGTTTGACACGGAATGGTGGCTGGGTATGGTATGGTATGATGCGGATTGATATTTATATTGTATTTCGTTGCATGGCATGATGTATTAGGGTAATGAAGAATGTGGTGTGATAGAGTATTGGAGTTTCTTGTCTCAAAGGTAGAGCGGCTATGACAGACGCAGTAGTGGAACTCTATATTTTCACAATTTGACCACTTGTTGCTCTTCAATGCACGCATTGATAACACTGTGCACGAACGTATTGCTTTGCGTTCTGACCCGGACTCATAACCCGCTGCTGTATTACAGCCTGCGTGCAGTAGTGAACATGTAATTGCTCTAAAAAATCTCATCGCTTCCAAAATGGGAGGGACTGCTATCTACAGAGAACTCTTTCCTCAATGTCACTTCATATTCTCAAGCTACAAATGCCAGCAGTTGTTATAATTTGTTATCATATTATTATTTTATTATAAATTCACTTGTTCTGTATCTCAAGTTCCGCGCAGGAACATAACCGTTTTATCGTCCTGTTTTATTGAAATACTGCCAGTGAAGGATAAGGTCGCTTGTTTTGTCACTGTGATTATTTGGTCTGTGCTCTCTTTTTACCTGGTTGAAGTGATGACCCCTTCCTTGTCCATATACCAGATTGCATACTTTGCAACTTTTGTCTTCTCTTAAGTGACTTTAGAAATACGAAAGGGCTATAGCCGATGATCCATATACTACAGCATTTCATGCGCACACGAGTATGGGCGTTATATGTAAAAATTGATATCATTAGCTCGCAATTATTCTCTCAAGTAGTCTTCTCTCGTTCATCTTTAGCTGTGAACGCTATCAAAATTCTTTGTGGCTGCGCCAAATATTGGTTAAAATTATGACTGTCATCAGTGCGATCACAAACTTGCCATTTCCTGCCCTAATGCGTGAGGTGTAGTGGAGACCGTCACGATCTTGACGTTCTGGTGTTTTTTAACAAGTGCCAAAACACCATAGTACCCGAACGCATTGCTTGTTGCCTCCAAAGAAAAGGAGCCCCACCAGCTGACGGATTAGAAACAGCGTGCGAGAGCATTTTCAGAACGTGTTTTCTGTTGCCAACAATGAGCGGCCACGCGTTACCACTTATTTTTCCTAAACCCGTCACCATTCCGTCCGTCAGCGCCAACATTTGAGCATGAGATGCCGTTCCTTTGGACATACTGGAAGACCCCATTGCCACCAGTAAGAAGAGATTCGTCAAGCTTACGTTATAAGAGCGCTCTGTGAGCCAGGTGTCTATGACACGGAACCGATTACTATAAGTCAATCCTTCCAAAGCAGCTCTGCCAAACTTTGTTTTTATCGAAAGAAAATAAAAGCAGTCGGCATGCGGAGCAGCTGTCGTACTCACGCTGTTGCGGCACCGTTGCTGCTTATTGTACTCACAATATGGGTTAGTGACTAATCAATGCAGCTTTGATTGCAGCAAACCCAGGTTCTACCGATGTTGAAGTATAGTACCGCGGCCTAATTACAAAGCTCGTCACTGGACGAACGAAAATTCTTGAGGAAATGCAGAGCCCCAAAATGTAACTCGGAACAACAAAAAAAGAACAATTAAATATCTGAACAAGGACGTGACTGGTCTAGTAGCACACATGCACCCCCTGATTTCCGTGGGCGTGTACCAAGGCAGTACGAAGTGAAAGTATTTTGTTATTATTTATTAACACTGCATGCCTTTTTGTCATAGGCTCATGAGGAGTAGCTAAAAATGTACAATTTTACATAATCAACTTGCAATACATACTAGAAAAACAATTGAGAAACAAATAACGTTGAACACTAATTTCATAGTGGGTGGAACAGCGCGAAGACAGGAAGCACGAAGAAGAGAAGCACAACAGACGAGTGCTACACAAGTTGAGCAGTAAGCAAGGAACGTCGAACCAGGAATATTAAGCATTTCGCTAAAGATCAGCTACGATAACCGGCATCATCAGTGATTTCTAAACTCTGATAAATGACGACGAAAACTGATCGCCCTGATATACTTGTTCTTCGTTTGTTATGAGTTTAACAACAATAACTTCCCCTTCTACGAAATTTCAGTTTCGCTCGAAACATATTTTTAATTTCTGCAATGCCTGCAATTGTTTAATCATCTATAAGTAGGTATCAGATCTTTACAATTCGAATGAGCGCTTCGCTTATAGCTACACTCCGACACTTGAACTCAGTGGTCGCAAATGCACAACGGACAAAAAAAGAGGCCCTTCTTCCAAACACTCACAAAATCAAATGCACAAACTACTGCATTGCTGAGTATTTCGCAGCCCAAATCCCAAAAGCATGGGAGCACGTATTTGCTTTTGCTACATCTCTAGAATTCGTAAGCTATTTATGTTTGAAAATAATTTTCATTGGCACCAAACATTTTTAATTGGTGTTTTGGCTGAATCAGGAAACTAAATCCTTTAGACATCAATCTTTAGACATCAAGACATCAATATCCACAAGGCATAAATCAGCCAAAGCCTACGGGACATGAACCCTCTGCTCCTCAAATAATTTGGCTTGAATCTGGGCACTGCAACTGTGTGGATAGAGTGATCAGAGCTACTTACGTAATTAAGTTCGCAGAGCGCGGCTTCTGCGCTTTACAAAACGGACCTAATCAGTTAGGCCGGTATCGGTGTTATTTAAAGAATGAGAAGAAGTACAAGCTAAACAGTCACATAAAATCACAGTTTTCATCCTTGATAGTTATTACGACAAAAATTGGTGGCATTATTAAGTACGTTCTAGTTAGCCTGCAATGTAGATATACAAGGCTAAGCTAGGTGGAATGAACTAATTTACTTTAATATAAATAATTCTAAAATAAACTTATGCTATAAACTAGTGAAGGAATATACCGGTGCACGGAGACCAATGAGTCATCTCTCTTCAAGCGGAATGCGATAAACCACGTTCTTTTTGCAGGTGGTGAACCTTTTCTTATGTGACACTGCACAACGAAAACTATCACGAGCTACACTGTCGAGCCCCTTTCTAACTCTGGCGCGCAAGCCTCCTATCTTGTTTTCCGCTGTAAATACAACGTCAACGTCGTAACTTGCCGCAAGTTTCTTGAGTCGGTGCGAAATGCAATGGAGGTAAGGTATGGCAGCCAACTTGTTTCGCCGCGCCGCCACACCAACATCAACGCTCGTCTGTCAGAACGTGTTAAAACACGTTCTGACAGCGAAATGGACAGTTTGAAAGCATTCCGCTCAGTTGTGGCCGGTGCTACTACAGGCAGACAGGCAGATGTCTAAACGTGCGCCTGACGGAGCACTCTAATTCTCTGGGAGTGAAGGCGAATTATATTCTGGCGCTACATCTGCAATCCCGGGAGTATACATCGGAGGATGGCCCGTCTCTTTGTACGCCTGGTTTCAGTAATACGGGTGTATAGTTTACAGCAATGGTAAACAATTCTGTCCAGAGTTGGTTGAGGCGTATTGCACTGCTAAGGCTGAAGACAAGTGTGTGGCTAAGACATCGGTTAGCCTTCATTGTAAGGAATTCGCTCTATTAGAAAAGTCGTCAGTTAGGCCTTCACTGAATTTTCTTCTTCTTTTTCGTCTTCGTCTCAATTTCCTGCCATTTCAACGGTTGGGTTGTGCGCGTGCTTTTCAGAACGAGTCTTCGTTGCATTCTTTCGTTCAATAAACATTGAGTTGTTAGTCCAGCCTTGTCCTGTCCTCTTCTTCCCTGTGTGTCGTCCTTTGGCTGGTTAAAATGAAATCCTTTGAACTATTAAGCTGAATTGCCGTGTTACCTGGAGATGAAGGAAATTAAGTTTGAGCTTCAAATTATACACGCGAGCACGACACAAAGTTGAGCATGTCACATACGCCGAAATGGTATACGTGTAGCTAGGGTCGAATCTGAGCGCGGCCCACCTCCAGCATGTCGGCACCTTGTGAACAAAACATAGTGCACAGCGAGCATACGTATTCGGGGTTTCTGGCTTCATTGATCGCTTGCGGGAGGAGCTGCAGCTCGAATACCGCGCTGCGGTCTATTTCAAGGCCAGAACGCTCACGGGGATGAGGTGCCACTAAGGTCGGCACCATTGGCGGCAAACCAGCCCAGAGCTACCACCACTTCATCTGTGGTTACTAATTTAGATTCCTTTTGTGAGCTTATCTGAGGCCAACGTGCCTAAGTGGCATCATCTGTCCGTTTGTCATATTTACCGTACTTCAATTGTCATGTACGTTCATCTATTATAGCTTTTTGATTGTTAAAAATAATGTTAACACGCTGAGAAAGCTCTGTTCTCTCTACAGCCAAGAGGCAGCTTTGTGCGTAATTATTAGGAGTGGGTTCTGTTAGGCGAAACCTCCTGAGATGTTGCAATGGATAGTATAATATCCAAGGCTGGTGAGCTCCTGAAAGGAAAGGAATCGAATTTTGTTTGCACTATTCTTATCTTCTCTGCCACTGCCTCGGTTCTTAATTTTCAGCTAGTTTTCGCGTGTCCGAATTATTTGTTATTTTTATCTTTATCAAAATCTTTTATTTACTTTTGGTGACCAGTGCCGTTAGTACGTATCATTCCACTCTTCGGTGTCATCATCATCATCATCAGCATTATCAGCCGGACTATACCCACTGCAGGGCGAAGGCCTTCCCATTTTCCTTCAATTATTCTGATCATGTGCTAGCTGCATAAACTGACCCCTGCGAATTCCTAATCACATCCACCTAACTAGTTTTCTGCCGCCACCTGCAATGCCTACCTTCCCTTGGAATCTAATTAGTTACCTTTAGAGACCATCGGTTATCGTCTCTTCTAACTACATATCTCGCCCATTCCCATTTCTTCTTCTTGATTTTGACCAAAATGGCAGTAGCTTAAGTAATTTATCTGACCCACTCAGCACGATTCCTAACTCTTAACGTTACACCTAACATTTTTTGTTCCATGGCCATCTACGCTGTACTCAACTTAAGTAGAACCCCTTTCGTTAACCTGCATGTTTCAGCTCTATAGGTCAGTTCGGTGCCATACTGGGCCACTATAATAAAAAATCACTGAGCTGCTCGGCCTAGTGATGGTGGTTTTCGTAAACGGGAATGATTTTCACCGCACAATCGGTCATTTCATCGTGCACAAAAATAAAACGATCCTAGTCGGTATGCTTAGCCTTCGATTAACCAAGTTCTATGTAATAAATTTTCGAGATCTTTCACGTCCGAACTCCACCCCATTGAAGAAGTAGAATAATTTGTTCTTCCTCCTGCAGCTCACAGAAACTGACGAGAAATGCGCTGGAATCGAAAAGGAGCCCCTGGTGGCTGCATTCAGCATTAACAGTTGGTGGACTTTCTTAGTGCGGGAACGTTTTGCTCTTCTTCCATGTCACAAGGTACAGTTATGGTGTTGAACGCCCCTCAACTTAACAAAAAAGAATGGTAATGGCCATGGCTGCCGCCAACATTAAGCGTTAAGCTCATTCCCTTTCCTTTTAATGTAACAAAATAGCAAAACTGGATGCTTTGCCTCTAATTATGAAATTCAATGAAACGGTTCATTTCTGCAGGGCCCAGCATTCGTAGCTTCAACTTGATGTCTCCGAGGGTTTATCGAGGCTGGCAGTTTTAGTCTGTCGAGTGATCCCTGATTTCGCTCTGGAGCGCAATAGTGAGTGATGACTGAACATGTGCCGTTGCACCCAGCGCCTTTACAGCTGGCCATAGACATCATACTAGCTCCGTAAGGTATCGGTTATCTGCCGCCGCTTTGTTCTCAGTACGCTGACATATATATGTTGCTGGAAAACCTGAAAGCGCCTAAGTTGCAAACATGCAAACACGTAGTTCATGCAATCTAAATTTTAATTATGTTGAACGCGGCGAAAACACAAATACAGTACGGCCCACTGTTAAAGGGAACATGATGTGTTGCTGCCGTGCTTTACAAAGCTCCCCGTGAGAGAGCCAGTGGCAAGCAATCTTACAAGGTTCATGCCCACTAAGCACAAACGACTGCTCTTCCCGAAAATGCACCTGGTGCCATTCGTTCCTGCCAGTGATCGGCGGCAGCACTTTGCAAAATGTTTAGGCCACGTGATCTCATGTTCTCTTTATTTATAGATAGTACGGTTCCTTGAAAATTCCCCCTGATGTTGAAAGGCTAACGTTAGTAAGATTCTTCATAACATCATTATAGTCTGAGGTAATTTTGCGTCATGATGCTTTACAAAGGCCACTCAGAAACATTCAGTGCGAGTTAATCGTACGTTTTAGGAAATGAGTAGTGAGTATGAAGGTATTCTTGAATTAGTTGCCAAAAAGGTGCGTTTAACGTTTCGTGTTATTTCATTGATAGTGTGATATTCTAAATATTTCGGTGCGCAGGTTGCGCCTCATCTCCCGAGCGCCAGCCTTTCGCTTAAAAGTTTGTCGCATTTTAAAATTATTGCCAAAATAATGTGGCCATCAGAAAATGATATTATTCACACTACAACATAGAAATGCCTCAAATATTTCTTTTTTCATAACACATGGTATCACTGTGTCCAATTCGCTGGCCCACTGTGGATCCTCTTCTGCGCTATATCTATAAGGGGTCTTTAATTGTCATCATGATTTTTTTTTCCTTAAGAATATCTACACACAAAGAGAGGGTATACGTTCTTGTAGGCCTGGACAACCCCGCCATTGAACTTTCGTACATAATAGGGACGATTGCAGCGGACGAGAATGGGAGAATGTCAGAAAGCAAGTGTTTCGAAGAGTGAATAATTTTTACGCAAGACAAACTGAAACCGACGGCACCTGTAATAAACTTTGGGCATCACATGCCTTAACTAGACTTTTCTTGAAATTAAAAAAAAAAACGTAGCTTGCACTTTGACCGGAAAAGAGTTCAATCAGAAGGGAATATCTATATAGCCTATTTTGCAGCACAGAGACTTCTCTGCACATTGAGTCCTAAAACTAGAACGCAGATTCTTACTTCAAGCTCTTTCCACAAACGGGACTGTGTTTCAGCCATGACTTTAACGCAGCCAATTTTATTCATACTCGATAAAATAATATGGGAATATATTTTTTGTACCTGCTGCGAAACCGCGAAGCCAAACGTAAGCTACTGATCAAGAAAAAATCAATTACTTTTTATTACTGACTTTGCACCATAGACGCAAGACTTAAACCTCATGTCATTTTCTTACCTGTCTCAGCTGAGTAAGCATGCGCATGTGTTATCGAGCGTTGCGGTTAGAATGTGGCTTGATTGTGCTCAATTCTATTCTTCGCCATTTCTCAATTTCACTAAACCTAATTCAGCTATATATCTTTTATTTGCAAATTCGTAATTTCGGACATATCAAATCGCATTTCCAGATGAATAGATTGCGTAGACTAGTTATATTCTTCAGAGTTGCGACGAGATCGCGTAGCCCGAGCACATACTAACGGCATGACATCCACACTGTCTGTACTTATTAAATTTTCAAGTTCGTCTAAAATAATAAATGCAAGCAGCGACCGTTTACCTTACCATTGAAGTGCTGAGTGCGGAACCTCAATTTGCCGAAGCCATCCCGAGCCGACCACGGCTGAGTCCCCATTTCTTTACTCGAGTTGATTCATTAAACCTCCTAAATATCAAATGTTTGTATACATCGCGAATTCAGGCTTATGTTTATTAATTCCGTCACAACAATGTGTCATTTAGAATCGGAGTAAAGAAAAACATAGAATCAGCAAGTAAAAAAGAATATTTAGGAGCACATTGCGAGGCTTCGAAAGAAAAAAATTCTTTTTAAAATGTATAATACAGCACTGCTACCTAAAACGTTGCTGCTATCGTTGCGTTGTGTGTTTGGGCGTCCTTCCACCGGTTGCAGGCATTTTTCTAGTTGAAAAAAATTGTCAATTCCGGGGGAAAACCCAAAAATTACAAAAAACTAGTGTTCGCCACTACGTCACCCAACAAAACACACGCGTCTAGCGGCCGGTGAAGGAAGCAGGAACTCAGCACGCCGAGCATAGCAAGCGTGACGAGCCCTTCGACAGGCGCGTCCTTGACGCCGTCAGAGCAAACGTGGGGCACCTCACACGTGTCGCTGAAACGCCTATCCTTCGCGCGTGGCGTAACTTCCGCTCGGGAGACGATAAAGGCTCGGGGCACGATGCCCCCAGTGCAGGTCAGGTACCGCGGCAGGCGAACGTACACGCTTCGGTGACCAAGCTCAGATGTAAGACTAAATATTATGTAAGGTAAGTTCGTGCCCCTGTCTGGTTTTCCTACGTGTTGATGTCAATGTTTTGATTCTTTTACGTTGCTGTCCGGCAGATAAGTTTTAATTCGATTGGGTTGTTTTTTTTTTTTCAGAAAGTTAATTTTTACTTTAATAATGTTGGCTGCCGCAGTTTGTGCAAAGGCTTTCCGGACACAGGCTGTCTGCAACCGGGGAGATTCTTCTGTTAGAAAAAAGAAATAAACCAGCAAAACATCAGATTCAGAATGAGTGCTGAAATTTATTTATATAACCGATTTTTCAGCAGCTCCAAAAGAGGGGTTCTATGAGAATTTACACCCGCAAAGATATATCGACATTGTTATTTGACCATTTAAGACAACATAATACATTGCCGTCTTAAGTGCCAACTGTCGACTAATATTCGGAGCGTAATAGGATAAGAAACTTTTTTTTTTTTTGTGAGATCCCGCTTTTACTACAGTGAATAAAAATGGTGCAGTGCAGCCCAACCTTTTCACCTGTTTTGATGGGTTACATGGAGATGTCAGTTAAACGTGAAATGCGCTTTTAAATATTGACCTGCGGACCGCTGTAATTGAAGGCCCGAAAGCCTTTCCGGCTAAATGCAAGCATTTGAGAAAACTCAGGAAATATATTTTGTACCTCTTTGTTATGGCATTAATTACTAATCCATATACCTGTTCGGAGAAACTTTCAAAATCTATAAACATGACAATCAACATTTTATGCTGACATGCAAATATTTCAATATACGCATGAGTTTACATGACAATCAACATTTTATGCTGACATGCAAATATTTCAATATACGCATGAGTTTACCAGTCTATGCTGCATGCACAATATTATTTGCTGTTCAAACATCTTCTGCTTGAAAATCCGCAATTCTTCTCTCTGCTTTAGGCCATAAGTTTGTCTTTTTGATTATTTCCTTGGTATTCTTAGAAACTAATTCATTCCAACACTTAATCCAGCAATGTTTACTTCCTGATGCTTCCTTCTTTTCAAGCAGAAAAGACACGATGAAGGTAACAGCACTGGTTGTTTTGATATCACTCTGCATCACGCTGCCCTGCGCTTCGTCACAAGCGAAGACACCACAACGTCAGTATAGTACATCTATCTTTACGTTCTATTTAAATCTTCCTGCTTATTAATCATGAACTGTAGCGTAACATATATTGATAAAAAGAAAACATGCCACCCTTCTATGGCACTCACGAAAGCATGTTTTCGCCAAAACTAGTAATGGAAGTGTTTTAAGCAGCCCCTAGTCTTGGTGAGTGTAAAGTAAGCCATCGCATTCTTCCTCAGGGCGTACTCGTGTTTTATAGAAAGAAATGTTGCAAGAAAATCTCTACATAGTGTTGAATAAGAAAGTATTGCCGCTAGCAACAATACTCTTTGCTCCTGCTATAATGCATATAAATTCCTCACTACACAGTGTAGCAGAAATTCATCGTTCGACAGGCGCTATGCTTTTTTGCGTGGCTTTTGCTGTTGCCGAATTACATAGTTCGTTTGAGGGCGCAGGTCAGCCCAAAAAAAATGTTTCCAGTCCCTTGTTTTCCTCCATCTCGCCTGCGGCATTTTCTTTACCGACTGATATTATGAAGTTAGAAAGCTGGTTCAGGGAGATTATGATATAAGTGCTGCTATACACCACAAATAGGGTTACATTCTTAGCTACATGTTACTGAACTAAATATTGAAGAGTAGCATTTTTTATCATAGATGTGCCCTTGGTAGCATATATAGATAGGCCGTTAGAGATTAGGGACAACCATTCCAGTTTCAAAAATGTCTGCACCACCGGTGGCAGGATGAGCCAAACAATGACGCCGTGAGATTGTTACCGTTGAGCGTGCTCCGCGAGAACCTAATTTTAGCAGCTCGAAAGAAACTTGCAATGTCTAAAGGCTCCTGTTTATAATGTATTATATTTTCATAAAGGCTGGAAACTGTTGTCGCTTTTACTATTGTCCAGCTACAGATTCTCCTGGTAAACAAAAGGCCTATATGTAATCAGAAAAATATAGCGGTTAGTATTCATGCTGAAAATTTACTATTAGAAGAATTCTGTTCATTTTCTGGCGTTATAATTATGGCTTAGAAAAGTATTAGAGGAAGACTACTTTTAAACTGTATACATACATATATATATATATATATATATATATATATATATATATATATATATATATATATATAT
>JAJIZL010017422.1:1859989-1871578 GCA_023969395.1 Amblyomma maculatum
TATATATATATATATATATATATATATATATATATATATATATATATGTCGGTGATTGCACTGAAGAAACTCTTTATTGGGCTGACTTGAGCCCGCAAAAGAACTACGCAACTCGGTGGCGGCGATAGCAACAAACGTGCTCGTCGAACAAAGAATGTCCGTCACACTCGTCAACGCTCAATTTAAAGGCTGCTCAGAACAATCTAGATAATGTTGCAAACTGCTACCAGCACAAGCTGGAACATAGTATTAAAATACAAGAGTGGCCGGAATCTTTGAGACAGATCTCGGTGCGCCTTGCCCTACAACGAAACTGATAAAAGTGCGACTCGCGACATCGAGCATTAACAAAAAAAGAATACCGAAGTGATACGTGATCCAGAGTCAGAGCGATAAGGCCGTATGGCGGCGGCTGTTAAAAAACAACAAATACAGTTTTGAAGGTTTCGTGGCAATACATATATATATATATATATATATATATATATATATATATATTGCATAAGTGACGAATTTCTCTAAAAACATAGCTGGGGCGTAGCTTTAGTTAAGCCCGGTAGGTTGCGAAAGCAATAATAGCATGTCTACGCTATAGTTCCGTTGCTGTTCTTCTTCTGTTTCCTGAACGAGTCGTTGCCGCCTAGTTGCATTCCTACGTTCTTGACTGCTCAATGAACACGTCGACAAAGAGTCTTCACTGTTCAAAGCGTCCATTACATTCCATTCGGAGTCGTCACCGGCTGAGGAAGATTCAAGAGAAGCGCGACGCCCTCGTGTAGCTGCATCCTGAGCGCGCCGACGAGCGAGGCGCTGTTTCCATTCTTCATCTCTCTCAGTAGCCCGCGTTCCTGTTTATCAGGATGCATAGCCAGTGCCTCAGCTGAGCAAGCGTGAGCATCTATATACCCATCGTTTTCTTCCTCCTCCTCTCAACTGCGAGAGAAGAGGTGACAGCAGCGCCGTCACTCGGTAGCAGCGCGGCTTCAGCTGCAGCGCGCCGTGCCTACCGATCGCCGCCACCCGACGACTCGACTTGGTAGACCATCTTTCGCAGCTGGTATGACGTCACAGCCACCTGGGGTCAATAAAAGTCAAACCTGCCTACCGACCGTGGCTACGCGAAGGGCTGAAAATGGGAGTAGTGTTGCTTTTGCTATAACACCTACTTTATCCACTCTCTCTTCTGCAGGGGCAAAAACTTCTGCTCACAGAAAGTATGTGCTTCAAAAAGGTACAACGGTCAACAATAACACAAGTATTTCACGCCGGACTTGAAGCTGCGAGCGCGCAGAATGTAACCTCAAAAGAAAGAATTTTAGACATTCAAATCTAGATCCTTAGCCCTCGGCTGGCGCCATATTCGCTGATGCTGCTTTGATGTTGGTTCGATTGCACGCTTTCTAATCTTCTCGGCAACAAGCCATTCCAGCTTCTCGTTCAGGCGACTCGGTAGCGTGTCTGGCCCGGTTGTGGTTTCTGCCATTAGCGACAGTGGCTCCCTCTACGCTACGCCGTCTTTTCTTGTCTCACCACCTGGTGGATTCGGTCGACACTACACTCACGGTTTCGGCTGAGATCGTCCAGATGACGTATGTGATTGCGTATTTGCCTAAGTTACATTGAGGAGCGGCGCAGATGAAACTTCGTGACGATGATGATGTTCACAGCAAAGCGCGAGAGTTTTTAGTGGTTGAAAATTGATAAATACGACGACGGTTTGCTCCGCAGCCCCAGCATGAAAATGTGTTTTAAATTTGCGTAAGACGTGATCGGCTCCGGCGATAGCAGAGTTCCAAAGAGTACCAACACCATTCCCACTTTGAGTAATAGATCAATGCGCTTCCGCCATCACATCTGGTCTGCTAACCGCCCTGGTTACCTCAGTCGGTACAGCGGACAAATGTTTCTTTAACTACGAAGTTTCTGAGAAAGCTTTATAGCTTTTCTTTGTAGCCTTATGGCTGCGCTTGCGTGGAGGCGAACGAGTAATTACTCCCTTATTAGAAATCTATTTCAGCTTGAGGGATTTCACTACATATTTGAAAAGCTCCAAGGAGTGTTCGTTTTTTTTTTTTTTTTTTGTTGGGTTCGTTGTTTTTTATCCTTTAAGCGCGATAGGATTTTCTGGCCTGTAAGCGCAGGTGGCCTTGATCAGAACACTTTCATGTTCATCAGATAGTTTTGGGTTTCATGTTTTTTCCATCACCCTTGCCAGTCGATTGTACCTACATGTTTGCACGCAAATGTAGTTTATGTTTTGCCAGATTTTATTGCGTCTTTGAACGTTCCAAATCATGCCTGTTTATGGGGTGTAATGCAAGAGTTGTTTTGACTGTTCAATTCGTACTTGTTCATTTTTCCCCTGGGTTTCTTTTTCAGCGTCGACGAAGGGTTTGTACACAGATTTAATTTCTAAGCTCTGCCTTCCACCTATGTACCGCTTTTGTTCTTTGTATTTTCGTTTAACAGGAGATGGGGAATTCCAGATTTTACGAAAAATACCTTTTTCGCCTAGTATAAGAATTTTATAATAAGACAAACACTGAGACCCTGTCCTTCAAAACGTGGTGATCGAAAGGGTCATTTTAAGATAGATTGTGACCAGTGTCATTCTCCAGAAACTATTGAGTATTCTGTAATTGATTGCAGTGATGCGGTATTTTTGTGAGATGTTATGCAAAGGATGTCGAGAAAAAAAAGAGACTTTATTAGATACCTCACTGTAGGCTTACATACAGCGCTAACTTTTGTTGATGGGCTTTAGACATGTTATTTTCAATTAGAGTACACAGCCTCTGAAAAACGCGCATGATGTACCAATAGTGTAAACGTGTTGCTTCTGCAAAGAGAAGTTTCTGTAGATAATTTTTCATTTAAGGAAATTTGCTTGCACAGCCCGAGCTGCAACCAGAGTGGAACTCACTCTAGTAATGTTCTCTTCATTGCCTCTAGTTTATAATTTTGTTGACTAGGGATGTCCTATTGTGTAGCTTGTTTATCTGGTGTTGCTTCCCTAATATTGATTAAAGTTCATGTATGTGGAACATTGATTCAATGTCATAAATACCACGTCGAAAAAACAAAAAGAGGCGATAGAATAGTGCTCTCGCGTACCAGGGCCAGGGATGTTAGTATTTTCATTCTGGCGCGGGTTGAAAGCCATCCTCTGCATTTCTTTTAGTAATTATTTTTTTTTTCAATTATTTACCCTTGGCAGAAAACGCGACTTTGATACGCCTGAGCAGTAGAGTTAATGCAGTAAAATGACGAGAAAAATAAATTTGCGGAAGCGAATGTCTTTTTTTTTCAAACGTGAGCTGAAATCTGGACAAAAAGACCAGAATCCTGCGACGCACATGTATAAACGCTGCTTGTGCAGAAAGGCACAGAAAGGTCTCACACACGTTCGAAAGCGCGAAAGGCACGGATGACCAGGGGTAGTTATGCAAAAGCAACATATTTACTGTATCTGCGCAAGCCGCCCAGGAGCACTTGACTCTGGTAGGTGAGAGGACAGCTGAACAGCACCCTTCTAGGTTGCTCGCGTTGTAGCTGTTTCTTAAAATGAAACCTTTTTAGCAAAATATTTATCCAGGTTGTCCGATGAGCAGAGGTTGTGCAGCTGCTACAGCTACGGGTTGAGGTAAAACTTTGAGATGGCTATTGGAATAAGTGAGTACGGAATTCTGCCCTGTATTTGTAAAAGCGCTCGAAGTCTATGATGATGATACAATGACATCTTGACAATGACAATATGCCTTTGAAGTACAGTTTGTGCCTCAAGCCAGCAGATTACGCCATGATATTAACGACTTCTAGGGACGCATGACAAAAACAAGGTAGTAACATAGATTAGGAGAGCAAGGAAGCAGTGGCATTGTCATAAAAGGAACTTTCGTTTTCAAATTTTGCTTGAAATAACAACATAAGCAGAATCTTTCTCGCATGCCTAATCAAACGTGTAGGAACTGCGTAATATAAAAAAGAGCATTTTCTCTCCTGCTTTGAGGGCGCAATGCTCGCCACCACTACGGTGATTCCATGCGGCGTAAATTACATTGCTGCATTCGTAAAAGGCATTATCTCCTGGTGGTCATAATTTTGTCTATTTTCTGCTGCGCTTGGTTTCTTCCACAGCACTGTTTGATGCACTTTCTGTTTTCCAGAGGTGTGTGAGTTTTCGGGCCTGGATGTGGAGACCATGGTCAACGAAGTTGTGAGCCACCTGCCTGTGGAATATGCCGAGCACGAATCGTGGCCAGAAGAATATATTGGCGGTCTCGTGTCCTCCAGCCTCATCTTCAGCGGGCTCAACAGGCTAAGGCCCTACGGTCCCCCACTACCGTATTGTCACAACGGTTCGAGGCTCGTGCAATTTGACCTTGCCACGCCGAAGGACGAGCTAATTAAAGCCTGGGCACGCTGGAAGACGTGCTCTGGCCGGAACGGAACGTTTGGGACATTTGCAGGTGCGAGAGTGACTGCCACATTTGAGGTAAGCTCAATGCGCAGAATTTGGTATGCGGACCTCTTATATTCCCCTCAGTATCGTCGTGTAAGTTATATTTTGTTTATGCAAAACTTAGATTTATTACATCATTATTAAAGGAGCCTTGCTTGAAAACAATTAGGAGACACGCAAAGCCCACTTTAACGGCTAGGAGTTCAATGTGATAGTGGTTCTCGCCGCAGCTCTTGAGAATTCTAGTTAACCTACGCGCACAGTTCAACCACATGTACAATATTATTTCTGTAATTGCGGTTTCCGCAATGTGCAGCATTTCTAAACCCACGCTCACACTCAATAGCATAGAGTCGGAACCTACCACATTTTATCAAATACTTCAAGACATAAATACACTTCACCACTCTAACTAAACTACACGGCGGTGTCTGCGTGGCCGAAGGGGGCCTGTCCGACGGCAGAACTAAAGATCACGGGTGTACATGGTATCTGGCCCCAATGGCGATTTTTTTTTCAGCGCAACTCTCTTTCTATTAAGTGCTCTGCGGTGTCTCATTGGTTCGGGCGCTGGAGTACTAAACGCAGGGATGTGGATCAAAATCCCGGCTGCGGTGGCCGTTTTTCTATGGAGGCAGAAAGCACCGCGCCCGTGTACATGTGATGTCATTGCATGCTAGAAATCCCTATATGTTGAAATTTACGAAACCTACATTACGACGTTTCTTTAGCCCTAATAGCTTTGGAATTTAAGCCCTGAAAATCACATAAAAACAACATTTTCGTCTTACAGATTTTCCTTCATATCTTTTCTTTGTACTGAAAGGGACCTTAATAGCATTTGCATCACAGTGTAGCATTGTGAACACAATTCATTCAAAAATCAAAAACTTTTCAATTCCAGCACTCCAACAATCATCTCAAGCTTCTCCCCCACTAATCCCAATCCGTTGAAGCCCTCGGCAATGGTTTCTCCACTGGACAAGCGCCCTAACAAAGTCGCGTTAAATCATTCGGCACTCCTCGTGAGCCAGATGAAAAGAGTATGGAAACCGAAAAAGAAATAATAATCTTTGAACGAGCGCTCCGGTGAAATAAGAGCTGGGATGAATACCGTAACGGGGAGGCATCACGAGTTACCGTCTGTGCAGGTACCCATATAGAAGCGGAGAAGACAGTATTTGGTGGGAGGAGATAGGACACAGATACTCCGGTTGTGCCCGCAAAAGCCTCGTCTGTAAACGAAATCTTGTAGCAACAAATGTTAATGAAATCGTACACTGTACGAAAACGTGTGGGGCTAACTATGCAGCGGCTATGGCCACGTTCGACCATTATCGCTGAATCTACGCATGACTTGTCCTGTGATTTTCTAAAACAAATTGTACTTACCTATCACTAACACTTTGCAGGTTTTGTCCCAATGTCGGGAGAAATGCTTGCGATGCTCTGCCCCATCGAGTTTTTAGTTGAAATCTGGAACTTCCTTGATGGCTTTGTCACGCTTGTTAGAAATAGTTCAAACACAAAGGTCAAGCCTGCGCAGGCACTGGAGAGGCGGGCATGGTGACGCATAATGATCCACAACAACACAGAGCAGGAGGATTCATAAAAAAAATAAACATTTTTAGATGTATTGCCCTGGTATTTAAATAGTTTCATTTAGCGTAGTCGACGCTATGTTTTGCGTTCATAAACTAGTAACTACTTATAGAACATTTTACAAAGCATTAGTATTAAAACTAATTTTCTACCAAATCGAAATAATTCCGCTCTGATTGTTGGTATAAAATGTGTGAAAAAAGTGATATTATGACACCTGCGCTACTTTTTTACTAGCGCTGATAAAGACTTATGTAAATGTTCTTTTTTACCTACCTAGCGAGCACTCCGTAACCTTACAACTGCAGGTAGGACTCTAGATGAAGGGAAGACGTGGAACTGCTCCACATGATTTCGTCTTGAGAGGCATACTGGATAATGATAATATAGTGGTTTGTTTGTTCACTGCCCAGTCGAAAAAAACTACAGAACTGTATCAAAAATACGACAAAATAACCTGTAGTTCTTTCGTAACCATCAGATTCTTCTGTAGTTCTGTAGTTTTTCTGTAGTATATTTCTGTTGTCTGTAGTTCAGTAGCACTTTTCTGTTGTAACTACAGAAATTTCTGATGTCACTACAGAATGTTCTGTTGTCACAACAGGTTTCCCGTCAAAAACCGCTCAGAAATTCTGTCGTAACATCAGAAAATTTTCTGTAGTTTTTTCCCACTGGGTGGCGTCCTAGCTTTAATTGTGCGTTTCATTATACCTTAAATTTCATAATACTCCGGTTTCTTTACCACAGCAGCATAATTTCGTGAGCGAGTGAAATTATTGCAGGCTTTAAAAAGCACGTAATATCGTGCAGTAGCGCTGTGGAACGCTTTACATAAATCTGTGCGTTGCTTGTATGAAGAGCTGGCGTTGTCGGTCTCAGTGTAGAATGCTTATCACGAGATTCTGCCTTTTATGTTTTAGTCGCACTCGGCTACGGCAAAACTTCACGTCAGACAATCGGAACAAGCCTGGTTTCACATATAGGCAACCATGGCCGCAACGTGTTCGCGCCATATTCTAACGCAGTGGGCGTTGAAGCAGATCTCGTTAATAGCACATATTGATCTCTTCAAAATATACTTCCGCTTTTACCGTGGCGCAATCATTAATCCCATTAAAAAAAGCTGACTACTAGGTCGTTGCGGTTTACAACTTTCGATCGAACGCGATGACATGGCTGCGTGTGGGAGCCTTAAAAACGAGCCTTAATATTGGTGCTGGTTTTCCTCTTTTGGCGCCAAGATTGGGGTGCAACCGCTTTCCGGAAAGCATGCGTGCTCGTACTATGTCGTTTCCTTCTCCATTTACAACGCCTCTTTTAGTAAAGTGGGAGATCACTTTGCGATAGGGATTGGATTCGACGACAAATGTAACTCTGATTTTAAACTTTGATCATCAAAAGACCACGTGACCAAGCTTAGGGGGTGGCGTCAAAGAAAGAGGGTGAAGGAAATGAAAGGTTGCCGTCAGCAAACACAAGACAGCACAGAGGGCTTCACGTAATTACTATTTCGCTTTTCTGTTTTCTGTTTCCGAATCAGTCGTCCGCAAACAGAAATAGTCCCCCGCCGGTGGGTGGTGGTATAAACATTTTATTTCCATTGGAACAAATAGTGGGGGCGACGCTCCCTCCATGTAACTTGGGTGCTGCCTTTGAAAAGCAATCCTTGAAAAGCAATCCTCCTCATAGCATTGGAAATGCCCCGCCGGGGTGGTGCAGTGGTGAGACGCCCGACTACTGTGCCGGAGTTTCCGGGTTCTTTTCCGATCACGGCGGCTGCGTTTCAATGGAGGCGAAACGAAGAGGCGTCCGTGTGCTATGCGATGTCAGCGCACGTTATATCCCCAGGTGGTTGAAATCACTCCGCAGCCCTCCACTACGGCTCCCTTATCTCACGTTCCACCTTCACTCCCACCTCCCTCCCTTCCCCTACGGCGCGGTTCAGGTGTCCACAGATCAAGTGTGATAGATACTGCGCCTTTCCCTTCCTGCGAACCAATTAGTATTAATAAACAGAAATTGCGGTGTGCTGTGTGCAGGTGCACACTTCCTGTGTACAGTTAACCGTCTACATGAAATAACAAAGTGGCAGATATCGGAAAGGCATCTATTCCTCTTAGACACGGCAACGTCTTAAAACATTTTCCTCAAAAATGTGGCCAGACATGCGTAGAGATTGGCTCACTTAAGAATATTGTCCTCCCCCCCCCCCCCCCCCGCGTAAACGTATCTTGTAAACAGGCGGTTTCACACTTTCTTTCCTTTTCTTTTTGTTCCTGCAGGACTCGGACCTTTCCTCCGGGTGACAACAGCAGTTTTGACTATTACCTATAATGAACGATTGTGTGGATGTGCTTGCTTCGTGAACCCTATTTAAAATTTAGTCATCGCTACTGCGTAGCTATTTCAGGCAGAATCTGCAAGACTTGCCCCAATTCTAACCTGCAAGAACCACTAAGCTTTGTAGCCGTCGGTTCGAACAAAGCCGTGTAGTTGCCTCTGCTCTAGCAGTCTATAGTGTGCCGCTAGAGCATAGTGGAGATTGCACATGACATAGCTCTTCGGTTTGTTTTTGTTGTTGTGGCTGTAGGAAGAAGGAAAAGAAAATGTACGGACCTGCTACTGGCTCTCTAGCTGAGCCACCTCCGCTGCCTCGTGCAGACAGAAAAGAGAAAGTGGAGAAGAAAGAAAACGAAGAGGGAGAGAAAGACGCGCGCCGCAACAGCCGTCGTCCACCACCTAAGCGGTGGCGCGTGCAATGACGGCCTACAACAGATAAAAATTGGTGGCCGGCCAGACCCCGCCGCAAGCGGCGTCGACCTGCCGTCCCAGCCCCGCAGGGCTAGGAACAGTCACCGTCATCACCCTCTTCGGTTTGCAGGAAGAAAAAAACAATCAGTACTAGGCCATATCAGCTGCCAGCCACCGTCTGCCGCGCCATAACATAAAGTGAGCAAAAGTATAAATATATTTCAACGCGATGACGTTAAAGCCCCTTTCACCAAAATATCTTGCAGCGGCGCTGCCTTTGCCATTGTGGGCAAACCTTCACTGGCACTCTCGGCTCTGGCAGGCGGTAGCTGGCAGCTGATATGGCCTAGTACTGACTGATGAGCAGGCGACAAGTAGGGTCCTCTGACGTTAAATACGGAATGGAGCTGCACACTCGGGCCCCTCCTTTCATACGGGAGGGTCATATCAGAAACCACCTGTCGGGACCCTTGGATTCATGCTGCTGCCTTTAGGCTATATCTGGCTTGGTAACCTGGGCTATTGCGTCATACCGTTAAATGCAGTTCTTAAGCGTCCCCCATAATGTTTAGCTGAACTGCGTCCGCCATATGTAAAGATTTCACATTCCCGCACGTAAGTAGTTTCATGTGTCTCTACCAAATTTGTTGCACGCTAGTGTTAGCTGCTTCGTGGAGTACTGCACCTGGTTATCACTTCCGCTCTTTGAGCCTTTGCAGCGGAACGAAAAATTAAAAGAGTAGCGAGAACATAATTTGCGTATTTATACGCCGACTGAAGTTGGGAAATGTATTGATATGTAAACTCATTTCAGTGTACCTCTATTTGTTTGATTCCCACTTATTTTTTTTTCGCAAAGATCGTGAATCCACGGTTGAGTCGGCCAGGCATATCCGGTCCAGTGCTCACTCACATCAGCGGCCCGACCATCGTATCCGTCAACAAGGTGTCCCTTTTCCTGGATGGAGCCGGTGACGCCATGGGCACTGCGGTTGCTGTGTTGGGAAAGCTGCTTCCGCAAGTCCTCTACGAATTCTGGGATGACGTACTCACCTCGAAGCTGGGAAACATACTTGCCGTTGTAACATTTGCCTAATAGTGTCTGTTAATGTTAGTGATCAAGGGCGATGTACTGATTTGGTAGGCCATTTTTGGCGCTCCTAGGCTCCTTGTAATCTTTCGAACTACATGCGCTCATCTTCCTTCAACTTGGTGCGCTCAGGAAGCGTAACTGCGTGTGACATGTGCTCGAAGGGGTAGGGATCCTCGGTAAGGATAGCGAGATCTAACGAGTTGGGATTTTGTGCGGAAAGCTGCTGAGTCATGGTTTCGGTTTCGTGGAGAGTTGTTTTATAGCGCACAGGAATGGTGGAGCTGGGCATTGCAAAGATGAAGATTGCAGTGATGTTTTCTGAAATGGTTTAGGCATTCACATTAGTTTCTTCCCTGTGGGAAGAGTGGGTGAGTGAGTGAGAAGACTTTATTTACACCGCCATGGACCTCGTGGCAGGGGCTCAGCCAGGGGGAGGGTCTCCTTGCCGGCTTTCCTGCGCCATGGCCGCAGAGAAGGTCTTGGAGTAAGCCTCCTCCGCCAGGCATAGGACGATCTTTTGTTCATCCACATTTGGGTTGCGGATGTAGGACTCGCAGGTAATTTGATCATGGGATCAGTTTCCTCAGCTCCGAGAGAATAGGGGCATTGCCAGATTAGGGGATTTTGACTCAGAGGTACGTTGCAGAGATTGCAAGCCTCTGGGTCTACTGTCGAAGCCCTCTTTAAGGCTCGGAATTTCCCGCCTCACATTGACTTATTCGTACTTATTCGTACCATGGTGTTGTGTCTCAACACGTTGAAGCGCTGACACCGATTATGACACAACTTTTTGTCATCCAGGGTAAACCCGCGCTTATGTAGGCACTGTGATTTTGTCCCTGGTAGGGCACGAAAATGACTGGCGGATGTGTTGTCTAGAAAGTGGGTGCCCAGTGTTTACTAGGCCGCTTTTCTTTATACATCTAACGCACACCAAACGTGAAGTCTGTGCATGTCAATGTCACTTCGTACTCATTTCTTCATTCTGAAAGCAACAGCTTCAAATGATGAAATAATGCTCAGCAAATAGCGTCACACCTCACTCAAAGAAGATACCCTACTCAACATATAGAAGATAAGGTGACTAGGTTGTGCATATTAAAAATAAATACAAGAAATTTTGACTGTCACCTATTTTTAAACTTAGTATCAAATAATCTGAAACAATTTCCGTGATCACTGCAGATTATACCCTGCAGAAATGCGGAAGCTTGAGCATTGCTGTGTTGTCCGCGAGATCGTACAACTACTTTTTCAAAGTCATTTTTCCTCCTAACAGCAAGTCAATGGAACGACCTTCCCCACGAAATTGCAGCCATCACCTGCCCATCCACCTTCCTAGGCAAAGTCACATCGCACTCGTTATCATGAAAATGGTTTATGCACTTATGTTAACCCCACCCCTTATGTAATACCCCCAAAAAGGGGGTCATTAAGGAAATAAATATGAAATGAAATGAAATGTGTCAGCGGGATTCTTTTTCTAATTGGTATTAAATATTCTGAAAAAAAATTCCGTAATTACTTCAGATTCCACACTGCAGAAATGCGGAAGCCTAAGCGTTGCTGTGTTGTCCGCGAAATGTGTCACCGGGATTCGACTTTTAAGCTTGGTAATAAATAATCTGAAAATATTTCCGTAATTACTTCAGATTCTACACTGCAGAAATGCGGAAGCCTG
>JAJIZL010017422.1:1880931-1893899 GCA_023969395.1 Amblyomma maculatum
GTGTGTGTGTGTGTGTGTGTGTGTGTGTGTGTGTGTGTACGGTTGCTAGCTTACGTGTGCTTTAGGGGGAACTAAAAAATTCTTGCAAAAAAGAGTACAGCGCTTACCGTGGCAGGACATCTGCGAATGCTGGGTCTCGGCGTAAACGACGGGGGAGGTTTTCCTCTGAAGGTGAAAGGAAACACTAAGTAAATAGATGATAGATACTCTAAAAGAGGCGCTCGTTAATTCAGTAGCAAAACAGCCTGATCAAACAAGACAACGACATCCGGCATCGTCTCAAAAAATTCGCTCTTTGGTCGATGGAGTGCGTGATTTATGTAATCACGTGATATGGCTGCGTTCGGGGGTGCACAGGTCAAGCAACTTGGCCATCAACAATGCCTGGTATAGGTTCAGTGGCATCTGATAATCAAAAAGGTATTAAGATAGCTCCACGTTTATGATGGATTGAAGACATGTTAACGCGAGGAGTGTCTAGCGCTGGAAAATGGCGGAACCATAGCTGGCGGCCAATAAAGAACGTCGCTGATGATAGTATATTGGAGCTGCTCAGGTTCAGAGAAGAAAAGGCGACCTAGTGAAGTTAAAAGAATAAAGCAATCGCATTCTAAACAAGTAACGTGCATAGAGTCAATAAACTTTCTCGCCACGTCGTACTGCACAAATAAACAATAACGAGCAAAGAGAACCGACGCCTCGTGCTCGTACACCTCAGGAAAAGCTAGGGTGGCACTGAAGTGTTCAAACATTAGCGTTAGGGACCCTACGATGACTTGGATTACCAGGATGCACTATTTTGCAGACATCACTCGTTTTTTCTTTCACATATATTGATCACTCGTTTGCTCTGTCACACATTACTCTTCAAGCCCCGCCGTGGTGGTGCAGTGGTTAAGATGTCCGACTGCTGTGCCTAAGCACCCGGTTCTAAGCCGAGCGCTGGCGGCTGCGTTTCGGTGGATACAGAGAGGCGTCCCTGTGCTTTCGGGTGTCAGTGTACGTTAAAAATCCCATGTTCGCAGAAATTCTTCCGTATCTCCACTTTCACTCCCACCTTTGTCCGTCCTCTTATCGCGCGGTTCAAGTGTCCGCAAAAAACATTCTGGCAGATACTGCACCTTTTCTTTTCTGTAAACAAATTTATTTATTTATTTTTTCTGCTTAATCTGAAAGGGGAGGGAATTCTGGGGCAGCATTTTACGGAATGAGCTACTCTTGATCACTGACCCCATGAAAGCAATAAGACAAGTAAATAGCCTGAGTAGGAACACTACGACTTAAACGTATCGGTGGTCAAATCGCCGCCGTGTAGTGTAACACGGGGCAAGACCTAGGAAGCGACCACAAAATTATTGAGTTCGTGGTAGAATCTGGAGCGCCAGCGTTGAAACCCAAAAAGGTTGCTTCAGTACATTTTCGTCTATTCAGGCAGAACCATCATGACGATCAAGAAATCTCAGACATAGAATCATGGGGTACAGACATTCTCGTGGGAGTTAACGAAGCCACCGAAGAGTTAAAAGCAGATGAAACACAAGGACAAGTGGATAAGCGCTTGATAGGACTGTTGCGAAAGAGAAGGGAGCCACAAGGAAAGCGTTCCCAACACAGCGTGAACAGGAATGTATGCAAGCTCCTGGCCAAACAGAACAGAGGAGCATGCGCTGTACATAAATAAAAAAAACTGGGCCATCATCTGCGAGCAGATGGCCTGCGAAATCGGCAAAGATAACACGTGGAAAATGCTTACACATTTGTAAACAAGGATAATAAAAAACATAAGGCACGCCAACTACAGAAACTGATATATATATACGAGGGCAATAGCGACCTATTAATCTCTCAAGTGAGAGCCAGGAACTTGCTATGAAGCCCCCTGACACCTCTCTCCGAGAAGAAGGGTGCATATAATCCCATTCTGAATGGGCCGATCACCATAGGAGAGGTTAGGATATCATTAAACATGCCTAGAACAAAAATGGCAGCACATCGAGATAGAATCAGCAATCCAATGCTAAGCTATTTAGATGATGCGTCAATAGCTAAACTAACAGCGTACATGCGGGAATGTTAGGCCAAGGGCCAAATTCCGCCTGTGTGGAAAGGGGCCAAATTTGTCCTTATTCTGAAAACAGGCCAAACACTGAGTCTAGAAAACCTCAGCTTAATTTCGCTTACCTCATGTATAGGTAAGCTAATAGAGCAAGTAACTCGAACGAGACTAAACAGATTCCTAAAAAAACAGAACCTTTACCCAAACCCGATTATCGGACACAGGGCACGTTCCCACATACGACGTCCTTTTTGACCTTAAAGAGAAATGCTAGACAACCAAACGTTAGACACGAGAGTAATGGTCTGTTTACACGTGGCCAAAGCATTCGACACCGTTGATCCCTCAGCTATAATAGAACGCCTAGAAACTATAAACGTAGGTAGAATGAAAGAGAATTACGTCAAAGACTATATTTCAAATAGAACAGTTAATGGCTGCCTATAGGAGGGAGGGAAGCGATAACAATAAGACTAGCCAACAAAGGTACTCCCCAAGGCTCAGTCCAATCACCAATACTCTTCTACTTTGCAATGATTGGCCTACCGAAGAAATTGGAAGGTCTCAAAGGGATTAACGCACACAAGATACGCGGTTGACCTCAAATTCTGGGTTGCCAGAGGCAGTGACGCACACATCAAAAGCACCATCCAAAAAGCAATCGAGGAAGCTGAGTCATGCCTAAACTAAATAAGACTCAAATTTTGTGGCAAAAAATCGTAAGCGCTCTTTCTCGGCCTACAGAATAGGTATAAAAAAAAAAAACCTCAGGAACACGAGTTAACGCAAACAGTAAACGGGGACAAAATACTCTTTGTAGAAATGATTTGAGTGCTGAATCTTCGGATACAATGAATCGGTAAGAACATTGAAACAATGCAAACACTAGACTCGACTGTAGGCCTGAAGTGTAGGCTAATCATGGGAATAGTAAACAAACATGCGTGAATAAAAGAGAGCAACTATTGAGATAATTCAGTCATTTATAATCAGTTGTATCCCATATATGGCACCATACCTACGGCTAGCCTAAGCAGAAAATAATAAGATTTAAATTCTAATCAGAAAAGTGTCAAAACCACCTTGGGCCTCGCTCCGTTCGCATGCACCCAGGGCATTTTCAGCATTTGAATTTTAACCACAATAGACGAGCTGAGTGAGGCTACCAGAGTAGCTCAACAGCAATGACTCCTACGCAACGAATCGGGGCTAAAATACTTGAAAAGCTAGGCTTGAAACGTTTAGAAATCCCTAAACTCATGCAGGATATAGCATCAGAATCCCCCCACTCCAAGAAACATACACCGGGTTACACCATGAGGGCTGAAGAAAGGACAGAGCGAATGCTGTACAGAAAAACTAGGAAACAGAACTGACATTATTTAAACGAACGCGGAGGAATACAAACGCAGAACTGGTTTCCTATCCCAAGCAGCCAGGATGGACGGGGACCGAGTCTCGTGTTGCAGCATTCGACAGAGAGACGCAACAGTGGTTGAGGAGGTGGCCATTGCACCGGCCCTAACCCATACTAATGTCCGGGTGATTGTAACCGATTTCCAATCGACTGTCTGAGACTACAATGCAGCTAGGGTATCTGCTGAAGCCGTTAAAATTCTGGCTACCGGACCCCCCCACCACAGCTAACTGACCTTGTCTGGACTCCGCCTCACAAGGGCTTGCGTGGAAACGAGACAGCACACGCACTGGCCCGAGGGCTCACACACCAGGATACCAGTGCGTTCTTTTTGAACAGAGAGCCTGTTCAGAGCGAGAAGCTGAAAACATATCACAATATTCTCTATCCTTACAGATTAGAAAGAGAGACAGTGCCTCGAGCAGGCAAAAATATGAACAGAAAGAGAAAGGCTTTATGGAGCAAATTTCAGGTGTTTTTTTTTTTTTGTAAGCCACTCGCACTAAGCAGATGACATCCGGCGATACAAGACCCGAGGTGTGATCATTGTAACAAAATTGCCGACATGATAGACATGGCGTGGGCATGCCATACCTACAACAAACCCGACAGGAATATGGAGTCCTGGGATGCCTTAATGATCAGCCAGAAAGAAGACGTCTAAAAGAAAATCATCCCTATGGCCCTAGACAGCGCTGAATCTCAAGCAATTTCAGTCTGCTGAAAGGGAACAAAGGTTACTTGACGGGTTCAAATAAAGTAATTTATCATCAGCCAAAACTGCCTTGATGGCGCAGTGGTAGTGAGTAAGACGCGATATTCCAATCTGAGAGACGTTGCTGTTCATCCTTGGAAACATATGCTTCTCCTAATTGACAACTGCCATTAAAGCAGCTAGGCCTGTCAGAATTGTCATTACCGCTAAGCTAGTAGATATTTTTCCGGCTGCTTTACTATCATTAGTTGGGCAGCTGTTTATTGTCATCTTTTCTAGCGTATTTGTGCACTGGAAAGACCTAATTGTGGAAAGATATCGCCCAAGTCAATGTGTTGCGCATTTTTCTTTCATTTTATTTTCGTTGTAACTTGCGTGTTTTACGCAGAGAAACCTACTTTGTGGCTGCGTACATTTTAACAGGACAATTTTTTTATTCTTTATCACTGATTTAAATAACTCTTAGAAAGAATACCCGACTTGATTAGTCTGGAATTTTACCATTCACATCGTTCGAATGTGAGTCTTGATGTTTAAAGTTTACCGTGCAAGGGAGCGAGTAGATCGTTTGCACATTTAATGAAATAATTGATAATTCTTCAAACTTCGTCCTTATTTTTTGTGTGCGCATGCTTATATGTTGCTGTCTCCTTATTCACTAATTTTCTAGAAAGGCACTGCTACATAAAAAGGTTTGTTGATTTACGTCTTTGAACAGAACGGTCAACATTACAGTTCGCCGAGAATGCTATGTGGCAGCGGAGCCCAAGTTCCTTATCGAGCATTTTTTCACTGTTTACGGTGAGTACCAACCTGCTTGGAACGAAAGCGAAAGCATCACCTTTAAAAACATTTCTTTGAACGCGAAGACACGACTGGGCACTGAATTCACGTATAAAATTTTCTCTATTCCACCGCATTGATATTAGGAAGGTGTGGTCATAGAACCTCGAATAAATAGTAAACCTTGAGATGCATCTGAAGATAAGCGTTTCTGTAATGCGATTGAATATTTTATTTTCCTATCATATCCTCACATTAATGGCTCAAAGGGATAATTCAGTGCCTAGAATAATCTTCCTTGTGACAAAAGTTTGGAGTAAGTTGAATGCACTTTTTATACTTTCCTTATTTTCTTTCTGATGTAGTAATGCCACGCAAATTTGGTCCTGGAATGAAAAACTCACCACGCGAATTGTTTCAGTGTATTTGACTTAAATGGGCCACTTATGATAAGACGCCATAAGTGCAACAACTTTCAGTGTGGAAAGGCACGCATCCTGTCAATAACGTTCTTGAGGCACTATGACCCCGTAGGGGCGATAATGCGAGAGCCTTTGGGGCTGGTTATACTTTGCTGTTTCTTGACAAAACCCCGCCGATCACACAGTGCGGGACAGCGTTTTCTTCTTTGCCAGATTTGAGGTGAGCAGCTACACTCGGCGGCGATGGCGTGCGCTTGTCGCGGCGCTTGCTCTTTATAGCTGGTGATAGATGGCGTGAGCCACGCTTCCTTCTGGATACCGGAGTTAAGGCGTAGTCGTAGCGCCCCTACGTTGTAATGACGATGACAGGAACGGTAAAAAATGAGAACTAAGTAATGTTTCGCACGTGCCCGGCTTGGCGTAGCCGGTTAAGGCTCTCGGCTGGTTATCGGAAGGGTAGGAGCTCAATTCCCGGCATAAAATGTTTTTTTTCTTAAACATTTGACAGAACCCCACCAATATCCCACAGAATCTGGAGGACAGATATCATCGAGCTGAATTTTCACCATGCGCCAAGTAAGGCTTTCGAAATGAGAAATGCTGCGTAGATTCTTAACAGTGCCTGTGTAGCTTTGAACCTGCAGCATAACAAAAAATGCGCCTCCTCTACCCTCTACTCTAATGATACGTACGCACCGCAGATGTATTAACGAATAAGGTCGTTTATGACAGGATTCACTGAATACGATAGCAGTTATCATTGAACAGGACTATTCGCCTTTCTGAGTAAAAATATGGTTCTACTCACTCGACGACAAAAAGTAATGCAGCCGTGAGCAAAAGAAACATGCCATGCGGGATCATCTTCGTTTCTAAAAGAACACCCTACAAAGAACTGAGGTTATCGTTTTTAGAGCCCGCGCGAGCCGTGATAATGCGTCGACTTTTAATGCAGAAGAAAATTCAAATTCTTTTCGCCATTATCATAAATACTCAATACTTCTTAGGCGTCCTAGCCGCACGTAATTTCCTGAAATTTTTGCTTTGCCACACTTGCCTGGATACAGCTAGACTCTTCCAGAAGGAAATTCACTGAAGGATGACGTCATTAACTTCAGCAATGTCGGACTCTGATAGAGCGAAATGGGTCTCTCGATGCGCCTAGCAATCGTGCCTGCTTCTGATCTGAGCAGACAAGCGCAAGTAAATGCTCTCCCAATGTTACTCTACAAAGAGCAGTCATCAATACTTACATGTATTAGTATTTTGTTTTGCCTAAATAGTACCTGGATCGCTTATGAAGCTTTATTTTTAGGTAATCGCCATTTTTGCCCGAAGAAAAGGAGACATGAGTGCATATTCAGGCTATTAAGTACGTATTTTATATAATCGCAAACTATCCCGTCACTAATTAGTCCGGTTACTATATATAGCGAGATTGTATAAATGGCTTCAATTGCATATTGGAGCTAATTGTTCGCCGAATATTATTTATGTAACATCTCCGCGGCAACAAATTTATATAAATTTTGTAATACGAAACAAAATTTATGATGTGATTTCAGCACGATCATGCAGTGTGAGCAAAAATAGATACTGACTTCAAATTTGGAGCAGCTAACGAAAGAATGTACAACACACCAATAGAAATCTCTGAAGTTACGAGAAAGATAGAAAATATAAACTGACATTATTAGATCCCGTTCTTCTAAAACCCTTGGTTCAGCACTGTTGACTTTAGAGCTGTGAGTAAAAAATCGTGGAAATTGTGGCCTTTGCAATGTGTAACGTTAAGAGGCTAGAAGACATGGAATAACTAGCGGGTGCTACAGAAGGTTTTATCCTTGATGTGGACAATGAGATTAATTATCTGCCCACCAGGACTCCAAGATCTGGAGTTTGAAACTTTGCTGTAAGCCACGCAGCCAACCAAGGTTTTGCTGGTTGGTTACAGCGGGCACTCTATGTGTAGCCTCCTCTTATTGATAACGCAGCTAACAACTGCATGCCTATTTTTTGCGATGTTTATTGCCTAGGGGAATAAAAGGATTGTTCTGAAGGATGAAGTATATGGTAAAGTAAATGAAGAGAGGTTGGCTAATGTAAAGAAGCCTAGGAGTAAACGATAAGTGTTTGCAATATAAAATGGATACAAATTAAAAGATTGGTGTTTGATCGAAAAGCAAAGCGATTGTACTCGAAAGAACGTCAACAAGGGGACCTTGCAAACAGCAGCCAATAACGAGTTTGCTTTGTGTCTCTAAATGTGGAGTTTTAGTGCAAATTGTTTCCAGATATTTTACTCGGCTGTGAGGCTTTTTGCTAATAATAGCACTCAGCTGTACTAGCGGGACGCCAGTGATATTAGAATGCAAAATAACGAAGGCACCACAGTAATGCTTATTGTATACTATCCTTCTGGTCAAATTAACTTGATGATTATATATAAATATACTGTAAGGGCAGGCTTGGCAGGCCAGGTTTATTTAAACCTAAGGTCCGAGTCGCGCATCGATGCTATCCACTCTAGGTTTCTACTAAAGAGAAGGATGAAGAGGAAGCAGGCATGTGCTCCGTTGTGGAAAGAAGAAGCGCCATACAGCGCTCACACAGCACTAGGCTCTGTCTTTTAAAATGAACCTCTTGGAGATAATAAATGAGTGGGAAGTGAGAAAATTTAACCCCAGTAAGTGAAACCTACATACTCTCATTACATGCAAATTAGATTATGTTCCAGCAGCCTCGGAAACTTGTTTCCCGACATGTGGAGAACGTCACCTGTCTAGCGTTGAATGCAATTGTGATCCTGTCGTTCTTAAAAGTCGTAACCGAAATCTTCGCGATTCCCTTGCTGCAGAAATGTATCGTGCAGAGGCTGTCGAAAAAATCCGTGAATGAGGGGAGACACTTGATGGGGTTTCTTTTCTCCCGACAGCCTCATGTCAAATTGTTCAAGTAAAAGCAAAGGAAGGATAGGAGGAACATATTGAGAGAAAACGCGAATTAGGAACATTAATGTGATTTCCGCCTACACAAAATCATGTATGAAGACGTAAGTTTGTTTTTTGTCTTCGGATACAGATGTAGATAAAGTGTACTTAAATTCCGATGATGTCCATCTTAGCTTGTGCTTTGTAGTCTTTATCGTGCGCACGCAACTCATTTGACGCAAGATATGCAGATTGAATTGGGAAGTGGTCGTGATGGTGAACACTTTGAACTGCGCACCACAGCACCTTAAAAGCCAGATTCTCCTAGAGAATTTTTTCGTGTACCATAATTTGAGGATAAAAAATGTCTAACATAAAGATATCTTCCGGCTCCGCACATTCGCTATCTTCAATTCGTACAATGGCCTGGATATCACCGAACCCAAGGCGTTGTTGCGCGTTCGATTTCAGTCAGCAGAATTAGGGAAACAGTTATTTTCGACAAGATGCGCCCAACTTGCAACAACCATTCCTAAGCTCTTAGCGTGTTAAAAATTCA
Source organism: Amblyomma maculatum (assembly GCA_023969395.1). Lineage (NCBI taxonomy): Eukaryota > Metazoa > Arthropoda > Arachnida > Ixodida > Ixodidae > Amblyomma > Amblyomma maculatum. Next base: position 1,889,814 of record JAJIZL010017422.1, read on the forward strand.
TATAATGTTTTACTCTATGCCCACATTGTTTAGCGTCCGCCGACAACCACTAAAATAGCAAAACTAGAGAAATTCGGAGAAAGTCCCGGCGGTTTACCCATAATCAATATCGGAGTTCAGACTCCCAGACTTACCTTGCAGCCATCTCAGGGCTTGGACACTCTCAATAAGGGCAAAGCTCCCCCGTTTCAAATTTTATTATCAATTATTACATGTCAATTATCACATCAATGTGCCAAATTTATTTGCCAGTAACGGTATCGACAGACACGCCACAAACCTGCTCTCACATTAACTGAATATTCATGTCATACAGATGCACATAAGCATTCATTTTTGTCCTGCCGTTGTTCGAAAACGGGACCAAAACTAGATTCTTCCATCGCCCAAGCGCCGACTTTAGTAACATTTGCTACAAAGATCGAATTAATTATTTCTGAAGTATAACCCCTGCGCCACCCCAGCGAGAGAATGGGGATTAGTTTGGTAATTAGGCATTCGGAAAAGTTCTGAGCATTTATGTTAAAGATGAAATCCGGATTTCAGTTCTTGACACAAAGAAAACTATGGTCAGTAACTTCGAAACAGACTGCTTATTTATTGTCTGTTTAGAATCTTTTTCGGTTATCAAATTTTGCAAAGGAATGGGCATTCTTATGTAAGCAGAGCCTGCAGTTAGATGAGACTACTGCGTAGCGATTTCCGTAGTTTTGTGCCTACAACGCTAGCTTTCAAATCTAAAACCAGTTTTTCTGGCGGACATGGACGCTCTACACGCAGTCCTGTTGACACGCGTGTAGAGCGAAAGATATAGAAAACTTTTAAAGGTTGTAACCTTGACTGCCATTTTGTTCGACGTCAAGGTTTGAAATATCAGCGAGCGTGGCAGAATTCCTAATTGCAATAAATTTTGTATTCAGAGGCGTCCAATTTCCACACGCGTATTTATTAGCAGTCATCACTAATACGATTGTGCAGCTGAAAACGCAGCCACAGATTTGCAAATCTAAAATTTTTCATCATGGTTTCTATTGAACGCAGCATTTCAAACAAAAATTTGTGTTAGGCATTGCTAATTATATTAAATATTTAATAAAGCAATAGATATTTTACAAAAATTTGAATAATCCATCATTCCGGCACCTCCTGACTGCTAGCCTCTCCCTCCATAATCCATCGTCATAAGCCGCTTGGACGCAGGGACCGTATCATAATTTACTCCTAGACTTCATTACATCAACCAAACGTTTTTCATTTATTTGACCATACAATTCATCCTTCATAACTTTCAATTTATGCCCCAAGGCAATAAATGTCACAAAAAACGTTATATCTGAATTTTGCAGACTGATTCAAAAGGCACAAGAACGCGCAAAAATTTAAATATATTTATTTGGGCGAAAGATGCTGATAAGTCATCGGTCTAGTTTAGAGTCAGATTCTCCACCTCAGCTCTCCGATACATGTTTGCTCATCACGGACATGCAGACCTAATAGCGCAGCCATCTTATCTCGATCTCAATCGAACTTTTGATAATCTAAAGCACTTCAATGGCATGGATATCATAGGAAAACTCAACTTTGAAAATAACTATTCAGTACAAGAGGGAGTACAAAGAAGAAAGATTTACACAAAACAGAGAAGCCCGTGAAGATCTGGAGGTCTCAGATCCCAAACAATCTCAGTAGAAAATGGAGGTATGCGGCAGGGCGCAGTCCTTCTTGTGTTTTTCAACATTGTTCGTATGCATTTGTCGGACAAAATGCTGATCACAGATAAATTTAATCTGTGTGGGTGAACAGGGGCAGTCTGGGGGACAGGAAAGCGGGTATTCTAGAAGCTGCTACGGCATTGCAAAAAAATGCAGAGCAGTACGGTCTCCGCCGCTTTCCGAAAAAAAAAATAGTAAGTTCTATAATTTGGACAAAAGGACGGTACGTCGCTGTTAAACTTTTGTGCACATTCTTGTTATATCAGGTGTAAAGCCATCCCGTATCCTGGGGTTTTCAATTAAAAGGGCACCAATGCAGAGATGAATATAAAGCTGCGTAAGGTAAACTACCAACTAATGCGCATCATTATACCGGTAACAGAATTTTAGAAAAAAATATGGCTGGTTTGAATAGTTAATGAAATACGAAGTAGGTGCGTAGCACCGCTTATCACTCGCTATATCTTTCATGCATTTTAAACTTTGTTATACTTCGTTTTGCTTTATATTAAAACGAGTTAGTATGTGATGGTTCGCAGTTCGGTGATGGCCTCCGAAATTTCTCTGTTCCCCAACGAAGTGCCGAATAAGATGCCGCCGAACTGCGAGGAGAAATTTTGCTGTTTCCTAATTAACCAACCACATTCGTTGAAGAAAACACGCTCACAATAAAGCGGTGACTTCGCACTCTCGCCGGTCTTCCCAGGACGACGCTGGTCGATTGATATATCATCCCCCCTTGGAATTGGAATTCTTCGGAGCCGACGAAGGCGATCTATGATCGTCCGCTGTCAGCTCGCTGTTAGCGTTGCGTGAACTTGAGCGTCCAAACGGCTGCGTCTCCACCGACTGCCGATTTATGGGCCTGCGACTTTCCGATTCTGTCGCCCCACTTCTTTTCACGTTTTCCGATGCAGAGGTCCGTGAGCAGTGTCGCCTGACCGAAGAGGGCAGCGGCGGTTACGCGGCCGCAAAAGGGGAGCCGGCCGCTTCTGGACCGAACGAGGTTGCGCAGGTGGCGTCTGGACCGCAAACGAAGGGGCAAAGGGCCATCGCAGGGAACACGTGAACGACAGAGACACTTCTCCGAAAGGGAGGCCAGCTTGTAAACACGCGCACACACTCTGTCTTGTAGCAACAGGCCGCTCTTCCCATAATTCAGTCGGTTTGGCGCCAACTGTCCAAATTCCAGACAAGTCGAGCCCAACACCTCCTCACCAAACTGTGCTGCACAGTCTTCGAGCTTGCCGCACACAACCAGGTACAAGAGCTCGACGCTTTTCCACCACTTCACTTGTCGACAAGTGCCCCTCCACCCCCGTCGCACAGTGAGATGCGGGCGTCGCCACTTTCTCTCCCTACTCTTCAAGTTCACGGAGAGATGGATCGACAGATAGAAAGAGCGGCTTCTTTTATAGCTCTGCTGCCGCTCCACCTCAATATAAAAGAAACAATCCAAAGGTCAGCGAGGCCAAGAAAAGCGAAGGCGATTTTCTCTTTTATTTCCTTATCGACCTGAACTAGTGTTCTAAATAATTTTAGGAATGAAGATAATTAAATCAAAGTAGAGGGAGAAAGAAAAACAACATGCGGATGGTGGGAACAGAACCCGCGACCTCCGATAATGGTGTCCGGTGACCATACCAAGTGAGCTACATTGACGGCTGTCCAACCGTCTTATTTCTTTGCTATTAGAGTCGCCTGTAACCGCACATTGAGTTTTCACCAGCGCCTCCCATCTATGTATATATACACATATATATATATAAATATATATTGTAATGTGATAGTCAGCACACAGCCATCGACATGCACCAGTGCGTTGTGCGACGAAGACAAAGAAGAAGTACGCTGGGCTCGCCGTTGCAAAGTCCTCTGCTCACAGCTCTCCATCTGAGCGTCAATAAACGCCCTATTACATTTGGTGGAGGTGCTGGGTACGATCCCATCCAAACTGGAATTGCGAAGCCGTACACTGCCCTCTACGACCGCCATGCAAAACGAGTCCACTTCGACGCTGCCGGCCGTTCCACCCACGATCGTGTGTTCTGGCGTCGTGCGCCAGCGTGACCCTTGCATCTTCAGTGGCACGGCCGATCAAGATGTCGACGACTGGCTGTCATCGTATGAAAGAGTAAGCAGCTACAACAAGTGGGATGACTCATACAGGCTCAGTAACGTCATATTCTATCTGACGGACGTGGCGAACCTCTGGTTTCGCAACCATGAGGCTGACCTGTCATCTTGGTCGACGTTTAAAAAGAATTTCGCGGAAGTGTTCGGCCGCCCGGCAGTGCGTAAGCTTCGTGCCGAACAACGTTTACACAATCGTGTTCAGCGCGCTGATGAGACCTTTACCAGCTACATAGAAGAC
>JAJIZL010017422.1:1898899-1908913 GCA_023969395.1 Amblyomma maculatum
GTAACTGGAGCGGACGGGCGCCGTTAGAAGGCGCAGAACGCAGTTTTTCCACGCTCTCCCACGTCCCGCAATATTGTGATCGTGACAGTACATCTCGTTCTGCATAAAAGCCGTCGGCATACTAGTTGTAGCAGTATCGGTACAGAGCATCGTAAATAATCAGTGGCTGCGTAAAAGAATGTGAAGTGTGACATGGCCATTTGTGGTTCTAGTGTAGACAACTAAATGTTGTGTGACATGCAGTGACGAGCTAATGATATCATTGTAAAATTGATTACTTGAAGCTATAAAAAATGGGGATTCGAGGGTGTCAAAATACTCACAATGAAAATCGCTTATTGAGGCTAATTAGAGAAATTTGAAAATGTGTAAACAATCAATCAATTGAAGTAATAAAAATGAAAATGTGTCCAAGTATGTCAAACGGCTTAGAATAGAATGCCAGTGTTTGATAGTGGTAAGTATGGATTACTAAAACTTAAATATTGAAAAAAATTCAATCTGAAAAGCACACGTCAGTGCGTGTGAAACGTAATTGCGCCATATACCTTAAAGACAGACGTTAAGTGCACCCCTATGTTTCATTGCTATTAGTGAATGAAACAATGTCTACTCCTAAAAGGTCAGCATGAGGAAACGAATCGAACCTCCAAATGCGAATACCTTCATCCGAAGGGGACAAGAGATCACGCTTGCACTGAGCTAAATAATATTGGGTGCCCAAATAGACGCTCGGCAGTAGGTATTTAGAAAGCGACGGAGCATAAAAATGTACAATTATAGGCTCTGTAGCACTCTTCTTGTAACCTTGTGGGCTTTAACAATCCCCTGCAGGAATTTCATTCAATGCTTTTGCAGCAACCTACTTAAATGTATCTTCTTTTTTCAGTGATGTCTTATCGATAGTAAGGGGAAAAATATGGTCTCGGGTTTATAAAGATAAAATTTTAAATGAAGCACCTTCTCGTAATGCGCTCAAGATGCACATCTTTTTCAGGTGAATAAACCGGAGATTGTAACAATACGCTATGACGCGTATAGTACTAGACTTCCTCCACGTCGCAAAATGCCACCCCTTGGGACATGCCCTCATAAATTTCGTAAGGTGAGTGGATTTATAGTTTAGAAGTGTTGTGTAATCATTCTCACATTGAGCTTGAGTGACATGGCGCGTCAGAATATAGCCACTATTATATACAGCTGCAATTTCTTTTCATTGTTCATTCTTGCGACGGCTGGTGTACGAATAAACACCTGCGTATGAAGCGCTATGCTGTCATGCATGCTACTTGAAGGAGATAAAAGTGGCGATGAGGATGGGATCCACCTGGCTATTGAGTAGCAATTACTCGGTAACGAAGTGTGGGCCCCTGACAGTAGCATGGCTACGCTGGGCCAGCCAATCACTATGTCGATGACGATGATGAAGAGTTCGCACCCTATTTTGAGCGCTTGAGATTACCTGCAGGCTAACAAGGTGAGCAACGACCATAAGGAAGCTAATGCTGTAACTGTCACAGAGAAGAAGACTTATCGGGTGAAGTTTAGCTCCGGTTAAAGCAGAACACAAAGAATACGATCACCAGATAAACGTGCTCAAGGAGCACAGCTCTCCACAACGAATGGTAATAGCAGAAAAGGTACCGTTTCAACTGCCGAGCACGGAATGGAAACGATAAAATGGCAGAATTCTTCGTGGAACTGAAAAAGTACGGCCCCTACCAGCGAATTTTGGCAAAGTATTGGCTGAAATATTGCAGCATCGTCTTGTAGCTCGCCCGACCGGCTCAGTTACTCAAGCAGAAGTTCAAAAGAAAACCACGCGGCCGTTTACGCTATCTGCGATTTTGTCAAAATTATAGAACTGGCTGGCACAGAGACAAAAAATTACAACATGCCTTTCAGAAAAATTTGAAGGGAACAAATTAAGACGAAACACTTGGAAGCCCAAGCGTGAAACACGTGGCACAAAGGCAGTACGAGGGAAACTTTCAGAGCACAGAAGCGAAGCTCGTGGTTTTACCCTGTTGCGGGTCCGGCCCCCTTGAAGCATCTTGCACGTTCCGGAAATACCGCTGTTGTACCAGCAAGCGGATGGGACACATTGGAAGCGTTTGTCTAGCACCTGTTCATTCCATGCGAGCCGACGAGCAAGTAGTGATTAAGGGTTAGGACTCCTTCCTACTGCATAGTGTATTTAAGTGTGATAATAATCGACATAGCTACGCTGTGAATGTTCTCCTGGCCGATAGAAATGTTACAATGCAAACTGGCACAGGTGCGTCAAGCTATTTCCTTTTTTCCGGAAAGTGTATATCAGAAGCTTAACTGTATATCAGCCCTAACTCTAAGTTGCTGTACAGTAAAATTGAAAACTTAGTTAGGCTTCTTCTTAAAGATTTAAAATAACTTGGATGTCCCAGTCGAGCATAATTATCGAGCGGTTACTCTCGTGCGTACTTTATGATAGAGTGATACTTTGTTGTTAGGTTGCGATTGGCTGGAAGCTTTTAAATACAAATGCGGCATCATGTGGAGAAGGTGGCCGACCTAATAGAAAAATATAATTGTGCCCTCAATATAATTAATAGCCAGCGTTCCAGTGAATCTCCTATTGAACGACGCCACTACTCCTATGTTATGTGAGAACCGGACTCTGCCCGCTGAAAAATGAGTTGAAGTTTGTGGTATATTCAGGTACGCTAGTTTGTTTCGAATTATTGAGAGGGCAATTGGTTTGGCGGTCGTTTCTAAAGTCGACGGGATAGTAAGAGCACGCGGAGAATTCAAAGTGACGGTAAATACATGCCTCTGAACAGACCATTATCCGTTGTTTTTAATGGGTTGTACAGTTACAACGTTACAAGGCTGCAACTGCTTCACGGTGCTTGCTCTTTCAACTGAAGTCGCTTCAGATCCGTGATGCACCGAGCGTCGTGATCGTTTCTAAAACGCGGAAGCCAAGTTGGGGCGCCGAGACAAAGAAGCAAGCCTTTGAGTAAAAACATTCGCCAAAATGGCCAATAAGCAGCAGCTCCATATGCTTCGCAAGCAATGCAGCAGTACTCTCTGAAAAAGAAGCGGAGCGCCTCAGCGCGATCGGTAATGGGCACGTCATGTGACGTTTCCGGACCCGCTCGTGCCGTGGTTGCCGTGTTTTCGAAGTCTAACAAAAAAAAAAAAAAAAATAAGACATCACACACAAAGCGGCTTGGCATCGACTCGTGAGGCGAACGGTGCATGTCGGATTACATATCTGCGAGTATACACGTGCCCAGTGAGAGGATAGAATAGAGTCGACGGAGCCGCCGGGTTGGAGGGAGCCCTTCATCCTATACTTTTATTCTTCTTCGAGGCGGGACTAAATATTAGTCTATAAAATTTGCACATGGCACGCATCGAGCCGCAGTTTATCCTTTCGCTGACTAACAGCTTGATTCAAGAATCAAAATGGCCGAATTGTTTTCTTAAAATATAGTTTATCACAGTAATGTAATGTTTAACAGCATTTTTGAGCTCGCGGATCGTCGAAATTCTTTAGATATTCTCATCCATTGAATGAATTCCGCCGCAAGGACTACTATGAATGGGTCTACAGGTTTGACGCCAGCAGATATTTTTATTGGCCGCAAACTCCGCTTTCCCGTTGAAGACTAACTCTCCAGTGAAGCTGTGTCGCTGAAAAACGCCTACTACAAAGTAAATCCAGGAGGTGTAAACGCACCACGACGCACTGAGATATGCAACTTCTCAGAGATGCAACTACGTTCTCAGAGATGCAACTAAAGTGTTTTTCGATTCTTTGTCACATCAACTTGAAGGCCTCTACCAGATGACAAAATGTGTCTTACCCTTATCCCTTTGCCTACGTCCCCTGAAAAAAAAAAAGAACCTGAAATCGGGACAGCGAACCTGTATGTCGAGTAGGGAAGACCTCCACACTGCGTCAGACCAAGCAAGAAGCCGCCTTTTTTGTGAAGGTTCCCTAAGCCCAATCTCATATTCGTGAACCCCTGCATGAGCTCCCTGGTAATCTTCTACTGAGCACAAACCACCGTAACTGCCACGGTAAAGTGCGCCTGAACGGTGCCCGGTTTTTAAAGCAGAAGCGGGGGCCTCCCTGCTTGCTGACGCCTAGGTAGTTTATTTATTTATTTATTCAAGTACCTACATATCACCCTGGTGGACATTACAGTAGGGGGAACAAGGCAAAAAACTGGAACAATTTTCATCGCCGAAGTTTTAAAGTGAAAACAGTACAGGCATCAAATACATCGTCCTGATGGGCATTGAAGAACTGTTCTCACCGTGCTCTCACTCCCGCTTTCTTTTATATGTCCCACTGCCAGTACACTCCCGTGCAAAACGACGGTGCATGCTAGGCTGGTGCGTTATCAAGTGCTACCTGCCGCATCACGTCGATGAAGATTCACAAGCGCGCAGAGATCAACTAATAGCAGATGACGTGCGGCTACTGGAGCGCTGCTGTGACTCGGGCTCGCCGACGGGGGCCCTCGTGGTTGCGACAGACCGTCACAGACCTTCATGGTGTTCCCAAATCACGCCTGCATGAACGCCGTCAGTCTTTACACTGTTGAGGAGGTGACCTGGCACCCAGCATCGAGACGCAGCCTGCTACTGTATCCGGCGTCATTGGCTTCTTTTACCGTAGCCAGGATTTTGTGCACAACTAAAATTTTGTTAGCATTAGGCCGCCGCTCCTGCCGTCTTACCCGACTAGTGGCCGTATTACGCACACTCTCTCCTAAAACTCTGGCTACAAAGATAATTTAGCTACATCGACTGGTTTTTGATGTCCATGAACAAACCGGTATGTGGCTTTGTTATGCTCCTGTCGTTCCACTAGTTTGGTGATAGAGTAACTCACAAAAATATCTCTGGACGAAATGGACATCACAATGAAGGCCACTAACTTAATTACGCCTAAAGGAGATATATTTACGCGTACCTAAGAGCTCAAGTTCTCTTGAAATTCTTTGTTACCGGATCCCTATTCCCTAATTTTTGCTAGTTCGAGTATGTACCATCATTCAAAAAGGTGTCCTCTTGAAAAATACATTTAAAGGTCTGCTTTTTTTTTTTACTTTCCTGTTGCAGTCAGAGCGCCCGTGCGTAGGAACCGCAGAAATTCGCAAAGGAAAGTTGGGCAGTGCCAAGGTTAAAGGCTACCCGACCTGCGTGTAAGTGTCACATACCTTTGCTTGTTCGCCTCAAGTCCTATATAAATTTCTTGCTTGTGAATGATCGCATTCGTTTTTCTGCGCTATATATGCGAGGTTGATCTCAGCCATCTGATTGTGCTTTCGACGTCAAAGAAATCGCAGATGCATCATTATGGATTTATTATATATGGTAGAGCACAGATATAGATATAGTATGTTTGATCATAAGTTTAGGCTTCCACGTGAAAGTGGAACGTATATTAATTGGGCTTAATAGGAGGTATATATGAAGGTAGCACAGGTCTACGACCCTGTATCTAGCTATAATGATTGTATAATTGAAAGCGTCTGAAGATAAGTATTCGGTAGTCAATCAATAAAAGCACGGTATACTGTACTGCCAGGGGAAATGAATGGACGGTAAGAAAAAGATAGGCTGAGAACTAGGCAGCGGGCGACTATGGCATACCTGCTAAAGACAAGTCAATTTGGAGAAGCACGCATGCCTTATTTCAAAAACAGGACCTAAACTGGATGTGGTCAGACGCCATTGCGAAATATATTAAATAAAATTGACTTCGTACAATGCGTTAAACTTTCCAATGTGCATCCTGTCAATGTGTATTCCATATAATACGATGTAGGAACCCAGGAGCATTAAGATGGCGAATTGAACTAGATTTTGAAATTAAGAGATGAAATGTGGTGCGTGGTAAACTGGCAAAAAGGACTGAAGGTCTAGCTGGAGAGCAGATGCTTAAGTGAGGACGGCAACCTTGGTGTTCATGAAATAATTGTCTGGCAGCCACCATTGTGAATCTTGAGCATAATTAGGTCGCAGATTGCTTAGACAGCATGTATGTAGGGCGTCACATTAGATAAAAAAGAGGATTGAGAGAGGCCAAGCACAACATCCAGTATCTACATAGGGAGAGCAGAATAAGCAGGAATTTCTAAAGCAATGACAAAATTAAGCTCAAATTGTCTAACAGAAGGAAGTATAATATTGAAACATCCAAGCAAGCTCTAAAACAGAGGCAGCCTGAATGAAGTGAAACGCAAAGTGAACTAGGGTAAGTAATAAATTCATACACAGATATACAAAGAAAGTGTGCACTGCGCTATCAAAAAGGACAAGATAGTTTATGACCCGGGAAGATTAGAAGATATCTGCACCCTTGTCGACGCTGTCAGGGCGACATTAAGAGTGGCAACAGTACAGAAAAATTAGACATCTTTCGAACACTAAATGCGGAGGTATGAACAACACAAAACAATGCACGGTGAAAAACAGGAAGTTAGCATCCGGAGTGAGTGCATGTTTAAGATAAGGGAGGGGATATTGCGCTGAAAAACTGTCCATCAGAAATATGCAATGTATCATGACTTTTACCATACGCAATATATGAATCTCCGAGAATGACATAATAAATTAAAACAAGCAGACATCAAATGCCTAAAATAATTACAGGCTGATCAGCTTTTTCTCAGTTCTATTTAACACAAGAATCTATGGCACAAGAATCGCTTAGAAAGTCATGGTAACCATACATTTCAGACAATAAAAAACAAAGAAGGTTCCATAACGGTCAGCCGACAAATGAGGATAGTAAGAGTGTGCATCGTGTGATAAAGATATTCCGAATAGAAGCCAGCGATGTTTTTACCGTATAGCCTTCATATATAGCAAAAATTGTTTGACTTTCTTCAAACCTCAGAAAGTAATGCCAAAGTTATACAGTAATGGTGTCCAAAAAGTGGTGTTCTATAGCATCGGGAGATGTCTATAGCGGATTTCCAGTCTCCGTAGTTCAACACACAGAAATTGGTTTCATTCGAATAAGGTAGGGCATCGTACCGAAGTAGAATACCTTCACAGTTATTCCGCTAATGGTTACAAAAGGTATTCAGCACAATGAACTAGAAACAGCACATGACAAGAAACGAAGATTGGCGTATAATGTTTGATCCGATTACATCATTGTTTAGCTCACGGTTCGATTCGCAAACAATGATCAGAATCATGGACAGCAATAGTAAAACAGTGGGTGCTATTTAAAAAAGTGAATAATGTTCATTCTCACTGCTAAAAAAGGCGACAACAATTTACAATAGGCGAAACAGTGTACGAAGATATAGTACATTATACCTACGTATGGCAGGCGCTGGTTTCTTGTGAAAAAATTGTAATAACTAAAAACATAAAATGGCTGTGAGTGATTCTGCGCAGTATTCTAAGATCATGAATGGTGATACGTCTGCATTCCACAAACAGATTATTAACATCTGTAAATTTTTCGTACGGACTCATGAGGCTGATGCGCGCCGGTAAGGAAAAAAGTGCTCTATGTAAACGAAAGACAACGCGTTTATCTAGGAGAGAGGTATGACAAGTGCAAAAAGACAGGAAGATAGCCGAGCGGATCAAGGAGCATAGTGGAGTTTTGGGCTTCCAATTTGACATTTAAAAGCAGGAACATCGAAAGAACATGGAATGCGAACGCGAGGTACCTGATGGTCGTTACGGGTAACTGACTGGATTCCCACTGATTCCAAGCGCATGAAGGACGGCAAATAGAGATTGGTGAATGACGTTACAAATTTGAAGGGCCAGTGGTGAGCATCTAGCTTTGTAGCGGATTATTTAGAAATATATTCAATTGTTATATATACTGCTGTGCACTGTGCTGAGATTATTATGATGATAGCAATACGAAACTATTCGGGGTTGAACCCCAACTTTAAGCAGCATCGATTGATCCATACTGACTCTATTAACTCAAATATATTGTTCAGCATAAAGTATCAAGTGACCAACTTATGAGAAGGAATCTCGGACGATGTCTACTGCTGCTCTTAAATAAGCCTTACCAATTTGCCTGTCGTAGCGGCAGGGTGCCTGATTAATCATTCAATGGTTCTCAGTTCAGTTTTCGTCTGCAACTGCTGCCGACCCGCCAACATTAGGTGCTTTTCTAACATATGTCCCACCGTACGATCAATGCCTAGTCATGAGCTGCCAATGGCACCTGCGAGAGGCATGTTCATCATACTTCTCCAAGTTTCCCAAAGCCGATGCTGAGCATTCTCCATAAAAATACCCTCGACTTTCAAAATTCGACTATGGCGTAGTGCACTAGACAACGCTAATCTAAGTTTCTCTGTTCGCATCACTGTAGGCCTCAACTGCACTCTCAGATTATATAGATAAATATCCTTCACATTTGCGCCAGCAGACCACGTGGCAAGTCCGAGATAGAGGAAGCTCTGGCAGCGGGTTCTCCTGAGGTGTAATGCCATTCACAGGGCCAATCAGAGTGCCCTTGTAAGAACGCTTTCCTGATTGTTCAGCAAAGCACTTTTCCTCAAAAGAATATAAGATGATCAAGCGTACTGAAACTATATGGCAGATTTGCTCCTGCCTACCTTTTGACCTTCGATTTCGTTTTAGCATTTATCACTCAAAGTAAACACAGCGCGGTGGTCACTGAAGTAAAAGGCAATGGAGAAAACTATGTCCACTTTTATGTCGGTGTGAGTGGCAGACGTAGAGAACACCAACTCGCAAGTACAACATAGTTTCCCACAGAGTTATTGGGACGTTGAGATCGGACTTAGGCCTAAGTCCAAAGATGTCTTTCTCATTTTTGTGCTAAACGACACGTCTTTTCTTGTGATGACAGAGTGGAACGCTGCTCTTCTGTTCCGCTCCCTGGAGGGCACAGTGGTTCCTCTTGCGGTCTTTTTTTAGTCTAGCAGCAAGCAGTTCCTCTATTTTGGCTTCTCTGCTGACACACTTGGTATCTTTATCCACAAGCAAAACTTTCTCTTGAAGCATCTGTTTCTCAGAATCGTCAGATACTGCTCAGCGCCGGCATTACAGCTGCCAAGCACTTAGACCAGAACGTAGTCTGAGGATTAGGAGGAGTGAAGTTATATTTTCAGAGGGAAATTGCACCTCCATCTCCTCGGCAATTAGATTGGGGAGGCAGGAGGCACCAATATAGCTGCTGTCCAGGAGATCTGTGTCCCGGCAGCCTCCTCAGTTAGTCGGACGAAACGGATTGGGAACTCAGGGTCAGATTTGAGCAAGAGGGTCTCCCAGGACTTCATTACCAGTCAATATATGGCCCCTGCAGGTGCATTTGGCCCTTCCAAGATTATATGACCAAGTGACCCGCGGAACGCACAGTGTTAAACTCTTCTGATTATTTATTCGGGAACATGTCGTTCGCTTAGGTACGTGTATGTTTGGAGTCGGCTCACACGACTGCCTTTGTTTTATTAACGACGGCTTTGGTGTGGGTACCAGCTTAAGGTTTAAGCTGTAATTTTGAATGATTTCCCCATAATTTGTCATCCGTCCACTGCTCCTTTGTCAGACGCGGTCTGAGTGACCTTTACTTGCAGCGGTCACAACTTTTTACGACCCGTATTGTTTTATAGGAGTATAGAGATTTCACGACCATCGTCAAGACCAAGACCAAGACCAAGATTTGACCAATGAACACCAGCGTTGCCGGTCGTTCACGTTCCTGTACATCGTTAGCAACAGGTGAGTGGTCAAAAAGTGTATTGAAATTTTACATGCATCGTATGTGAGGAAAGCTGGACTGCGGTTAACGACTGATGCCTTATGCACCTAAAATAGATTTTAAAGTAAAAATTACACGATGCTTTGTAAAGTACAAATTCTAACGACGTTAGGACAGTCCCTATGCGAAATTTGAGCACAGCTGTTTAAGCATTTTGTGGTTACTGATGCAAAAGATTTGAGAGATGCTTGTATGTATGTATGTATGTATGTATGTATGTATGTATGTATGTATGT
>JAJIZL010017422.1:1908923-2011450 GCA_023969395.1 Amblyomma maculatum
GTATGTATGTATGTATGTATGTATGTATGTATGTATGTATGTATGTACGTACGTACGTACGCATGGATGAATGGATGGATTATGTACGTATACAGGTAGTGCAGTTAAAAACCACTTTCACAAGCCATACAGTTTCTCACAAGAGACAGAGCTCGAGGCTATTCGTTATCTTCTGAAAAACAATGGCTCGTGACTCTCTCACTCGGATGCAGTATATTACACCTTTCTCAAGCGCCAAATTAACGTGCACGTACGGGGAGAGAACTTCGCTGATCGAAGGGTACTTTACTCTCCGCAGTGCTAAATGGATGAAGGAAACTACAACTATGTAATTTAAAGGAAAGGTAGGGGTTGGAAAAGTGGTCCAAACGAGCCTCCGAGATCATGTGATCCCAGGAAACACAGGCCCATGCGGCTGGGGATGGAATGTCCGGATGTTCGCTGGCCTTCACTTAATCCGCGTGTAAAAGGAGGCATCCGGTAAGAGTTCCCAGGCAGTTCCCAAATTATATTGTTTAATTATGCGATTCATCGCAGCCGGGGCAGGTCAGGCTAATTTCTTAATTAAGGAACCTGGAAGGAATGTATGATTTAGGTAATGTATTATCAGTTTGAGCTTTTCTCCACAACACTGGTTCTCTCCAGTCTGTGTTGTGTGGTGTAATTGTGGTATGAGGTGAGCGGCTCTCCTAAGGACCCCAAGCCAAGATGAAGTCCACAGCTCAGCTGGCTTCTATTGGAGCGTATGCGTCGGCTACATCATCGGCCAGGTTCCCCGTGTGCTCTGGCACATAAATCAGGTCAATTTATCTTAATTGTCTTTTTGTGTCAAGGTTGACGAGTATCTCTTTAGCCATTCTGAAGATTCTTCCTTTGATATAATTAATGTCTCGCACCTAGAGTTGCTCACAATGGTGTTGGCTGTGAAATCAGTTATAGCCGCTGCCATGACGGCTTCTTCCGCAGTAAGGTGGTTCGAGGATAGGATTGTTTCCGACATCTTCAGTCTTGACAGTCTTCATACGTTGGGGTGCGCGACCCCTCAAGTGGTGAAACTGTGCGGCAGCCTTGATTACAGGCAGTTTCTACACATAAGAAGTCAGAGTGTTTGCCACCTTTCATGCAAACTCACTTTAGCGTAAGCCCCGCCTTGTTGCCTTCATGGATTCATTGTCTTAAGTACTGGCTTGATCATGAACCCCTTTCTCATGTTTGTTGGTACTGGTCCAGGGGAGTTCATAATCAGTTTCCCTTCGATGCCAAGTTTATGTATGATGGCACTTCCCGTTGGGTGTAGTGCATATCATGTGGACTTGCTTTTTCCGTTGTGCTTCTTCCGTCTGTTCAGATGTGTTGCGTACTCCAAGCGTAAGTAGTTTCTCGTTCGCCGTTTAATGAGAGAGGCCTAGAGCTACTCTTTAAGCCGACCTGATTATAGTATCGTCCTTCGCGACCTCGGCCTTGCGAAGGATTCGGCAAAAGAGTGCATTCGTTGTTCTGCTTAGTATGAAGGCGTTATTAATTTGCAAGACATTATACTCTTCCATTCCCCTCTTTCAATTAGCGATGCGCCTAATAAATCCTGCAGGGTAGTGAACAGGTCCTTTGATTGCTTCTGCCATAGTTGCATTGCCCTGTTCACAGGTATCCTTAGTCCAAGAATATGAATTTACTCTACTTCGCTGAGTTTATTACCTTGGCTTCATTCAACAGAGTCCTTGACTAGGGACAGGATCAACCCCGCCCTTAAACCGTTACAATATTCAAAAATAAATGTTTTATACTACCGCTACTACCATAATTGCTATTCTGTCTTTTGGCTTAACTTCTAATAACTGAAGCAGTTCTGATATGCTCAGGTCGTGTTTTTGTTGCCTTTTTTTGAACTGCTCTGGCAGCCACCTGTGCCGCTTGTTTCCATCTGAGCCTTGATGGTAAAGTGCGAAAGCGGAGTGCACGCACACTGGCACTCATAGATACGAAGCTGATAACTGTATAAATGCCGTTACAAAAAGTTCGAACCTCCAAGCCTAAACTTCAGTATATTGTTCTTAATGTGGCAAAATAAACAAATTCCTAAAATGTGCTATCGGGCCATAACTGGCTTACATTTTTTAACGCTGGTCACGTGTCCAGCCAAGACCAGTCTGTATGATATCCAATATCCCTGCCCAGACAAAAAACAACATATAAGACAGTATTGAGTTTTCCTGATCTGCTATCCAAAGGTCTCGGATTAGAATTTAGAGGGGATAAAGGTAGGTAGAGAGTACACAAGAAAGATAACAGATATGAAATGTTGAGAAGGGGGTAATTTGGAGGCCGCAAACAAACACCGCACAAAATAACAGCGATATAGCTGAAAATGGCTTCGCCGCAGTGGCAAGTCACGCTTAAGTTTAAAGCTGCATAAAGGGTTGTATCCCGCTTTTGTGAGGTGATTGTTCGTCTGTCGTGTTATAAAACAATTGCCTACGGGCAATTGTTTAGAAAGAGAGTTGGGGTTTCAGTTGTGCGTATAAGTAACAGTCAGAAAAATACCGCATCCACGTAAACACGTGGTGCCTGGGCCCTATTACTGAGTGGAGATCATGGCGGCCTGCCCAAAGAGGCCCCAGTAAGAAGCTGCGAAACGTATCTTGAGCTCTGCACACACAAAAGAATGCCCACACTTTAGTGATAATGACTGTTAACTGCGGTAAGAGCAATCTTTTTGTGGTCTTAGAGGCTATAGTCACTGCATCATATCGGTTCACATATACTTGAATCCTTGTTTTAAATTCGAAATTTCCCGTTTTTGGTTTTCCTTAGTAGGTTTTATAATTTCAACGAAAAGCTCCGTAGCGTATTTCACATGTAATTACACTGAGTGCAACACAGAGTTCCAGGACCGCCGGAGTTTTGCACAACACAGATATTTCTGCACCAGACATCAGAATGAGAAGGAACTACCTTACTGCTTTTTTTGCTTCACTTTGTTTCAGGCCACATGAACAGAAAGCTGGGCAAGTTGGGTTTCGTTATTCAAATTCAGAGAGAGAAAAAGTCGAAGACGGAACAAGCAATACAATGACTCGGCTCTACACAATTTGTCCTGGCTTTTATGTACACGAGTTTTTTTTGCCGCTTTATGTAATGTTGTTTGAAGAAAATAAACAACCATATAAGCATTTTTATTCTATGCTTGCAGGAGGCTATTAAGCATGCAGCAGCCAAATGCCTACAATATGAATAGCCGTAAACAAGGATATAGAGGAAAGCCTCAACTCGCAATTCGAGCCAGCATATTGAATAGTAGATTTGTCATATTTCGTGTGGGCATCTGGGAAGACATGTCCCCTTCTCGAAACTTTGGCTCGAATTACGAACTGGGACTCCCCCCTCTACCCTTGTTCAGCGTCATTTAATAGTGTGTACCATCTTCTCGTCTTACCTTGGATCCTCTACAATATAAAATGATTTACCAAGCTGCCGTTCACGGTCAAGATGCTAGCGCTCCTCCCGCGAGCACGTCTTGATCAAAACACCTCATTTTGCTTTGAAGTGCGTTGCAGGCTCGGAATCCACAAGCGTTATTGCATGCTGATTCGCCGCACGCATATCGGTGAGTGCTTGCTAGGTAACCCGGACGTTCCCTCCGTTTCCCTTTGCACGGAAAACGTATCCCTGAAATATGAGAGTGCTTTATTGCTGACAGCGCACATATCAGTGATGAAAAGGATATCGCTTCCAAAACAAGGCAGAGTGGATAAATTTTGCTACCACCGAATTTACACTGCTTCTCATAATTACACTTATATCCACTTGTCAAACGTTGTCTAAGCAGAAGACAGCTTATATCAATGCAAGGACCACGTGCAGTGTGAACGTCATAAGCCCAGTTTTTTTTTCACGTTAAAGTTTAGGTGGCGATTGAGTAGCCCTTGCACATTGCTATTGCAGAATTATTCATATGCGCATTCTTCTTTTCTTTGAATCGGAGCTGAAATAGAAATCAAATAGAGTGTCAATTATAAGAAATCTCTAATCATCAACAAATTTCGCAGGTTTAAGGGTGTAAAATAAGCATGACAAGATAATTGTTATGCTTAAAGTCAACTGATAGATTTTTAGGTATCAAGTACGTATGTAGGTAGTAAACTGTGTAATGCTCATAAAATTAGGAATATAAGAAAGAGAAGTGCAGTAACAATTAGTGAAAATTTGCTACGAAGAATGCTGGTAAGTCATAAGGTTTGTATCATCATACCTGTTTTAGATGCTTTCAATTTAGTTTGGTCCAGCATGTGCATGCGGCAAATGCAACATTCTTCAGCTGGTAAAAGAACATTAAGTTCCGAAAGTGTCACATAACTATTCATTCTGCCTCTGCAGTGCGGGCAGAGTTTTGCCACAAGTTAACCTCTTATACAGTTCATTGCAAATCCTGAATCATGCCAAATGTGAATACTAACTAACCAGTTTTTCCCGGAGAACCAGACGTTATTCTTCTACGAGCAAATAAGGAGGTCCTGAATGTGTTCAGGGGCACAATGAACCTGTATCCAATTACTTGCACAACTGACCCCTACAAGTAATATTATATATAATGCAAAGTACAGGGAAACTGATATAAACTATTTGTGTGAAAATATAGTGTTTAAAGTCCGCTCAAGCATAACTGGTCATTATCGCGCTATATACTTTAATGTACCCAGCTACAGATGTGCGGAGTTCAAGACGTGTAAACTGCCATGCAAACACTTTTGTCCAATCCTTCAATTTTCTGTAGGATGAGATTTTTAGAGGCTGCCTTAACTTGTTAGAGTGCTCAACCCAGCCCTGAGACGAGTCCCCACGCAAACACCTTTGTCCAGTCTTACAGTTTTCTGTGGGAGGGAGCTTTTAGGGGCTAGCAGTGCTCAATCAAGCCCCAAGATGAGCCCAGAAGAGTTAGATACAATTCCACAGCCCTCTCTATCACTATCGTCAAGCAGAATAATAATAATTGATGTTCGTTTAAAGCTTCAAAACCAAGGCTCAATATGCAGCCAACAGGCTGAGGAACATGGCTGCTTAATGTCATGACAAGGACACGTTTGATGCTCCTTATGACTACATCTCAGAAACGCATGCTGCATTGCTACTGGGACAGAAAATGCACTTGCAGCATGGTAGTCAGGTGATCCCGAGAAAAAATGTTCAGAATAGGTAGAAAGAAAACAACCAGCTGGCCCCACTTATGCAAATTAAAGTGCATCAGATCTGGGCAAAAAGTATTAGGAGACACATGGAAGGATTGGCAAATGAAGGACGCGCTGTGACAACACATAGATGTAGAAGCAAGCGCAAATGCGCAAAATCAAAGCAGCACTAGACGTCCCATTATTTTCTGATGTGATAATGAGCTATTTAATTTTTTTGTACACTGAAGATTCCTCAGTGTACAACTGAGGAAACTGCTCCCATTCAGAGCTTTAGGAGCTCTTTAGCTTTAGCTTTAGGAGCCGCAGTCACTGATTCATGCTCAAGTGTGACAGAATAGCAAGCCGCAACGCCTGGGACAAGTCGTCCCTAGTTCAGAAAATAAATACAAAGAAGAAATTCACGGCGAGCACATTTCTTGGAGAAGTACACTGATATCACGATAGATAGCGCAGCGCGCGCGAAAGCAAACACAAACAAACCAATAAGCACGACATTGGCGACAGGGTCATGCGGTGCGCACGGTCGAACCTCCATAAGGAATCTTCTTTATAGAGCACCTTGGCGTGCTTTGTTTCCAGCGATGACGTCAAAGAACGGAATTAGCTGCACGGGATCATCGCTCAACGTAACTAACAGCTCAACGTAACTGAGCAGCTGGACCTCTGTCTTGTGACGGACACCATGTCCCCCACTAGAATAGGAAACAGTGTAAGCAGAGACACCTGCCCAGACCTAGCTTTCACCAAAAACATAAGCCATTGCACCTGGACCAATCTAGAAGAAACACTTGGCAGCGATCACAAAATCCTTAGCTTATCCCTAATGACAACCCGTATGAAAAGGAACATTGGCTCTACTAAAATAACAGACTGGGATAAGTTCAGACAAATTAGACGGCCACACGACGGCATCACAACAATTGAAGATTGGGTTCAAAGCCTGAAGGATGCTCATGCAAAAACTACCAAGACTATCAACACAACGACAAAAACCCCAGAAGTAGACAGACATCTCTTACATTTATGGGAAGCCCGAAAAAGTCTATTAAAACGGTGGAAAATGCAAAAATTAAATAGAAAACTTAAAATGAAGATAGCACAGGTTACGGCTGAAGCACAAGAGTATGCTATAAAGCTCGCCAAGCAAAACTGGGCAGATTTTTCCAATTCGCTGAAAGGTACCCTAAGCACGGCTAAAGTATGGTCAATATTAAGAAGCGTGATAGACACATCAAAAACCAAAACGGCCACAAGAAGAACCCTCCACACCATAGCCCATAAATACCCGGGCACAGATGCAGAGTTGATCACCGCCATGCACAAGAAATACATAGGAGACCCTACTACGGCTTGCCAAACTTCATATGCTGGCCAACCAAACCCCTCCCTTGACTCCCCCATAACACTGGCGGAGGTCTACTGAGCCGCCCGTACATTTACAAGAAACACTGCCCCTGGAGGAGACAAAGTCACCTACGCTATGATTAGGAACTTAAGCACCGAACATCTGCAAGACCTAACGAAGTACATCAACGAAGAACTGTGGGAGAAGGGACAGGTCCCATCAGCTTGGAGACACGCGGATATCATCACCATACCAAAGGCTGGAAAGCCACCGGCTGTGGAGAGTCTCCGTCCTATCTCCCTCACTTCTTGCCTGGGAAAACTCTATGAAAAATTAGTCCACCTAAGGCTCCAAAATTACATCGACGAAAACAACATCTTTCCTTCCTGCATGCTGGGCTTCCGCAAGGGACTATGCACGCAAGATGCTTTCCTCCGGATTAGGGAAGAAGTCATCAACGCCATACCCCGAAAAGGCGAAAATTTCATTCTGGCACTAGATCTCAAAGGAGCATTCGACAACATTGGCCACCAAACCATGTTGCAAGAATTAAACAATATCAACTGCGGAGAGAAAATTTTCAAATACGTGAAGGCTTTCCTCTCAGATCGCACAGCCACCATAGGAATTGGAGAGATCCGATCACCAAAAGTACCCATGCCGAACAAAGGTACACCGCAGGGTTCTATAATCTCTCCAATGCTATTTAACATAGCAATGATAAATTTAGCAAAAAAACTGTTGACCCGCACTGATATTGGCTTCACTTTATACGCGGACGACATCACCATCTGGGCTACTCAGGGATCCTTGGCGCAAAAAGAAGAAGCTCTGCAAGCCGCTATCGACCTAGTCGAGGAATTTGCCGGGGAGAGTGGTCTTCAATGCTCCCCAGAAAAATCCGAACTTATCAGGCTACACAGAAGAAATTACAAGTCCTCAGGAGAAATTCAGCTCTCTCTAGGAGACCAGATAATTCAAGAGAAGGACAAGATCACAGTTTTGGGGCTGTGGTTGCAAAGCAATTTGAGAGTGGATTATACAATCAAAACACTCAAAACCACAGTCAACCAAATTTCCAGAATGATTAGAAGGGTGACCTGGCACCGGAAAGGGATGAGGGAGGAGGACACCCTACGCCTTGTACAGGCCCTAGTCGTTAGCAGGATTACCTACGGGCTCCCATATCACGAAATTAGATTCACTGATAAAAGGGCCATTGACACTATCATAAGAGGAGCCTATAAAACGGCCCTAAACCTCCCGCCAACAACATTAACGGAACGTCTTTGGGCACTCGGAGTGCACAACAACTTCGAGGAGCTCAAGGAGGCGGTTCTAGAGAGTCAGAAACAACGCCTAACAACAACGCAGGCGGGTAGGGAAATCCTGTCAAAACTAGGGCTATGGCAGGCACTAAGAACTTCTGAGATCAAATCACAAATTCCGACATCCACAAGAAACAACATCTATGTGAACCCTATACCCAAGCACATGCACCATGAGTTACAAAAGGGTCGAAGGAAAGCCAGAGTCAAATCATTGGAAAAACAATTGTCTAAAGACGCGGAAGTTGTCTACGTGGACATAGGGGCTTACGGCGAACCTGGCAAGTTCACAATAGCTGCAGTTGACCACAAGAAGAGGCCAATTATTCAGGCTTCGATCTATGCCAAGGATCCTGCGGAAGAGGAATCACTGGCAATAGCCATCACCATAAAAACACAAGACAACCAAAATAAGTCATCACACGTAGTGACGGACTCCCAACCAGCCTGCAGGGACTATCTGGCCGGAAAACCTCACAAAAGAGCGTATGCAATATTACGTTCCATCTCCCAGACGCACACAATTACATGGACACCTGGACACGAAGGCCTAGAAGGAAATGAGGTAGCGAATGATCTAGCCCGAGCTCTCACAAACCGGGCGGATCCCCATCCCTACCTCACCCTTCTCCTAGGACCCTACGGCGACAGGCTGGAACACCTACGGTTAGAAAGAAGAATTTTCTCACCACCACACAAAAACCTTCCTTCCTCGGACGCTATAGACTGGAGAAAAATACAAACAAACACATTCCCTAATCTGCGAGGCGGCCCGAGGCGGCAGTGCGAGGCGGCCCTGACCAGCGACAACCTGGACCAGCAAGCCTGGATTATCCAGCTAGTCCGCAAGTCAGCTGCTGCCAGCGGAGCCCTGGACTAGGGGCACCGACCACCCAGCTCCTGCGAATATTTACTGATTATATGCTCATTAAAAGTTTTCTCTCTCTCTCATTCGTTCGAAACTTCGTCGCCTTCACTGTTGTCCAGGATGAAGAAAAACGTGTCAAAAAAAAAATAACCACATGATTTCTTATCAAAATCTTGACGCAAGCAATCGTGCAGCAGTCGGTGTGGGGTTGTAGCATTTCTGCCCCCATTCAGCATCTACTTTCTGGTGCAGTCTGAAGGTTTTTTGCGATAAGAATTCAAACCTAAGAGTTATTTTCTACAACAAGTGTAAGTATTCACGTAGATACAAAACAGATCCGGCGTTTCCTTTTCCCTCCACTCAAAAAACAAAATAAAAAAGGTATAAATATACCCGCGTAGGAAAATGGGGTGTCGCTACCTTGTCGACTGTTAACGCGAAGGTTGACTGTCCTCCTATCTTTTGAAAACATATATATACGTCTGTGCGATCTACACTTATATCAATAAAGAGTTCAGAGGTTAATTACTTGAATATTATTCTAAACATAATTTATAATTAAAATTTAATTATTTATTAAGCAAATAATTAACGCAAAATGGAAGGCCGCCATAATAAAATGTATGTCTGCTTTTTAGGTTTTCTTATTCGGGATGCGGATGAAAATATTGAGCGTCAAAAATACACGTTCGAAAGCTCGTTCACTTGGCTTTCACGAATTACCAATTATTGAATGGTGACTCTTGAAGTACTGCGCAGAAAATAAAGAAGCCGTTTATGTATTTCATGACGCAGAAGCTCATATCACCCCTGGCGACATGTTCACGCGCACTGCTGCTGTTTCATAAATGGTTATTCCTAAAACCAATTAACTTCGCTTTCAGGGCCGCATTTTATCACTCAGTATTCCAGGCCATATTTTCAATTCAGGTAACTGAAAGAAATGTACATAATTGTCCAATTTTTTAACGCCACTTTATCTAAATAGGTAAATTCATAGATTTTAGCTAATCACCTACTCATCACGCTATTTAATGGCAATAAAGCGCGTCACATAGACTGCCCCTAAGCACTTGAAAATTTGCTTTTCATATGCAGATGCTTATAAAATGAAAAACTAAAGAATCGGTCGTTTCATTCTAGAATTCTGGGAGCAAACTTTGGTACGTTGGCGTCTTTGCATCACAAAAGTGCATCCTGCTTCATTCCTTCTTTGTCCCGGTCGGCTACGCTGTCTCTTTTGTACGGCAACTACTGAGGCGCCTGCGCACTGCTAAGCTGCCAAAAGGCGTAACCAGTATGCACGTGAGGTGGGTAGTCAATAAAACACGTAACAGTGCTGTGTGAGAGCAGTACTTGGCAGGAACCATTATTATTTGTATTGGAAGCGGTAAGCGCGCTAAGTATCAGGCGCAAGCTGTCACTCTGAATTTAAATATCTTATACCAGGATTTACGGCCTGCACCCTCTGAAACAGGCTTCAATGACGCCTTACTAGATTTTGCTCGCTCGAAATTCTCATGCACACCACTGATAATCTTTTCACTATGCAAATTAAACTAAGAACATTAATCAACAGTGAATAAAAGCAATAATGCTTACGAAAAACGCAGTGACCATTTTAAGAATAAGAGGGTTTAATTCCAAAGAAACAGGTGTCGCTGTATCCATTCCTTTTCACTCCATTCGTTCTAAGCGTTGCCAACACTTTGGATTTGCATTGCATGGCCGTCATGGCAGAGAAGAGGCCGTTGCAGCAGCGTGCGGACCTGCAGGGATTTAAAAGTTCAAGGTGAGTTTCCATATTTTTCTTCTAAAGTAGAAACAACATAAAGGCATGGTAAGCACGAAGTTGTTTTGAAAGACCAAAACGTGCTGTCGATTATGTACGTGTGATTAGCGCCGGATAAAATGCAGCTGAGAGCACTTAATCCACCGAAGACAGAGCAGAGAGTTGAGCAGGCGCTCCTGGACTGTGTTTCGTCGATATTCATGGTGGCGTATATGTTTTTTGCCTGCCAGTAGCCAGTAGAAACTTCAGTTCTTTTTTTCTTTTTCATGCTTACACGATGTAAATTTTCAGTGGGTTCCAGAGCTTTGCATTACTTCAATGCGGTAGCCGATTTATTAGCGAATTCAGATCTCAACAGGCTTCTTGCCAGGCTTTTACCGAATGTCCCGTATTGAAAGGTTGCATATATTTCACTCCCTGAGCCATCAGCCGCTACTTGCAAATTCGGACTTCGAAAGTAAGAGTAAACTTTTCTGTTGAACTATCCTGTGTAACAGCTCGAGGCAATGTAAGATCTTGATAATGCTCTCGCGCTGCAAAATGTCTTTCCTCAGTCGTCATTTATGCCGCTCTGGATTCACTCACCTAATTATTTGTGCGTCAGGTGACGACGTGCAAATTATAGAGCATTGAGTCTTCCCCATGCTCTATGCTTCCTCTCGGGCTAGCCTGGGCGAGCATTGCTAAATATTCATGCTCGCAGAGGTTTATTGTTTAAAGTCGCTGTCCTCCTCTCCTTTGGTGCAATGTTCAAGGAACACGGCCTAAAATCGGTAGGTGAGTCACTTCAAAGGCATAAAATTGCAACCGTAAGACTTCTTTGATAGCGCTTAATCTCTGTATTTTACTCATAAGTTTAATTTGCATTTCTTTAGCCCCGCCAGGGTGGTGCAGTGGTTACGGCGCTCGACTACTGTGCCCAAGGACGCGGGATTGAATCCAGGGCCTCGGCGGCCGCTTTTCGATGGAGGCAAAAAGCAAGGCGTCCGTGTGCTGTACGATATCAGTGCATGTTAAAGAACCCCAGGTGGTCGAAATTTTCTTGGTCGTCCACTACGGCGTCTCTCATGGCCTGAGTCGCTTTGGGACGTTAAACCCCACAAACCATAATTTTCATTTTTATCTTGATTACTATCTCTACAATCTCAACTTTGTTTCACCAAAACTTGTTTCTAATTCGTAACTGATATTATCACTGCCTTATTCCGGATCAACTATTCACTTCTTGTGCATGTCCTATACCTCGCGAATCTCTCCTCTGGGTACGTTCCATGTGTACTGAGGAGAGAAAAAGAAAATGATTAAAAAGCAGAGTAAAGCCACGAAGGCACGTTCGGACGCTATCGTTAAAGCAGAGTTTTACATCTATGTCGTTGAGCCTTAGACATAATGAGGTTTTGATATTACGGTGCTAATAATTATGTGTGGTATTAAATATTCACTAAATAGGGAATATTTACTAAGCGATTTGGATTGAGAATTTTTTCACTAAAGCGGTTACATTATCTTTAAACTTATACCTGCCACAAACAATTATTAGCGACTGAGAATTACAACGGCATCCATTCGTCACGTTCTGGCAGCGTTCACACGAGTAAAGAAGACCACAAATTAGAGACTCAAGACCGAGTACTGGGTAAACAATTTTGCGGTTCATTATGCAATGAAATCTAGAATGTTTCATTCTACGTTGTGCAGTTTGATATTTTGCTGTTAGAAAAATGCATGCGACGAAAGGCGACACAGAAACCAGACGGCAGATGCAATAGGACTGGCGCTTCAGGCACTGCGCTATTATCCTGAACACGGGCAATGTTTTAGTGTGTGTGCAGCCGAATTTAACAATGCCTTTGCCTCTACCATGTTTTGCTACAGAAACGAAGCGTTTTTTCATATCTCTTCAAATATTTTCCACGGAGCGTGCGTCAAAGTCGACCGAGTAGTTAAAAATCTGCAATCATATTAACAGAAGTTGTTTGTGCCACTTGATAGCAAATGCTTGCTTCACCCGAGGTCTGAGAGACCCCTGTTTACGCAGCCGTTGATCGAGGACGCAAGAGCGGATGTCTACAACGATATCAATATCCTACAAAACGTATTCGAGGGGCTATTGTGCCACCGCCGCCCATTCCCTTAAACTTCAAGGCAGGAATGCAGCTACATGGTTGTCGATAGCGCGATGCTTACCGTACTCAGGCAATAGCGCCCATAAAGAAGAAGCCGAAGTGCTGCCTCACGTAATTTCCATTTGGCCAGTGCACACTAAATTGGCAGCCTTTTTTTTTTCCTGCCAGAAGTCTGGCTTATTATAAAACGGTTATTTCTCTGTATAATATCCATTTTGGGTAGTGCTGCAACTTTTTCTAATTATGCACAAAACACTTTAGCTCTGTTACACTGGCGGTAATAAGTTTCGGTTAGGAGAAGGCTGGAAGTAAATACTCTGGAGATCTCAATACAGAGGGAACAGGATTAACGGGGAGCCTAGATCTGCAAGCGAATGTTTCGACAACCACTTTATTTTTTTTTTTTGGGGGGGGGGGGGGGGGGCTAACTTCCCAAAGCGACTCAGGCTACGAGAGACACTGTAGTTGAGGGCTCTGGCAATTTTGACCAGCTTGGAATTTCGTTGACGTGTACTGACATCGCACAGCACATGGGAGCCTTGCATTTCGCCTCCATCTAAAAGCGGCCGCCGCGGCTGGGATTCGATGCCGCATCCTTGGGAACAGTCGCCGAGCGTCATAACCATTGCACCACCCCGGGAGAGCTGAACTTTTCTTACTGTCGAAACGTTGGATAGCACGCTGTTTTGTTCCCTAAACCATAGTTTATTTTGCTTTGCGCTGTAAGGTTGTCATGCAGGTTAGTCCAAATAATAAAAAGAGAGAATGACTACTCCCTTAAATCCACTGCTGTGGTAGGAGTATCAGATTAGACGAAAATGTGCCAACATTTACAATACCACTGTGGTGCAAAAATGAAATGGAAAAGAAGGTATGCCCAATGTACGTTGCAAACATTTACAGCGCAACGCGGCATTCACGCGAGCGGCACGGTGTCCTGCTCAATGGTTTGTCCACTCTCTGCTGCGTTTTCTGTTATAATGTTTGGTATTCATCGCATATTATGAAGCGTATTCCTTGCAATCTGAAAGGAAAAAAATTGGAATTGTGCAAAAATACTTTCTCATATCTTATTTAAAAACAGCTTACCGTTCGACACGGGCCCTGATGTGGTGAGGATTGCAGTGGCAACCGTCGTCATCCTTTCTACATTCATTTATTTCAAACGGAGCCAGGAAAAGAAGAGTAAGGTAAGAAGAACAAAAAACGGTGCAAAAAAAAAAAAAAAACGGAACGGGGAAATTAAGGCAAGACATGCGCCCAGAAACTGCCGCATGCATTTCCGGGCTGAAAATGCGATCTCGTGAGACTGTTCAAATGTAAAAGTAACTTGGTTTATAGAAAATGAAGGCCTGGTAACTTTGAAACGTTTTAGTGGACACCTGAATCTCGCTGTAAGTAAAGGTGTAAATGTATGATTGAAAGAAGATAGCGAGAAAGTGTGCAAACCTAAAATGCTGACTCTAGAACTTGTTTCTTAATGCATGTTAAAAATTTCGGCGCCGAAACTGGTCAGGAATTCATCGATTACTGTCAGAGCAACTTCTCAGTTCAGTTAGTAGTTCAGTCGTGTCCGACTCTTCGTGATCCTATGGACCATGTCACGCCACGCTTTCCGGTCTCTCACTATCTTCCTAACATCACATAACTTCATCTGCAGTGCCTCGAGGATGCCATCTAACCATCGCGTTCGCTGCCTACCCCTTCTCCGGCGACCCTCAACCTTTCCCAACATCAAATCTTTCTCCAGCGACTCTTCTCTTCTCATCAGATGACCAAAGTAGCTGAGCTTTCCTTCAAGTGTTTAGTCGTCCTCTTTTTTAGCGCATTGCATTTTTTCAATCATGCCTAATTACACTCTCGCCCAGCTTTCTACCTTACTTAATTCGAGCGGGTTGAATCAGGTTTCTAGGACGCAGCACGAACAAAACAAGAACGTTGGCTATGTCGCGCTAACATTTATGTTGAATTTGTTCTTTTGAGCGCCGTTATTTTACTATTCTCTCCACGGTCAGGTTTAATCCCGCCACAGTGAAGCGTTACCTTATTATCAGAGTACTTCAGCTCTTGTCCATTATGTTTAGGCCGGCGTAGCATGCCTCATTGCTGATGCTGGCAAGAAACAATCGATTGAGTGGCCCTTGATTTTAGGATGCTAATTCCTTGATTTCCGCTGGTGGTCTTCCTAACCCCACGTCGAGGGAGCGAAGAGTTGTCGCATTAGCGTCCACCAGTGGAAAGAAAAAATAAACGCCGGCCAAGGTTTCTTTCGATATTGCACTGCTGGATTTCTATACGGCGCAAAAATCATGGCTTGTTAACGCTCGCGAGCACTGGAGCGTTTTTGCTTGAGAGAGATCTTGTGGCCGCTTTCCGGAGTGTTTCCGCGATGCTAGTGCACGGTAGCCAACTGCATGGCTTGCCGTACTCTCAGCAAATTGGCGCAGATTGTGGGAATTACTAGCGAAAGGCTATACACGTACAAGCGAGAGTCGCATTCTCATTGTTCCTGATAATTCAAAATAAATGACGCAGATTGGTCCTGCCCTTGCCATCATCCACATCCGCGGATCAAGTACCAATTACATGCTGGTCCAGGCACTGATTCCCGAAGGACCCTTCAAGATAAAGGTGGTACACCGAGCTTACTTCGCGCCAGGAATGAGCTGGTTCCTCCGGAAGTTTTACATCATCGGACTCCGAAATACGGTATGTAAGCAAGTTTTGATGTCCTCTAAACTACTTGTGATGTGCTACGAAGCCAATACTTTGGAAGGGAAAGGATTAAATAGAAAGGTTTGTAAACAATTTCGATTTTCTGTAATAATTACCGAGCCATAAAAAGCAGCTGCTACCCGAGCTATTTTCGCGAGTTATGACGTCACGAAAAATGGGTCTAAGGTGGTTTCACTGTGTCATAACTCCGCGCATTCTGTTGTGTCCAACAAGAAGCAAAATGGGCCTTCATACCGCTGTCTTTTGCGGGTAATCTCATACACCGTTACGTCTTATGGCTGTTTCACTAAAAAATATCAGTAAGAAATTTGCGCGAACGTTCTGTCCGACAACCTAATGCACCAACAACTCCCCTAAAATGTGCATGTAAACGTAAGAAACTGTACTTCTTGTGCCACGCGCTTAGCATCACAACACCGGTACTGACTACAGGTAAATATAACATCAGCGGTAGACTAGTTGAAGAAGTGTACCGTAATTCTCTTCTTTTGGCTTGATCAAAATGAATTATTATGATTTGTTTTACTTTCATTGCTTATGAAATAGATTCTAAACGATATTTATACTTGTTCAGGAAAGGTTATCTAAATTCTCAGCGTGAAGGCTCTTTTAGGAAAAGAATAATGACATCATGTTTTCATTGTTCGTGCTCAAGACCGTTGTTCAATATATGTGACTACGTAGCGTAATTCCCTGTGGCTTCGTTGGGGAGATGTCCAGAATAGTTGTTTGTGCTCATTGCTATTTACACTGCCTGTGGTGTTGCTTCCACTCCAAGAGCTCTCCGTGACATAGGTTCGTACACGCGCCCATTACGGGTGCATTTCGCCTAGACTGTTAACATCCGTTTATTTATTTATTTCACTTTTTGAAACACAATGCCTAATGCAGGATGAGAAGCTAAAGGCAGTTGGTGCCTGACGAGGCCTCTGTCCCTAAGAAGTTTGGGCTGACGCTGCGCCATATATTTATATAACAATGTCTTTCTTAACAAGACCAGGTATATAACGCAACGCTGTTCTACAATTACAAGAACTTTTCACACGTACAAGAGCAAAATATACCACACCACATATTACTTGGTACCAGGTTAATTTCGATCAACATATGACAAATGTAAATGATGTAATAGCATGCATTGCATTTGTTGAAGGGGAAAACATTTACACATAACTTAAAATGAACATATAAACAAGGTCACCCGAAAAGATGCGCAGTAGACATCCTGTGTTACCCAAGAATTATTTTTCTAAAGGAAGGAAGTTCATTTCTGTGTATGTTTTATACCAGAGGAACCAACTGTATCAATAATATGGCGTTTTAAACACATGTGCTGTACATTCAAAGTTTGCATTCCCTGAATTTTACTTAGGGTGGCAGGTAGTTTATAAGCCAATATTTGCTTTCCATAAGTTGTCTTTACATTTATTATGGGGAGTTCGCGGTTCCTTAAAATATACTGAGAATTTTCCGAGTCTTAGTTTTGTGAAATTCCATCTGGTGTATTATTTCGATAGCCTTAAATATTATCATTGATCCGCCCTTACTATGATGTGTTTTTTGAACAGAGGAGCTGTTCTTATTTCCTGTAGGCTTCCATGATTATTTAAAGCATCGCGATATTTATTGCACAAATTCGTCAGTCTAGTGTAATTGTATTGCGTAGTGGTCCCCCAGACAGTCAAGCCTTACGTTAATCTGGAGTAGAAAATGGCAAAATAAATATCCTTTTAAACCAGACAGGTATTATAAGAGATATCTTGTACATACATCCAACTGTACTGGCTACTTCCGTGCCTGAGTGTTTATGCCAGTAGACCAGTTAAGATCTCCATAAAGCCAAACCCCGAGGAAATTTTGCTGCTTTACTTTATTCATTAAAGTGCCCTCAAATTTCACAGCGAGTTTATTAGGTAAAAGTTCGTTGATAGGACGAAATGTGATATATGTTGTTTTAGAGGCATTTAGTAGTCGACTATTGTTCCTTAACCAGTTTATATGTGTGCAAGATACGTGTTTACAGAAGATTCTAATGTCAATAAGTTATGTGAAGAGAAGAAAATATTAGTGTCTTCACCGCACATTACAACTTGAGCCTACTATCTTGACAATGTCAATAAAATAAATGAGAAACAATAATGGACGTAATATGGATCCTTGCTGTTCTCTTCGTTTTAGCTTCACAAGCCTTGATACTGCGTCGCTAGACTTGACAACCTGCAGTCGATCGCTCCGATAATAACTAGACCAACAAGAGTCATCACACGGCTGTGACGTTGCCCCATAGTCGGATTGCTAGGCTCCCACAACGTCTGTAGGTATTGGGCATTTTGCTTTAGGCATTCGGAACTAGCAAATGACAGTAATCGAAACAAAGAGCTTCTTTTATGCAAAAAAAAAAAAAATATGGCAACACGCATTTTTTAACCGGTCCTTGTTCCCTAAAGCATTTTTTTTTTTCAAATATTAGACTTCATCTTAGCAATCAGGATGTCTATAGATTCTTCATCTAAATTATCTTAGGTGTGGGCTATTTATTGCCAAAGACGCAACACATTGCATTTTTGTGCGGTCTCTCCGGCTCGCTCACCACAGAGCATTGAGATGAGCTCTTACATCGAGTTAAAATTATCGCTCACATTCTGGCTATGATGGTGCTTTTTGAAGAGTACCGCAAGTGCCTATGACCATCACTTTCTGGTTTAGTCAAAACATATACTGATTATGATATTTATTGAAAAACAGCTTTCTGTTCGGCTGATGACGAGATATATTTTATTGTGTAAGGCGTTTATCTGCCTTCAATTAAATACAAAGCATTATGCAAGTAAAACAGGTCTTATGTAAGTGGGAAATGTCTGTCAACCCTTTTCGGTGTCAGTTGTCTTAGTCTCATATAACGTAATACATGGCCCTTCAATTAATGTTTGCACATAACAAAGCTGTCGCACGAATTCAATAAAGCAAGGTGGTCATATTTAAATCTGAATAACATAAAATTAGCAGGTGGGTTAATATCGGAAAAAAAAAGTATTAAATTTTCATCAAACGCCATTTCAAGACGATTCCTTCCGAAATTAGGCTTCTTTACTAAACTAAGGTACCTTTTCTCGTGCAAGTGCGTGTTTTGGTAACTTGGCAAATATATAAGGTTATTTCTGACAATGTTTTAACAGGTACACACCTTCGACGAATGATTCCTCTGCAACAATTATGGCTACTTTTATAACGTTGCATTTCTTGAGGAAGGGTATGAACAACATCTACTCGGCAGCTACATAAAAATCAAACTTGAGTTTAGAGCAGCTCGTTCGGATTTGTATTGCGATCCGGCCTATGTTTCTTCTTTTTTTTTTTTCCTTTCAATGTTTCGTCGAAGGGGAGAGAGCACAGGTGGAAAATAAAGGAACAATTCCAAACATACGTCTTTCATAGTTTACGCCTTCCAACTTCGGCCGATAGAATGATGTGCACAATAATATATGTGTCAAACTTTAGTGTACTTTCGTAAATTGTTGTTGGGTGTTTAACGTTTGCCATTTTTATCTCATTGTTACACTTATTTGCCTTCTTTTGTTTCAACCTTATAGAATCAATATGTACTCTCTCCGTCGGTGATAATTACTTTGGGTGATGCAGGTATCAGAAAAACTAAGTAAATGTAAACCCATTCCCTTGTATTTGCGCAGGTGGACAGAGACGCTATTATTTGGAACTCCAAATTGCTCCACAAGAAGCCGGCACTGTCGAAAGAGGAGCAGTCAATAGCTGCCTTTCGAAAGTGGTTCTCACAGTTCTACAGCGCCAGCAGCCCCACGTGGCAGGAGATACGCGAGCAGACCCTGGACTGGTGACCCTTGTGGGCACTCCTCTTCCAACATTCTAGTGCCATACCTGAACTTTTCACACGTTTTCAGTTTTTTGCTCTTCTATCACTGTTCCAAGAGGGAATGTTCTGGCTTTCAAGATCCACATATAAAACATGTAAGTCAAAAGACCGGAGAGGCGACTTAAGAGTGTATTGAAAGGCAAGAAAAAAAATAAGCCATATGTCGAGTGACCACTATGAAAAAGGTAAGTTTACACACTGTACGTCATCGATAAGTTTCAATTCGGCCATTTGGCGCATCAAAATTGCGTTTCCATTATGTGAAAGCAAGACCAATGGCCATCGTCTATTACTTGCGCCATCCCGCAGCACTTGTATGAAGCAATATCCCAGTTCACATCGCACATCACGAGTTGAGCAATGTGTTATCATAACTGCAACGAACAATCACGACCACGTAAATCATAAAAACACAACACACAGACGAACTCACTCGTCATTTGCTTGCCCATGGGGTGCGTGTTGCAGCAGCTTTTGTCCGCCTGTTACGTATTTTCCTCTCTCTGTTAACGTGTTTTTTTTTTTTTCTGTTCTTCGTATAGAAGTCTAGGAGAAAATTTCTACTAGGAATGCGACCCTTTTACGGGGTGCGTCATACGCTGTCACTGCAGGCAGGCAACATCAGGAATGAAAAAGGCAGTAATGATGAAAAAAACTCGGAAAAAAAATTAGAGGGCTGCCTGTTCATTTTCGTCTTCCGCAAGGAATGAAATAAGGAACAAACCAGGAGTATTCCTGTGGCACAGAAAATTATACTGATAAACATCAACATTACAACGTACGCTGCGGAAAAAAAAAATAAATTCACGCGCTGAAGTCTGTTTCCTTTAGTATAATACGAATTGTAGCCAACGAAGTAGATTTTGTGCCGTAATGCCAAGCTTACTTGTTAATTGATATTAAAGGCCAAGCATGTACTGTGCAAATTACTGGAACGCAAGAATTTTGTTACATAGTGATCCAAATCCAAGACACCATCATTAACACTTCGGGATTCTGTTATGCTTGGTGCCAACGCTATATGTATACATTTGGGAATTATTTTAAAACTTGACTCTTTGTTCAGCTGTTGTCATCTACTTAGCCGTAGCATATCATAACTCTTTCATTCACAAAAAAAAAACAAGCCTCTATTTAACTGTGACCTAATAAACTTACAGCACTTGTTACTCTTTAAATTATGAAGAGACGTTTTAGCTTTATAAACTTCGATCACGCACTATCATGATCGAGAAAGATTTTATTAGGTCACAAAACTATTCCGCTTTTATTGCTGCGGTCACTTTACGGGGCATCACTAAGTTGTGCGTTACGTCTTTGGGCTAGTTGGTGCATGAAAAAATTCGCAAAAAAAAGCGCGTGGCAGATGAGAAAAGGAAGCAGCTAAATCATGGGCCGTTGCCACTACGAACTAAATTTTGGCTGCATCACGCCTGCCTTTTGAAGGACAAACGACTCACATTATGCAATCATTACACGTCTGGGAAGTCATCTTTAACCCACTTCTGACGCAGTGCATCAAATTCACAAAATAAATAGTATACAAGAAGCTTCAGAACATACTATCGTAAATAATGTTTAACATTACCATCCAGGAGGAAAAGAACTGACAACAACAACAAATCAGAATAAATATACTAACTACTCTACACCATCACCAACCAAAAACCAATACGACGAATGCAAAACCTTTTGGAATCAGAAAATGATAAAAAGCAACCGCACCTGGAATGATACCACGACACCAACAACAAATGTAGAAAGTTTCTGGAACCGAATTGGGAAGAGCAGAATATGCGTCAGATGCACGAGAATTAAAACAAATCTCAGCTAAAAAGAACACGTCTTAGATAAAATTACAATATTTGCACCTGAAACCCTATAGAGAGGTTTGAAAAAAAAAAACGACAGACACTAAGGTTGCTTTAAGCCCTACAGAAACTCTTCTAGAAAAGTTATATCCGCTTTTCCTAACGTAATGGATCACATGGTATTGCCTCCCTTTCCCTATTTCTTATGGAAGTAGGCTACCACAATCTTTTTATGGCTGAAGAAGTCTTAATGACTTCTTGTGGCTGATTTTACACTCCACGTTTTCTGTGGCCATTGGCAACTATGTTAAAATTAACGGATTGCATTCACAGAATTCCCAAATTCCCATAAGGAAAGGTGTTAGGCAAGGAGACACAATCTCCCCAGTGCTATTCACAGCTTGCTTAGAGGAAGTATTCAGAGACTTGGAATGGGAGCAGTTAGGGATAAGGGTAGATGGAGAATACCCCAGTAATCTGCAATTTGCTGATGACATTGCCTTGCTAAGCAACTCGGGGGATGAACTGCAAATAATGATTGATGACCTAGTCAGGAAAAGTAGAAAGATAGGCTTGAAAAAAATTATGCAGAAGACTAAGGTAATGTTCAACAGCCTAGGAAAGGAACAGCAGTTTACATTAGGTAGCGAAGTACTGGAAGTAGTAGGCGATTATGTCTACTTAGGACAGGCAGTAACTGCAGATCCGGACCATGAAAAGGAAATAACAAGAAGGATAAGATTGGGATGGAGCGCATTTGGTAAGCACTCGCAGATTATAACTAGCAGTTTACCGGTATCGCTCAAGAGGAAAGTATACAACAGTTGCATCTTGCCTGTACTCATCTGTGGGGCTGAAACGTGGAGGCTAACCAAGAGAGTTCTACTTAAGTTGAGGACAACCCAAACGGCTATGGAACGAAAAATGGTAGGGGTAACATTAAGAGATAGGAAGCGTGCAGAGTGGGTCAGAGAAATACCTCAAGTTACTGACATTCTAGTGGAAATTAAGAAGACATGGGCATGGGCGGGACATGTAGTGCATAGAGAGGATAACCGATGGTCCCTTAGGGTAACAAACTGGATTGCAAGAGAAGAAAAGCGTAGCAGGCGGCGGCAGAACGTTAGGTGGGCGGATAAGGTTAAGAAGTTCGCGGGGGTCAAGTGGATGCAGCTAGCACAGAACCGGGTTAAGTGGAGAAATATGGGAGAGGCCTTCGCCCTGCAGTGGGTATAGTCAGGCTGATGATGATGATGATGATTCACAGAAAGCGTTTCTATCAGTAAAATTGCTATCCCGCACTTTTCCTAATGCAACCACTTTTGAAATCCATTTTACAATGGTCGCAACGCATTTCATGGAGGCCAAAATAAATTGTAGTACATAGATCATGTTTGACGCTAAAATATTTGCCGACAATTAGGTTACTTCAGAATGCCAAATTTGAGCACAGCTCATCAGCCGTTTCCCCTTTTCAATAGATTGAGGCGAATATATGGAGCCAAACATGTATGTAAAATTACGGACAACGTTTTCATTTTTCATATATATTCCTTTAAAGAACACTCCACTAACAGTTCTTGACTGTCATGAAGGAAGCTTTGTGGTCGGAGAAATGAAGCGAGCAATAAGGTTTTTCAGAGGTCGCGGGAGGAATGAATGAATGAATGAATGAATGAATGAATGGATGAATGAATGAATGAAACAACTTTATTGCTTAGAATATGGTCTGTTAGGTCAGGTGGTCTTGGTGTGCCCGCAACGGAAGCGACTTCCTGAGCCCCCGTGGCGAGTGCCAGTTGTGTCATTTTATCTGGTCGGCGTAGGAGTGTGTTCCAGCTCTCCTCGGAGGGGGGTGGCAGCAAAGTTTGAGGAAGTGGATGTCCCGCGCATCCCCATAGGATATGTGCTTGTGTGACAATTTCGGCCAGCTGGCAATTTGGGCATGTAGGCTGATATTCCCTATTGGTGACCAATGAAAATCTAGAATGACTGAGAATCTACTGGGTCTGGAGTCGGCGCAGGATCGTAGCCTGCGTTCGAGTGAGGTTCGGATGAGTGGGCGGAAAGACACGTTGCATTTCCCTGTAAAGATGTGTGATTTCACCAAAGGTCTGAGGGGCCTCAGCGCACGTGGCCGGAGTGCAGCGTGTGACCACCCCGCTTGTGACTCCTCGGGCTAGATGGTCGGCCCCTCGTTTCCAGCTAAAAATAAGCTGGGCAACATCTGTAGTGCAGTGCGGAGGAAGCTGGATTCAAAAGGCGCCCAGGCGAGGATGAAGTGCACAGTAGCGCACAGGAAACCGCTCATCGACTGCCACACGGCTGTGGTTTATTCCATCCCGCTTTCATGTGGAAAATCTTACATTGGTCAGACAGGCCGTTGTATTAATGAGCGCTTGTTTGAACACCGCAGATCAGTAAAAGGAGCTGTGTCGTCCAACCTTGCCGCTCATTGCCGGGAGTGTAAAGATTGTTACCCCCATTTGAACAGGACCACTATCTTGTTCAGTCACCCTGATCGGATATGCAGAGAGCTGGTCGAGGTGTTTCTAATAAATAAAGAGTTTGACGCGTGCGTAGCTACACCTTCCGTTAATCTTGAAGAAAAAGAGATTCACGCTCTCGGTGAATATTTAGCGATGAAGTGTTAGCGGGTGTTTGTCATGTGGGAGGTTGTTAGGTTTGTTGTGTTGAAGTGTTCAATCCTGCCTTTGCGCGCGCGCACTGTTTCTAAAAGGGGCACCGCGGT
This sequence comes from Amblyomma maculatum, assembly GCA_023969395.1. Taxonomy (NCBI): domain Eukaryota; kingdom Metazoa; phylum Arthropoda; class Arachnida; order Ixodida; family Ixodidae; genus Amblyomma; species Amblyomma maculatum. The sequence continues at coordinate 1,932,757 of JAJIZL010017422.1, forward strand.
GGTTTTCACGTGTCTCGTCTTGATTTTATCTGGGTTGGTTCCTATATAACTACACCTTTCTACAAATAAAAATTCAGTTGTTAGAAAGCGCTTGTGTCGTCTCCGGTTCCTATTAGTCCTGTGTTTTCGCGCTGCTTTAAGATGAATCCTATCCAACTCGCCCAGTTTTCTATACTTGTTAAATAACTGATTGCACCTGTGTGCTATTTCCACAGTTGTGTATGGGCTGACCCCCTGTCACAAAAGCTTTGGTGTCCCGAGTTACCGAGCGTGGGCATTGTGGTGGAGGTTGCAATAAACGGTCAACTATGCAAGAGACACCATCCGGAAGACGTCAAGCTGGCCCTGTACCTTTTCATGCCTCGGTGCATTGCTTCAATCGAAAAGCTCCAGTGATTGTCTTTGGAGCTTCAGTCATTAGCCACCGCCATCACATCCAGTGCTCCTACTCAGCACGCAACCGGCGTCACGCCCGCATTTAACTACACCTTGCAGACCTCTCGGGTACTGAAGTCTCTCCTCTGGAACCTCTTTGAGAATGTGGAGGACTGGTTCGTCCACTTTGAACGTGTCACTGCTTTTAATCAGTGTGACGACGCTGCCAAACTACGGAACGACTCGTTGACTAGTCCAGTCTCGAGACACCCGTACCTGGTTCGAGAACTACGAGCAAATTTTAACATCGTGGCGAGAAGTCTCTCAACTGATCGAGGCTTACCCAGCGCAGATTTTCGCGAACGCGCAGAAACTGTTCTCCACTATCAATTCCAGAGGCTGAATATGGGTGTTTAGTATAAGTGTAATTCATGGCGCGGCTGTTAAGGCCAGATGATCGCATCTTGCCTGAAGACAAAGAGATAAGGAACCTAATTCGGGGAGTGAAAAAGCCATGAATTCTAAGCCCTTTTAGTAACCTGCCATCGACTTTTAGCAGATTCCTTGCTGGGGCTACCGAAATTGAAAGGGTCCTACAACAGCGTGCCGTGAATTACGATCGACCTTTCCTAGTGCCACAATCACGGAATAGTTTTCATTTTCCAAGCGACACCCTGACTATTTGCATGAACTGAATGGTAGTGTCCTGTGCGAAGAACTGAGCAAGGTCGGCAAACCATTGCAGCCATCTCCATGTTCCCTTTGCGTCATTATACATGGGGAGGGGCAACAGAGATTCAAGAGCTTTCTTTCGCCTGTCGACAATAGGAAATAAATAGTCACGAAAGGGCGAAAGCATAAAATTCCGATATCACAGAAAGTCAATACATTTTCAGAACAAAGTGTAAAATGCACTATTGACCAAAACCTGACAAAACATAAGAATAAACGAAAATGCTAGAAACATTATTCCTGTAAATGGGTTCCTAAAACAGCATAACAAATCGTTTCGAAAAGCCGGAAAGCTATGCAGTAATTACAATACTAAAACTTATATAAATGAAACGTCTTTATCAATGAAACAATAAATAAGAAAATAATGGATGTCATCTGCGAACACTTGGACTTACAAAAACTTAATAATTCTGAAGAAAGGTTAAAGTATTTAAACAATACAAGGCAAAAGGAGACAAATGTTGCATACTTGACACAAAAACGTGCCACTACTTGGCGAATACTAACAAAAGAGCACTTACACCTCTTTACAAGAAATGCGATGGGAAAAGAGTGATATTGTAGCCCTGTTACTTTTTTTCGGCATAACCTTATTATTGTTGATATTTTTATTGCACGCGAAGCGTTTTCTTTTTGTTTTTCACTTTTTTGTTTTCTAACACTTCGTAGAGCGATAACGAAGCAGGAAGCCTCGATACGATTTGCCATATGTGGAAACGTGCATGTGCGGACCGACGTTTACCGCTCGATATCCCAGCTTTACTTTATATCAACAATGTTCAATCAGAACGAAACTGCATACGGCGAAGCTTCATATTCGTATTGCTGAAACGGCGTAGTCTATTTTGAAATGTGCATTCCATTGGAAGCGCGATCATCGTCGGTCGATCTGGCTAACGTACGTGTATTAAATGCCTACGCTTATCGCTCATATTGAGAACACAATTTAAAAAACCGGCGTAATCGCATTGAAATCAACTCTTTATCAGCATGACTTGCGCCCGTAAAAGAACTAAACAATTCGGCGGCGTCGATAGCAACAAAGGTGCTCTCTCGTCGTCGAACTGAGTATGCCCGTTTCATTCGTCAGCGTCCAATCTAAAAGGAGCGCAGAAACATCTAGATAAAACCGCGGGCATGGACTAGCACAACCGAGAACATTGTAGAAATACAAGCTCGTGGCTTGAATCCTTCGAGATACATGTCGAAACATCTGCCGCAACAAAGGAAATGATGAAGCCGCGTCTCGCGACAATGAGCATCAACAAAGAATACAGACGTGATTCGTGCGGTAGATTCACAATAATCAGACTGCAAGCCTGCGACTGTTGAAAAATAACAAATAAACTTTTGAATGGTTCGCGGCAATAGAATTCTACAACCAACGTAAGCGATAAAATGACACAGCTGGGCCTACATATGGTCAATCTTTGCCAGCTCAAGGAACAATATTGGCCAGTCTGTTGTGATAGCCGGCACTGTGGTGATACAAAGAAAAGGAATAAGCGTTGACATCTGCTAGAACACTTAACTGTTGGTAGACGGCACATTAGATATATAAGTAATAATAATCAACCAACGAATATGGTTGAATGAAAAATAACAAAACGTTAAAAAAAAGTAACTGCAGCAAAAAATACCTTAGTACGAAAGTAACTAGATAATATGCACAGTTGAGATATGCTATTTAACACGCACAGAATACAAAATGGTACACAGTAAATAAGAAAAGCGTAAAATAGGAACGCAGCTGCAAAACCAGATCGTTTTCTCGCATAGCAGAACTCGTAAGCAAAACCTAAACGGGATCACTTCAATCGAAAAATATAAACGCACACCAGATAAGATGTTTCACTCCTTAGTGTATGGCAGGGACAACAATGATATCGGATAATTCTTACCTGTAAACGGCATAATCATTGATGCATGCGATATCAGCCAGGAGGTGTTTCCAGTCGCTGCATGCATGTGCATACCCGCTGATCTCTTAGTGTCCGCCAAAATGGACGTTTCGCTAGCCGGAGCATGCCCGTGAGTTTGCAATGATAGTGCCGATACCAGGTACAAGAGCGGAGCCTTGAACGCTGTCAACGTGAAACACCAGGTTGATTAGGGCTGATTGCGACGCCATCTTATCGGCGGCCAAAGAGAAACTACCACTAAATTTAAAAGGGTCTTTTCAAATAATAAATATGTTAGTTAGATTGTCAAAAACGTCATAACATAGAGTACATCATGTCCGCTTTGCTGTACAAACCACATGAACAAGTCATACCTAGCTCCTAATCTCAGAGTTACTGAAATACAAAACGGCAGAGTCAAGTATCCCATAATATCATTGTATGTTTTTCCCTTCTCCCCTACTGAACGGAATTAGACTTGCAAGCTGGAATCAGTTCTGTAAGCTCATTTTGTTCCTTTCTTACCTAGTATGTGAGTGATTGTCCCTCTTCGCACGAAGCGATAGTGCCAAACCAGTCTATTGTTTACTGCAGCAAACACCGCTATTCTGAATGCGTCCAACCACAGAAACTCTTACGCATTGACTTCTAATATCAAGACCGATTAACAGGATAATATATGTCATTTCATATGTAACTTTTAAACAATATAGTAAGGCAGCTGCTGAGTATGTGTACGAACAAAATGTTTTTCTTTTTGAACATTGAATAGTAGACCGGCGAAATGAATAACGAGCGGCGACGAATCGATAATAGCTTGCAGCTCGTATGCAGCTTCTATGCGACATCGATGAGTCTAGTCGGTTCTAAATGTACCTGTCAGGTATGCGAGCAGAAGGTTCATAATGGAAAAGAGTAGTTAATGACAAAAATAATATTACCAAAAGAAACAGCGCTAAACAAAATAACGCAACAGTCAAACAGCGACAAGCGCATTTATTACTAGAGAACACGTTCACTGTAATCAGAAACGTCGGTTGTAAAGTTCGTGGGACAAAGACCTGTTTCTCTAATCATAGTAACTCGAGAAGGACAACTCAGACCTTAGGACATTTACAAATAATCATCGATGTATAATGCAACTAATAACTTTCTCGCTGTCAAACATTCGTATACTACTTACAGGTGCGGTTTCGCGTTTTGTACTGGCGATCAATTAAAAGTTGTAAGAGATCTAAACACGATGCATATAGTGAGTGAACTCACCAACTCATTAAACTTGGATATCGAAGTAACTTCTGCGTTGTGAAAGCTGGGGGTTGAGGGGTGGTCGTTACACTCAACGTCTACTGTACATGTTTGAAACATATTGTTGCAAACTTTAGAAGTTACACTTTTGTTTAGGGCAATCTAAGACAACGAACACTATGAAGAATTATATTTTTTTTTTACTCAGTGCTGTGATCTTCACGAGTTATGTGATGTTAGTAAGATAGTGAGAGACCGGAAAGCGTGGCGTGACATGGTCTATAGGGTCACGAAGAGTCGGACACGACTGAACGACTGAACTGAACTGTGGTCTTCACGAACATCTTTTCAATATAGGATTTATGAACTGCTGCGGTACTTTTTATGTGCCCATTTTAGCACCAATGACGGTATTGCAACGCGTATTTCCCGGTTAACGCTTAATAACGGCTCTTTACGCGGCACTGCGATGATCTAAGAATACCTAGAATACATAATATATATAGCTGGAGTTCTACATCACTGTTAAAATTTTAAGCCAAAATATTACATTTTAATATTCGCTGTCTCCAGAGGCACTGCACGGTGAGCAGTGCAAGTGCGCCGACCAACGATTAATTGCCGTTGACCATCAGCTTCATGCATTTTCTGCTCCTCGCATTGGTCGCTTTTGCTGTGGGGCTAACTCCTACGAACGGGGATAAGAATGAGGAATCAACAGAAGAAGTACACCCAGATGAGTTTCATTACTACATGCCCTTGGCGTTCAAGAAAGCCAATAGAAAAGAACGTAACCTCATCTGTGTTTCGAAAATCACCAAGATTACTAAAACGGTAAGCAAAGTTTCTTTATTGATGGCGTCGCAAGCAAAAAGAATGAAATATTTGTATGCTTACTATGTGAAAGTCGGTGTGGTGGTAATGCTCTTTCTCTGCATTTCGGCAGGTGTATACTCTGCCGAACGACATTGACATAAAGTTTGGTTTGGTTTGGTTTGTGGGGTTTAACGTCCCAAAGCAACTCAGGCTATGAGAGACGCCGTAGTGGAGGACTCCGGAAATTTCGACCACCTGGGGTTCTTTAACGTGCACTGACATCGCACAGCACACGGGCGCCTTGCTTTTCGCCTCCACCGAAAAGCTGCCGCCGAGGCCGGGATTCGATCCCGCGTCCTTGGGAACAGTAGTCGAGCGCCGTAACCACTGCGCCACCCCGGCGGGGACATAAAGTATAATTTCGATTCGTAAGGCAGGCAACCACGGATTCTTAGCAAGACATGCTACTTGAATTCCAATTCGAAAAACTTTTATATTATTCAGTTGTAATGAAAGTTTCCCTTCTGCTGCAGTAATTGGGGATGATTGCTTACAGCGTTACGTCCTCCCTATTAGGGCTGTAAATAGGTTGAGACGTACTACATAGCTGATTCAGAAAACAAAGGACATTCTCAGACATAGAACACACTTAAAATGCCTACTTAGAGCTGGTTTTGTTGTGCATGATATAGCTCTATTAAAAAGTGCTATAATTAGAAGCAAGTGTAAACATTAAAGACCAATATGGTTTGCACCCGAAAGGACACTATTGTCTTTCTATACCTACACTCCTGACATCGACCCCAACAATTCCACTTCTCTGCATGCGAATCAGGATGTTGTGAATGCTGTTTTCTCCTCACGCGGTCCTTGTCAGGAATGTTTCTGGAGTTTATTTTTTGTATGATTTAGGATCGAGGTGCGATTACTGTGAAGTTGCTATCATTTCTTGGTTTTTTTTTTTTTAGGCACCCTGGTGGTATATAGGGAACATTTCAACTTTTTAATGGTTACAGTGGGAAATCAAAATGCGGAGGTGTGCTGTCGGACAATACACGTTGGCTTGTACTTTTAAGCTGGTATACTTGTGCCTATCAGTGTGCTGGATCTACGTACCTTTTTGTCCAAAATAATGAGGCTGGAGACCTTCTCAGGCATGTAGGGAAACATGTTTGCCACCCCTGAGAGTGTACCCCTCTTTAGGGTAAGGCTAACCTTTGGGCTAACCTTTTGCACAGTTTTAAATTTCTCAGAAGACTCACAAGCCCCATCATGTCAGTGATGTACGAATGCAGCACCTGCACTTGTGGCAGAGGCAGTGTATTTGACTCTGTTTAAGAGGCATCCCATATATCAATCCGGCCCTCTCAGCTGTTGCAATGTTCGCTCTTTCGCAGAATAAAGTAATTCTACGGAGTTATTTTTGCACTATTGCCGCTAGCCTTCACGCGGAAAGAAAACAGTATTGCTGCATATGCCTCCACTGAGCCAAATGATCGATTCTTAGATGTAATTCTTCTTTATTTACTGCGCACGCACAAGAAAACGAAATGACAATATTATGGTCACTTTTGCGCCGTATTTTTATTGATGACGTGCTAAAAGTTACTTGGTGTCATGTGAATTCTCAAGGGCCTTTAATGCGTGAAACTTATTAGCTCATGTTGAGAAAGAGCATTTGCAGAAAGCTTTCGAAAGCCTCTTCCAGATTTGTATTTCCGGACCTCCAATATGACAAAGGTTTGCGTACAACCTGATTCTAGTATGGCCCACTCAATACTGGACTCCAAATATTTGTGGGCAAGCCCAAAATTTGGCTTCCGGGACCTTCAAAAAATGAACCCTTAGAATTTTTAAAGTTTGACTTTATCAGAATCGGACCAAGACTGATGTCAATCCTGACAGCAGTGTAACCAATTAAATAAATTAACCAATTTATTAAGGATAAAGTAGACATCTGGCCCCCTGGACGCCAGAAATTGGATTTCTTCCGAATTTGATAAAATTTGGTGTCTAGCCTAAATTGACTAAGGCCAACTCAGTGCTCATTTACAAGCAGAGGTAGTCCAGACCCAAAACGTTTGAAGCCTACAATATTACCCTCATAAGAGTCTGGCCAAACGTGATGTCTACCCTAATTTGATTAGGCCACTTGAGTGGCGACCCAGCTTTATTTCTGCAGCACGCTACAAAAATTTAAAATATAGTTGAACCCAAATTGTGACTTTGGCCGAACTGCACCAAAATTGGTGTCCGAACAAATCTGAAAATGAATTCAGTACCAACATACAAATTTATGTGGACCTCGCAAAAACATTTGGCACCTAGATTACGAAATTTGTTTTTTTTTTTTTCTGAGTTTACCAAATTAGTGTATGACGCAACTATCTCAGCACAACCAGCTCAGCGGTCGCTTTCAAATTGACATGGCCACGCAGAAACACATGCCCGCCTGGACTGTCGAAATTGGCCTCCTGAACCCTAAAAAGTTGACCGCGTCAAAATTTGACCAAAATCGATGTGCAACCACATTCGTTTATGGCCAGTTTTCTGGGGAGCTCTATATTTCAGTGGCACTTACTCAAAATTTGGATCTCCGTAGACATCAAATTTGCCTTTATCCGAATTTTTCTCACTGTTCTGACTAATCGCCATTGGGTCTGTCGAACTGAATGGTTACCTCTGAATTCAGGAAGACCGCCCGAAAACTTCGGCACCTCTTATCATCCGAAAGTGGACTTCCTGCGAAGTGGAGAGAAATTGGCTTCAAATTAATTTGAGCAACACCAACTCAGTAGTGACTACCAGAGCTCTATTGCGATTTCCAATAAATGGCCTTTTGGACTTCCAAACTTGGTCTTACTTTCAATTTATCCAACATTATTTCCAACATAATTTCAGACGGCCAGTTCTGAGTAACTTCAAAGTTTAGGGTATCCACATCGAAATTTGGCAGGTTTACACGTTCTATTCGCGTAAAAACCTCCTCTAGCCTTGAGATTTTTTTGGCACTCAGCATGCGCCATGCCTTTAGAGTTTATCGGTATTAACATTGAGGACGGCGAATAGACATGTGTAGTTAGCTTATTCAATCACAAAAAATATAAGAAATTTTCGAAACACTTGCGCTTATCAATATGATATTTAAATTATTAAATTATGGTGAACATCAGATTATTGTGCGTTAGAAAAATTGAAACAGTACAGTTCGGCTGAAGCCTATGCAGCGCCTGAGTCTTCCAAGCGCTAGTTTTTGTTCTCAGTCGCTGAATCCTTTTGCTGATAGCAGATTGAGCTACCAGTGTGCAACTCGTCAGCTCAGCATTCTTTCACACGGGTGTTGTCGCACTGCATTCATTCTAATCTGAAGGACACAGTTCAGAAAATACGGAGATGAAAATCAGGGTAGGAAACAGAAAGGGCGGTTACGGCCTCTTTGGAGTTGTAACTGTTTCAGTATACTAGCCTAGAAATAACCGGAAATCGAATAGTAAGAAATATTACACGGACCCTTATGTTTGGTGGTGAAAGTGAAACACTGTGCAACGTTTTATTCAACGTGCTAATTCGCATTATTTCATTGCAGCTGAAAATTTATTCTTGTAGTCCCTTTAGAGGCTGCAAGATTGAAAAGAATGCCAAGAAGCAAGTCAAATATGAAGCGGTAGTTTTGAAATTGACTGCTTTAAGTGCATTTGTCACTCACAAGCTAGACGCAACTTGTGTTCTCAAAGGCACTAGTATGTTCTTCTAGTAGACGACAGTTGAAGTGCTGCCACTTGAGGTGACAGTGATATCCCCGTTAGCGACGAAACAGGCGATGGATTATATAGGGCTTCAATGCAATTATAAAAGAAACAGTTGAGATGAATTCAGCCTGATTGCTTCCTCTTTGCCTGTCCAACGCAGCTTCTAGACGGCCCATATCAGGAGGATGACCAGCAGAAGCTACACATTTTCCTGTCCCTAATAGATAGGCCGAGCCACCGTTTCAACACTGTCCTAAGTGTCTTAAGCCATTCTGCAATCGGTGTTACTGCGACCGAGCCGCGAGATAGCACAGGACTTGAGGTAGTGACGCCACAATTCAAAGGTCAAGACCAGGGTGATCAGTGGCCAGTCGTTACGTGATGCTATTGTACTATCACACCAAACATAATATGGCAAGGTATCGCGAAACGACAGTGTTTCACATTGACCTTGCATGTCTCATCGTGGTCATTTGCACTACAGCCAGCAAGATCCGAAGTTTTACCAAGAGTAGTACAGGTTTCGCAATTCTAAACTGAAACAAACGTTTCCTCATGATTCACATAGAAACCTCTTTTTCTTATTGCGTAACACCACAGGTAATCGTACTATGTCTTGTAATTGAGCTACCTCAACATCCTTACAGTACTGTGATTCCGAAAACTGAAAGGCGTCGTCGTATTCTGTGGCCGTTGGAAGCGAAGAAAAATTAATGTTTTGCCGATTGAGGATTGTCGTCTTCGCTATGTCACATTGTGCGGTATTACAACACTTACTAACGGTCGTAGTTGGAGTGGCGTCATGCGTGGATAGCAATTCAATCATGACAACCCTTCCGAAGGATACTGTAGCAGACCTCACTGGGGTTTAGTGGAGCATACCTGTCCAGTATAAGTCTTATATTAGTTAACTTAAGTTTCTCACAATAAAAACTCCCCCTTGGGGCACTCCATAACGGGTGCACTTATAAAGATAGTAAGGGTGTGGTTAAATATTTAATGAATAAAATAGTCACAAGTTCCAAAGTCAAAGACAGGGAGGCAGTAGCAGAAGGCCTTTCTGCTTCTGGGGGTTCGGAATTAACAGGAAGCAGTTAAAGTAGTTGTGTGGGAGCTTGAGCGCGCAACTTGGTGTTGATTGGTGTTGAGTTAGCGTCAAGCAGCTGGTATGCGACTCATATCTATGTCATATTTATGTTGTCTGCCCTTTATAAAGCTTAACCAACTTTGTGTCGACCCGATATAGCACTCAAAATAGACGACTATGTCTGTTTCGGAGCCGAAACAGTACGATCCGAAGAGGTGTGGAACTCTAACCAAAAAAACTGCTATTAGGTTCGGAACTCTCACCGAGCACATCAGCCTTGCCAGAAATCAGAAACTGAAGAGCAGTTCATTGCCCAGATAAAAATTTAAGGTGAGTGCTCTTCATCGATATAAGATATTGGTTCTCCTGGTCTCCAAAAATTTGTATCTGTAGTAAGCTGTTCAGGGGCGGAGCACTGCAACGTGTAGACATATACTGTTTACGTACAACGTTGTGCATATATAGAAAACGCTTGTTACTATAAAACTGTATTGGAGCAATAGGCCACGGTATTGTTCATAGCTGCCACATAAGCTTATTACACTGCTCGTAACGCTCTATCCTGAGCGAACGGATACATTAATTATAACCCGCCATCGCGGCAGCCCCTCCGAACATGCGGCGCCGCTTTATACTGAGGCTGGTTGGTTTGGGGGATTTAACGTCCCAAAGCAACTCAGGCTATGAGAGACCGGAAATTTCGACCACCTGGGGTTCTTTAATGTGCATTAACAACGCACAGCACACGGGCGCCTTGCGTTTCGCCTCCATCGAAAAGCGGCCGCCGAGGCTGGGATTCGATCCCGCGTCCTTAGGAACAGTAGTTGAGCGCCGGAACCACTGCACCACCCCGGCGGAGTTTATATCTGAGGCTGAACAAAAGCTTAAAATGCGAAAGTGAAATTAAGAACATAGCCATTTCCCAGCAACATGAAACGAGAGCTTGAGCAAGTGTATACACATTGGCGCCTACCCAATTTATTCACTGATAAATGCATATCCAGCCACGTAGTTCAGAAAACATTTACAGTAAAAACGTTTTCTTAGAGGCGAGCTGGTGTGAGCTAGTTCAAGAATGAGCTATGCAGTGTAAATTGAAAACGAAATACTGCTTGCTTTGGGTGGTCGATAGCTGAATCGGAGGAAGTGGTGTCACGCCATTCACGAAGTTATGTAGTATGATCAAGGCACCCGAGGGGAAAAGCAAGACCTCTGTGCACTGTGGGATGTCAGCACACAGTAAAGAACCCCAGGTAGGTAATTATAATCTAGCCTTCCTTGCAAACACTCCATAGCCTGAAGCACTTTGTTATATTAACCACTATAAATCAAACCAAACCTTCGGTATATGGCACATTTATAGCACCCCCTCCAGAGCAATCACTAGCTTCCCCCATTAGCTGTACATACAAAATCTTCACGATACAACACATAGCGAAGAAAGACACATTGGCTGTGTTTTTTTTTTTTTCAATTATGAAACTCACCCTGCGGAAAAAATCAGAGGTTTCCCGAAGAAATAAATAGACAGTTGTATAAATAAAGAAACCGAAGAAATAAAAAGACAATAATATAAATAAAGCGGAATTATATTACAACAACGGAATGTCGCAAGCATTGATTTTGTGACTTAATCATTTAAGTGGTGTCAAATAATGCTCTTAAATAATCCAATATTTATTTTTGAAACCAATTAGACATCTCCTGATTTCCTAATATTGCTGATCCTAGGCCTTTCATTAATTAGGGCGCAGCCTCCCCAACAAAGTTGTTCGGGTTTTACGGTATCTGAACAAAACGTGCAGGTGTTGCGGAGTCTAGTAGTTACTTCTCCTCTTTTCCGTAAAATATAAAAAATTGCCTTCCTCACAGTTGCTACGAAATCAGCGTGAGAGACAGAATGGCTCGGTTGGTGTGCTTTAACGTCGCAAAGCAATTCAAGCTATCAGGGATGCTGTAGTGGAGGCCTCAAGAAATTTTGACAACCTGGGGTTCTGTAACATGCATTGAAATCGCACAGTACATGGGCGCTTTGATTCTCGCCTCCATCAAAAAAGCAGGGATTCGATGCTTCATCCTTTGGCACAGTACTCGAGCGCCCTAACAGAGGCACCACCACGGCGGGTGGAGAGAGAGAATGAACGCTGCCGAACAGGGTACTGGATCAAGCGCAGCATGATTATTTGACTGAGATGAAACTTTATGCTTTCTGTAGCTTTATCATGAGTAAATGTTGGGCACTCTATGTTTCTAGGTCAACTTTGCGCGCAGGGGGGGAGGGGGGAGGTGTAATCCCAGTCGTTTCTACTAATCAGAGCCTAAGCACTCAGTATTCAGTCGCTGCTGATGTATTTATTCATAAAGCTTGGAGCTTACATGATCAGAAGGGCATATCTGACCAGACAGCACAAGCAATAGGCCAAATATTGATACTTCGTTGGCAATGTCCAACACAAAACAAGACCAGTGCATTGTCAATAAGATACCAATATTCGGATGAAGAATTGTGCAGGCTGGGTGTTTACGATGAGCCTTCCCGAGGTAAAAAATGTTCGTCGAGAATTTAAGGCTTCTGAATGGGAAAAGTAGCGACATGCGACCCACCCGTCTGGTTCAGCATGTCGGCAGACCATCGCATGTTCCCATGAAGCAGTCTTTGTAATGCATTGATCAGTGTCGCCCCCTTATATCCAAAATCCAAACGACACCAATGCTTTAGGTAACGACTTCAGGTGGCGCCACGATACCGTCGGTGCCAAACATCATCACCGTTGTTATCTCCAAACTTCATGGAAACGATAATATCGTGCTGGCAGCGGCATCAGTGCTTTGTAGGGTTCGCTAGTAGGCAGGATATACTGACAGTTCGTTGTCAAATCAAAAGTGTTGTGAATAGCACAGAGTTTCATCTTTTCTGATATGAATCGTTAAGCTAAACGACGTATTTCACGAATATAGACTACTTCTTGGGATATTTAAGGAGCAGTTGTAATACGGCGCCATAACTGAGGAAGTAAGAGGAAGCACGTTTAAAAAGCAACAGGTTGAAATGTGCTGCGGAGTTGGCACTAGAATTCAATATATCGCTTTTGATGTCATAGTGATGCATGCCTAAAGTACTGACGAAGAAGCATCTCAATGAACTGGCTCTAAGGGGGAGGTAGAGGAATTCAAGATCACGTTTCCAGAACAGATAGTCAGCTTCATCCGTGTAAGACAATCTCAGCGTGGGGCGAGAAATGCTAAGTTCAGATGGAAAAATACAGCGCAGAGAAGGACGAGGACAAAATGAAGACACATAGGACACACGAGCGCTGACTTGCAACAGTTTATTTCGAGCCTCAGAGCCTTATTATACAATGAAAGCCCCAACATCATACATGCGCAGTAGGCGATACATTCATATCTTGTCTTAAGTATATCAACTCCTTACGAGTAACAGCGATAGAAGGCTTGGCTACGCAAGACTCACCCAACCGATCTATCATTTCAGCTTCTATAATCTCACGAGTCAGTTGCCATCGGTTTTTTGCGATAACATGGCATTGTTGGTAGTCAGGATGGCACACGGACATTTCATCTGGATCGTGTTGGTTTACATTTTCGTCATTACAATTTAGTTTACATTTCCTGCAGTGTACATCCAAAAACCCTCCTCGCTTTTCAGACACATTGTTACAATGTTCCCGGAGGCGGTCGTTCAAGCACCTACCGCTTTGCCCTACATAGCTTTTCCCACATTTCAAAGGGATGCTGTAGACCACTGAACACGAACATTCTACAAACTTTGTACGGTGGTTCTTCTTGCAATTAGGGTTTCTTGAACCACCGGGCCTTGTCAATCTGCACAACTTCTGCAGCTTATCGGGGGCAGAAAAGACAACTTTCACATTCCCCCGTTCACCGATCTTTTTCAGGCGATGAGACAGGCATGAATGTACGGGATCACAGCAATCCGCTTGTTAGTAGGCGGCAGTGACTTACTAGTTTCTTTTGAGCACAAGCGCTTAAGTAGGGTTTCGGCGACACTGATAATGACATGTGTGGGATATCCCGCAGCTCGGAGACGAAGGATCTGTTCATTGAAGCTGGCAGCCATAAGTTCAGGACAAGACTTACACAGGGAATTTCTTAAGCACAGTCCCGCAATCCCCCTCTTTACAAGTTTGGAATGTGCAGACCCAAATGGGAGCAGTGGCTTATTAGAGCGAGGTTCATACTTCCAGTAAATCTGTCCGTTACGGAAAAAAAGCCTGATATCCAGAAATCTAATGCTGTCGTCAGAAGGCATCTCATGTGTTAATTCTAGAGGCGAAAAACCTGCGCGTAAAAAGGTTAATGTGTTAGCAGCTAGTTCTTCAAATGAGTCCGAACTGCAGTCAAGGAAAATTAAGAAATCGTCAACATACCTAAGAATCTTTGTTATGTTAAAATTTGGCAGACGGCTACAAAGGGCTCTGTCAAGATCAGCTAAAAATAAATCACTAAGAACTGGGGCTATACAGGAACCAATGCAAATTCCTTCCTTCTGCAGATAAGGTTGCCCCTCCCATTGGATAAAAGTTGACCGGAGATAAAAACTAAGGAGTTCCAAGAAGCCACTGCTGGACATCCCGGTCTCATTCATAAAAGCTACATCTCCGAATGTGTCGGTGCAGTCCTGGACACAGAAGAGCAAACTTGACTGAGGCAACGAGTAGAACAGATCCTTAATGTCTACTGAGAACGCTCTGAGATTTTTATGAGGAAAACACTCTAGGTAATTCAAAACGGCGTCAGAATTCTTAACTAGGAAAGGGTCGTCAATGCGCAAAAGGTTGAGCTTTTTCTGAAGAAAAAGGGCAATGGATTTTTGCCAAGTGCCGTCTTCTGAGGCAATTGTCCTGAAGGGAGTGTCAGCCTTGTGCATTTTGACGCTAAAAAAGACATCTAGATAATATCGGTGACAAGCTTCTATGCTCTTAACAACGTTTTCTAGCTTCAGCCTGGTACAGAGCTTCTTTGCTTGAGTTTTTACCCTTGACATGCTTATGTTCTTGCGAGGAGTAAAAGAATTCGAAACAGCCTCTAAGGCTTTGACATTAAAAAACCCAGAGATATAAATGCTGAGTCAGAGGTGGAAGAAGGCGGTAGGATCTTTAGGCTGCCAGTAAGCTAAGGAGAGAGCTTACAATTAAAAATACCAAAGCAAGAAATCCTCTAAAACAAGGAATAGGCCTTAACTGACAAAGGTATCAAATCTTTTTCAAAGCATAAAAATTCTGGCATGAGCATATAGGGACAGAATTGGCAATGCTCTAAACAACAACAGTTTTGAAAACGGTCTTAAGCATACATTGCGCGAGCGAACATTAGGTTTATGAGCTAGAAGATAAGGCAAGCATTACCATTATCAATATGGGTACGGTATTTAAAGTGGCCGAGAAGTTATTACTGGTATGTAGAGATTGTAATCAGGATGATAATGAGAATAGCAGTATCGCAGAGCAATGACTCTTCACGCAGGTAAAGAACGAGGGAAAAAGATTTAAAGCAGTGAAAAGAGGGAAAGCAGCTAGGGAAGGTCAGTTAACTGAAATTTTGTTCGAAGCTGGAGAAAGATTGAGCGAGAAAGAATGACCGCCTTTTGGGTGGAATAACTCATGACCTCGATAGCACGGCAACAATATAACATCTTACATCTCCCAAGTTTTCTTAATTTGTGATAAAATCGATGTTAAGGATTGACACAGGCCAATCAACTTACTATTCCCGGCCTGCAAGTTATTTTCTCAGGTGCCAACTGAAATATAAGGGCAAACTTACATTAGAATCAAAACAGCACCAGGCAGTACAAGATAAAGGCTACTCCACAATGAAGCACACGCCTATTGTAAGCGTGTTCAGTACTCGAACTAGTCAGGAAATTACTCAGATGTGACGTGATTGATCTTGTACTGGATCTTGGCTGCAATTTTGCTTGGAAAGTTTGCTGCTGTTTGATCGATTGAATCGAATGATATGGTCGGTGGCCCATTAATTAGTGCTTTAAGCTATGGCTTCAAACATTTTGGCTAGCTTTTGCTCTAGAAGAGCCAGAGAACTCAGGTGGTGTCAGTTCCTTTGGTTTGTCTTTTGCAGTGGGGTCTGCTCCGTAGCTTTTCGCTTGGTCGGGGTGTTTTGGGAGGTGGTCAGTGTGGGACTTGCTGCGGCGAAAGGAGATGAGGAAGGGGGTGCAAGGTTTTGTGCTGGATGGGGTAAGGGGTTGAAATTCCATGCGCTTTGGCGGGACATTTTCTGCAGTAAAAGCTGTAACAGGAGGGAGAAGCGGGAGGTGGTGTAGTGTAGCTGTTGCTGGCTCTACGGGGCTGGCACGGTAGGTCAACGCCGCAAGTGGCGTTGACCTACCGTGCCAGTCCTGTAGAGCCAGGAACAGCCACCCTTCAACGGCGGGGGCTAGCCAGCCACCGACTTCTGTTTTAGGCCGTCATTGTACACGCCGCCGCTTAGGTGGTGGATGGTGGCTATTGGGGCGCGCGTCTTTTTCTTCATCTTCTTTTTCTTCTCTATTTTCCCTTCTGTCAGCACAAGGCAGCGGAGGTGGCTCAGCTACAGAGCTAGTAGCAGGCCCGTGCATTTTCTTTTCCTTCTTACTACCGCCACAACAACAAAAACAGCGCTGACATCGCACTGAACACGGACGCCTCTTCGTTTTTCCTCCATCGAAACGCAGCCGCCGCGATCTGGATTCAAGCTTCGTACTCCGGCACAGTAGTCGAGCGTCTTACCGCAGCACCACCCCGGCGGGGCAAGAGAGCGGGCTTTAAGTTCGTTTTTGGGGTAGGGAATCCGCAGTATTTCGCTTCTCAGTGGCCACCTCCACTTACCAATGGTGCATTAGTCATCAGTTCGAATCCCTGCCGCAATCTAGTCTAAAACCTTACTACGCCTTAGACCCCAGATGGGAAGCGAACTGGAATGACAGCAGTCTACTGGTGCGCAACAAATTGCTACGAAATGAACCGCGTGCGTTATCACCGATATCTCTTCCATCAATTTCGGTAGCTGCGATTGCTTTCCGGCCAAAGAAAACGCAAATATGAAGGGCCGGCAATATGTCTCTTGTCGACGTGTGGCTTAGCGTGACGATTTGCGTCACTGCAGGTAGCCGCACATGGCCCTGAGCTCGATTATATGCGTAATGTTTTCGTAAACATTCCGAGGGTGCATCATTGATGCCTTATCCTAAATGACTGACTCGGCCAAAATAATTCAGAGGGCCGCATCAGTTGCCCTGGTATTTGTACTCCAAATTTCTCGTATCATACTAGTCTGAAGTTAAAAACTTTAGTGATTACGTTACTTCCTAATGCAAAATTTGAGCACAGCTTGTCAGCTGTTTCGCCTTTTTCGATAGATTGAGGCAAAGGTTTCGAGCAAGACACGTATGTAAAATTAAAGAAAACTACTTTATTTTTCGCCTATATTCCTTTAATACACACTCTACTATCAGTCGTTGACTGTCATGAAGGAAATTTTGTGGTCGGAGAAATGAAGAGAGCAATTAAGTTATCGGGAGGTTCCGGGAGGCAGCGCATGGGCCCATAGGAGCATTGCGCGGCGAAGAGACTAATGCTACAAGCTGCAGACGAAATAGTAGCTTCCCAATATCCTCAATTTTCTTGATAACGCTCCAGCCAAAGTTATCAAGCGTCGCGTCGAAGGTTTAGCAGTATGTTTTTTGAAGGAAAATGAGTGTGGGCTAAATCCGGGCCAGGCCTTCCTCGAAAGCCAAGGGACGATCGGCTAGACATCCGGTCTATGAAAATAATTGTGTGTAGGCAAAACATCTACATCAAAACATGATGATTTTTTCTGTGAGTGTGTGAATTATCGGCTGCTGCACATGTTACCTTGCAGTTCTGTGTGGGCGCTCGCATTATTCATAAATTATTATCTTTGCAATCTACCATGTGGGGTGACGTCTTCCACCCGAGTTCTGAAGCGTTACACATAATTTGCTGACAGGAAGGGAAAGGCGCAATATCTGTCACACTTGCTTTTGGGGACACCTAAATAGCACCGTAAGGGAAGGAAGGAAGGTCGGAGTGAAAGTGGAGCTGGTTACGAGCTCTGCTGCGTGATTTAATAAATTGGTTGACAAGAATTGCTTGTTTGCTTGTTTGTGGGGTTTAACGTCCCAAAGAGACTCAGGCTATGAGAGACGCCGTAGTGGAGGACTCCGGAAATTTCGACCACCTGGGGTTCTTTAACGTGCACTGAAATCGCACAGCACACGAGCGCCCTGCCTTTCGCCTTCACCGGAAAGCGGCCGAAGATGGCGCAGTTCCAACAGGTTGGAAATTTTTCGCTCTTGTCGCTGTCACTCGCCGCTCAGTTCACTCAGTCGCTTTCATGCGAACCAGCTTTAAGGGAAGGAAGGAAGGTGGGAGTGAAAGTGGAGCTGGTTAGGAAGAACAACGGCGACGACGACGCGAAATCCAGGAACAGGCGCCAAACATCTGCGCTCCAAAAACGCCCCGCCTCGGTGGCACAGTGGTAAGGCACCCGACTACTGTGCCGGAGTTCCCGGCTTCGATCCCGATTGCCGGCGGCTGTGTTTCGATGGAGGCGAAACGAAGAGGCGTCGGTGCAGTGTGATGTCAGTGCACGTTAAAGATCCCCAGGTGGTCGAAATTACTCCTTAGCCCTCCATTACGGCTGCTATTTCTCTCTTTCCACTTTAACTCCCGACTTCCTGCCTTACCTTACGGCACGATTTGGGTGTCCCAGAAACAAGTGTGACAGATACTGTGCTTTTCCCTTCCTCTCCCTGTAAACCAATAATAATTTATATTACGAATGAATGACGTTCTTCTACTTTCCAGCAGAAGATATCGACCGCTCGTCAATATGTCAACACGTGTCGCTTTAAGTGGTGCGATAAGTTAATTTTATTTATAATTTATAATTATAATTTCAATCCCTGAAGGGAATCTCGTTTTTTGATGCAGCCATGAGGTAAAAGGATACCTAAGTACCGACAAGGCCGCACTCGTCTTCTAACCTTGGGAAGTTTAACAAGGTAGGGGCACGATCCTCTGCAGGGACTCCTTTCATTAATTTACAGCAATGAAGAGGGTGACTTCATTTTTCAATGTAGTCGTATCATAGGGGAAGCAACTTCCCCGCCTTAATGGAGACTTCATACCAAATGAACCACCATGCTGTAGTATACTAAATAAGTACCTCTTTTCAGGGACACAATCCCATGACTGTAAGAATAGACTACGATGCCTATGGTACTAAACTTCCACCAAGTGGAAAAATGCCACCTCTTGGTACATGCCGTCGCAAATCAGTTCGGGTAAGTGTAATGTTCGTTTAGAACGTTTATAAAAATATTTTTGGGTATTTTTAAACCCAAGGAGATTACTTGTAGAGCCACACTGTTGAGCTCGCATTGTATTTACAGTGTTGCAGACCTTTTGAAGATATGATGACGTTTAGCCCGGCGCTTTCCAGTGGGCTGGAGTTCCACAAAAGCTAAAGAGGCCTCAATTAAGGCACTTGATGAAAACTACCCGCGATGAAACATTTGACGTTTGTGCGCAGAAACCTTTATCAAGCAGATTCTCCACACATATTACAAGGCACTGCATGGCTTGTTTTAATATTTGCATCTGTCTTGTAGTTATTCACGAAAAGGACTCATGATGCCACTGTACAGCCCCCAGCGGCCTGCTCAATGTAAGAAGAACGCAATTAGTGATAGTATTCAACACTAGTATTCCACAGGCAAAAAAGTTCCTTGAGCACAAAGATCACATGGCGTCTCAGAAGGTTCTTTTGTAGGCAAAAACCTTATAGTATAGAGCGTAATATCAATGTTCTTTTTGAGAGTCCGTTGAAGAATGTCCCAAAAAACACTGCATCACGGCAATGCACAAAGCAATGATCTATAGCTTCTGGTTGCTGACAGAAGTGACAGTCTACTGACAATGGTACAAAAGTCCCTTTTGCACGATGCCACGTTTTGACTGGTAAGGTTGATGTATCATTCATGTCCACGCCACTGTGAGATAGATTTAACATTCATACCATCTGCCACATGACGTATGAGTGCTAACGCCCTGTTGCACATATTATTAGCGGTGCGTCTCCTTTCCGTGCTCTGTAAGAGTTTGTGGACTTGTTTTAATTAAGTATTACCAGGACAGCGTGCTAGCTGACCATAGCAATGGCAATACTACGTATAGAATTCGCCGCATTGCTGCGTGGCTACAAATGCGAAATAATGCGAAAACCATGCAATTACGCTTGTTACCAAAATACCATCTCACCAAACCTGGAGATGGGGAACAAGAAGGCCTCATGCAACACGTGCACAGTCGTCACCTTTACCCGATTTTAGCCGGCAACGTGATGGGTTCATACAGTAAATCTGCAAATGATAATCGTTTACTACATGTTACCTCCACCCTTTTGTGAGTGGCTCCTTGCACCATGTGTAGGGTACAGTCAAAGCTCATTTGAGGAAAGCTGCAACCAACTCGCCCATGCAACAAACCCTAATACATGTATTCACATAGTTGTGGCTTAGCAGGACAGAAGGACAGATGTTAATACCACGTGGGACCAATCGGGAAGGCTCCGTTTTGTGCATGTTCCCTCAGCCCAATCTAATATTTATGCCCTCCTGCAGCAACGCACTGGTCGTCTCCTATACAGCACCAACCACCGCGACTGTCCCCGTGCAGTGCGCCTGGACAGCGACCGGACTGAAGTGTGGGTCTCCCCCCCACTGACACCAAGCACTCAAACCTATGCGCCCCGTGCTCTCACGGGCGCTTCCTTTCTTTTCCCATGTGCAAGTCCACTCGGATGCTGCACGGCAACAGACGCTCTGCTGGCTGTTATCATGTGGTATCTGATGAACCGGGGCGGTTAAGATTGATATGCGCGAAGAAAGCACCTAACGGGGCAGAGGCTCCGGCCCCTTGCGAATCGCTCTGGCTGACGGCGGCCACTGTGGTTACCACGGCTCGTCACAGCCCGTCGTGATTTTTCCGGACGCCGCCGTCTATACGGAGCGCCGTCGGTCCTGTGACTGTCAGGACTGAAGGCGGTGAACCTATGAACGCAGCCAGCTACTCTGCCCGGCGTTATTTGCTGCGTCTACTACTCTGCATCTACCAGCTGCTCTACCAATGTGCCGCTATGAAGGTGTGTTAGCATGAGACGCGACTTTCCCCGCAATCCTAAGCGGCTACTAGGCGGCGTTGCTCTCATTGTTTTGCAAACACTTCGACTGAAATCATTATATAACAACACCAACAGGCTTTTCGTTACCTCGGGATAAACAAGTGTTTTCTTCCTTATGTGCGCGGTGTTCTACTCCTGGGGTGATACCGCGCCTTACGAACACAAATCCAGAAGGCGGGGCCATTAACGTTAAGGGAACAATGAAATGCATATGCTGAGAGGTGCTTAATTGCAAGCATATGAAAGGTCTGAAAATCTTTTGCGATGTTTCATTACTGTTTCCTTTTTCCCGAATTTCTTAGTGTTCATGCGGTTTTCATTATAGAAACGTTGTTGGCTTGAAAAGAAGATTGAAGAGCTTGCCGTGTTATTTTACATTTCAGTTGCTGTCTGAACGCTCGTGCAGTGGTGAGGCAGTGGTCCGCAATAACAATTTGAGCAGGGCCAAGGTTAAACGCCGCAGCCTATGTGTGTAAGTGCCATATATCTTCGCATGTTTGCCGCAAGACGTATCTAAATGACTTGCCTTTTATTAATCGCCTTCGTTTCTTAGCACACTATATGCCAGATGAATTTCGACCGTCTCATTAGGAGTTCAAAGTGTAAAGAATTGCACATAAATTCTGACGAAATTTCCGAGACAATGGGCACATATACGCATAGCATCCTTGATTATGAGCTTCATGCCGGCGAAATAGAGGAACTTTATAGAGTGACCAGAACGGTAGGTAATTTTATTCTGCTTATTAAGATGTATGCAAAATATGGCCAATTCAGCGATTCAATATAGCTACCTATAATAATTAATTATTCGAAAACCACTAATAATGTGGATTTGGCATCAGTAAGTAAAAGCGTGGTGTATTCTAGGGGCAGGTGAAAACAATAAAGGGTCGCCACAAGGAAGGCAGGGAACCAAGGAGCATGTGACACTGGCATATGTTCTAGAAAAAGCTGAGTGAGTTAGCAAATTCGCCAAACAATAAAGCAAGGATCGCTTATTTCGAGCTCAAGAAAACCAAAGATAATGTATAAAGACACCACGAAAAAATAGGAAATAAAAATGACTTTATACAATGCGTCTAGCTTCACATTTCCATGTGATTGTGCTCGAGACAATACTATGTAGAAATCCACACGCTCCAAGGTCTTAAATTCACCTAAGCTTCAAAATAATGAGAAGAAACTTGAGAAAAGGAGCCCATAAAAGAGATGAACGGAAAGCTGGACAAATATTAAATTCCAGATCTTTCAGGGAGCTGATATTAGACATAATTGAAAAACACAACCTTACTGCTTACGACGTCAAACTTTATTTTCAGCCGTCAACATGGAGCTTCAAGTAGAAGTTCGTTGCAGAAATTGTTGCTAACTTTACAACAAGATGAAAGATGTGAACTGGGGAAGCCAAACATATAATACCCAATATCTCCATAGGAAACAGAGCAAGAGTTTTCTAAGGCAATGAATAAACTTCGGGTTCTGGCAGAAGGAAGTATAATGTGGAACTATTGAGCATGATCAAAAACAGGGGCAATCTGAATGAGTTGCAACGAAACCTGGGCTTTAGTAAATATCATCTAAATACACAAGCCAGGCGAAGACGAGTCCACTTGTCGAAAAGTTGGCTTAAGTTGCGACCTCTGACTCACCCTACCTTTGTTTTATGCCATGTCGTACTGTGTAACAAGCTTCTTTCTGTCGTTTTACCCTGCCGCCAATATGCACGGAAAAGTCTGCAAAGCGTTATTACTACTGAAAATTAGCTGAAAAGATCTGACAATATATGCACCTCTGTCGATGCGGTCAGGACGATATTAATATAGCCAGCACTACAGCGAAATCGCAATTATTTACAATAATAAATACGGAGTTAAAATACCATCAAAGCAATGCAGGGGAATAACATATGTTAGCATCTGTTGAGAGTAGATATTTGAAAAGGGGGCTATTTTACTAAAACATGGCCACTGTGTATTTGCAGTGTGTCATGACTTCAAG
Organism: Amblyomma maculatum; assembly: GCA_023969395.1. NCBI lineage: Eukaryota > Metazoa > Arthropoda > Arachnida > Ixodida > Ixodidae > Amblyomma > Amblyomma maculatum. The sequence goes on from JAJIZL010017422.1 coordinate 1,955,913, forward strand.
CGTAACGCAATATGAGACCGCTAACGTTAACGTATCAAACTGAAATAAAAAATAGACATGAAATACCTAATGGAATTACAGATCGATAAGATTTTCTCACTTCTTTACAAACTATTAGATAACAATCACTCACATTGTCATGATAAGCACACATTCGATACACCAATAGAACCAGGAATATCCTATAAAGATTATTTGATGTCTGAGCATAGAGACGGTTTGGATCTTGAGTTACAGTATTCCTGAATTGTGGCCAATAACTTTTTAGCTCGCAGCATTTATGGATGGCTAGAGTGGCCTGTTAAAGTATTCGGAAAGGTCTTGTGGCTGCCCAGCCGCCATAGTTTTCGTATTAGGAAAAGGGTACGATTCCAATGGAGAAGAGCGTCAAACAGAGTAAGACGACCTTCGATTTGTTCGCATTACGGTTACAACAGGTATTTAGAACCCAAAACAAGGAGGACATCGATTAACGAAGATTACCGTATAATGTTTGTTCTGATACCGTCTTTGCTTTAGCTCAGGGTATTAATCGAAAATCTTGATCAGTGGCATAGACATGAAAAGAGGAACGGTGTGTAATAATTCGGAAAAGGGAATTAATGATTAACTTGAAACTGTTTTTGAAACTGTTTTTTGAATTACAGTCACAGTTTTTGAAACTGTGACTGTAATTTTCCAGTACATACTCACAGGCATGAAACCCGCCGGGCTGGTAAAAAAGCTCCAAGTAAATTCAAAGCAACATACTGAACTATGTAAGAAACATGACAGGCGTAAATAAACAGCTACTAAGAGAGCCAGCGGATCGAGGAGAAAGTTAAGATTTGGGTATCATAGTCGAAACTTAAAAGCAGGAATCACGAAAGAACATGCAAAACATGCAATGCAAGGTCACTGTATATGATAACAAAAGCTTAATGGACTGAATTTGCACAGAAGCCAAGCGGATGAAGGAGGAGGAGGAAGATGAGGAGGAAAGGCAGGGAGGTTAACCAGTAAAAGCAACCGGTTTGCTACCCTGCACTGGGGGAAGGGGATGAGTGGATATAAAAGTTGTGAGAGAGGGATAGTTGAAGTTAGTACAGTCACATAACAGACACGCCACATCGGATGAAAAGGCAGCAGAAAGAGAGGTTGGGGAATGACCTTAGAAAGTTTGCGGGAAAAGTGTCGGCGTAATAGCGCTGCAGTGGAATAATTAAAAAAGTACTGGATCACTCTCTATACTGTAGTGGACAATCCTGGGACGATTTTGAAAATAGCAATGTAAACATGGGGTACACAAAGTGTGTCTTTATGCTGTGTCGCACCAGCATTCATAGATCCCGTGTGCAGTTCCTCTTATCGATCCTGCAAGTTTGTAATAAGGGAGTAATTACGCATTTACATCCACCCAAGCTTAGCCATACGGCTACAGAGTAAAGCTGTACAGCTTTTTCAGAAGCTTCGTAGTTAAAGAAAATTCACCTTGGTCAGGGTACCGAACCCTTGACAACCGCCTTTCTGGGGCAGTCGGTTTACCAACTGAGCTAACCAGGATAGTCACTAGAGCAGATGGCAGAGCGAGAGCGAATTTATCAATAACTCGAAAGTGTTGGTGAAATAGTGAGGGAAATCCGCCAAGGTTGAGGTAAGCTTCGTGAAAAATCCGTCCTAGTCCGGGGGTCGAAACAGGAAACACCGCATTTCCGGGGCAGTCGGTCTACAAACTTAGCTAACCAGGATGGTCAGCAGAAGAGATGGTAGGGCGAGAGCTAATTTATAAATAAATCGAAGTGGGACTGGTGTTAGTGGATAAAGCTGTATAGATTTCCTCTGCAGCCGTATGGCTGCGCTTGGGTGAATGCCAGTGAGTAATTACTCCCTTATTACAAATCTTCCCCTTAAGGGATTCCCTTGAAATTCCACCTAAACCATCCTACAGATTCCGTTAATCGCTATATTCCTTATTACTCCCATTATCCCAATCGTATTGTTTAGCATAAAGTATGAACCTACCACATTATGAGAAGGAATACCCGATGCGTACATGTAAGGCTGCTCTTCAACTAAACCTTAGGGATGTGTCTGTCCGTCCTGCGGGCTCTGTGACGGAAACAATATGTCAGTGGCGCCCAGTTAAATTCTCTTCTGCGACTCATGCCGACCTGGCCATATCATGTGCTATTCTGACCTAAACCTCATCGAACAATCAATTCCTGGCAATGTCAGCTCGCAGTTACCACCTGCTAGAAGCATGTTTATCATACTTCGCTCAGTATGCAAAGCCAAAGCCGAAATTTCTGCAGGAAAATACCCTTGACCTTCAAAATTGAACTATGGCGTACTGGTATAGACAGCTCTCCAACTAAGCGGTCTATTCGCACTGTCGTAAGCCAGATGTGATGTATCAATATCTGAAACATCGGCCTCATTCGACCACGTGGTATGTATGAGCTGGAAGAGTCTTTGGCAGTAAGTTTTTAGTTGTAACATCAACCACTTGGCTAAACACACTTATGAATAAGGTCTCCAGAAAAAAGGTAAGCACTTTCGCCAAAAAGTATATAAGGCACTCTACGTCTACACCATTGAGGAGCGTTTATTCAGTGTTCAAATTTGGTGACATGATGCGAACGGCTTGTACCGTACTGCAGACAGCAGGCAGGCATTTGTTTAGTTATAATACTATCAGCTCCATTCAAGACGAAGATGGAAGCGACATTATTACTTCAAAATTATGCAGACAGTTGTAAAACAGTGAACCTTAAGGCATATGTTTTCATTATATTGTTACGGGGTAGTTAAGCTTGTAGCAGAGGGCGGACACCGAAGACAAGGCTTTGCAACGTACGTTCTCTGTATGCACCAGCCGACGCTGTTGAACGTCGTCTTCTCTCAAAAACTGACGAGAGAGTCTTCTTCTTCTTTCCTTATGCGTATGCGTTCTTCTTCTTTCCTTATGCGTTGCACCGCCTAATGTGACACTACCCCGTCGGCTGAAAAGCACCGTCCCGGTGCGTACTAGCGTCCAAACCAGGGTCCATGTAGTACGGTTTTAGGCGTGCAACATGGACCGTCTCAGTGCGTGGTGTAGAGGCATGGCGGACGGGATGCAAGGGCGCAATTTCGTATGTCACTGGTGTCACTTGTCGTAAAATACGGTAGGGTCCTGTATACCGGGGCAAAAGTTTTTCCGAGAGGCCAACGCGGTGAGCTGGAGTCCAGAGCAGCACGAGAGAGCCGCAAGAATACTCGGTGTTGCGATGACAGGAATCATAGCGACGTTTCTGGGAGTGCTGAGAGGCTGCGAGTCGGTTGCGAGCAACAACGCGGGCAGCATTAGCTCGGGCGGGAGCAGGCTGTCAAAAGGAAGCAGAGGTTCACGGCCGTATAAAAGATAGAAGATGATGTTTGCAAGCATTATGCTAGCATCCCAGCGGTTATTCTTGCTGCACCTTTCATATTCGTCGAGCAAATCTTCAACGTCCTTGTTGTCTTCGCCGTTGAATATAGGCGGATGACGGATTTTGGTTAAAACCATGGGGGCAGCTGGAGTTTCCGTAGCGGGTGATGCGTCCTGGGATGCCATGCTTACTGTGGTAGTCGGTGGGGTGAGCTCAGGGAGATGACGTCCACTGCGCAAATCCAGGTTTCTGGCGTGAAAGTACGAGGAGCTGTGGCAAGGGGAATCGAAAGTGCCTAATGTGACAATATGACAACTGAAGTTATTCGTAATTGGAAACAGAAACGAACACTACTAAGCAGCCCTCGTAATTAGCAGTACTACGCAGCCGGACTGTTCAGTAATTCTTAGTTGTAGTAGCTCTACTACTTGCCCCACAGGCACCTACAGGTAAATCTTTTGATCATGACAACGAATCAGTGAATGAACATTTCTTAACAAATATCAATGACATACCTTACGCTGCGCTAGCCCCAACTCATAAGGGTGCTGGAACGCCTCTTAAGTATTAGCAAAATGGAATGCTGCTTAGCCAACACACTACGAAATAAAATTTGCAACTGATATCTTTCATAGTTCCAACCAGTGTGCCAGTTTATTAAATTTAAATACTCGCCTAGCCTGGGTGCTGAGGAACTCCAGATTTGTCCATAAATAAATAAACTATTTACGTATCATTGTGTGAAATATTCACCTCTGACATTTTGCGCTCACGCGTATCTAAATTACCGGTAGTTGAATCAGCCATATAGTGAGCACTTGCCAAAACGTATGTTACAGGCCTAAAATAAAATGCTGTAAACAATAAAAGCAATCGCAAGATATATTGCTCAGGCAGCGAGCACTGATGCATAATGATTTATATATTTTGAACAAACAGCTTAGCGATAAGCTGCCCTGCGTTTTTACTGGACGCAACGGGGGTCGACTGCTTGTGCATGGATATCCTAGTAGACACTATAATGGCTGGGTAATATCTGCGTTCGATAAGGATTGTGAGCAGAGATAGCTCTCAAATAAACTTGTTGGATTGCTATTAAAGCAGAGGATTCAAAATTCAGAGCCTCTTTACGCAATTATTTCCTTAAAGGTTCATGCTTCGGAGCATTGACTTGTAAAATTCTGAGAAGGATTAACCCTCTCTTCTATTTTTAGTAAAATTTACTAGGCGTAACAATGCGAATAGTGGTCGTTTCGGTAAATACACCACCATAGTAGATCAATTGTTTAATTATGACCCTCAATGCTTTTATTCAATAGGCTTTTTTTCTCTATTTGATTCTTATTGCGAATTTTTGACATTGTTGACAATACACAGCCATTTGTAGCTACCCTGCTGACATCGCTATACAATTTTGAAGATGTTTTTTTTTAGTTTAAACCGCATCATCTGTTCAAAAAAACTATTGATCAAAGCTGAATTTCAGATTAAATTGCACCACTTACAGCCTTTTGTGAACGACATTGTTTTTCTAGGATCATACAAATTACGGTTCCATCACCAAGACCTAATTAAATACCTGCGACACCTTTCATTCACCAGCACATGCATCTGTAGTAACAGGTAAGTAGTGAATGGCGTGTCTTCCTATGGTTTATGCATTGTGATATGATGAACGTTGCACTGTGGTTATCCGTAGACACCTTGTACGCTTTAAATATATATTTAAAGCATAAAAATTGCATCAAGCATTACAAACTAAAAAATACTAAGCAAGATTACGATAATCCTAATACTGTTTTAAAATATGAGGCGAAAACGCAAGAGGTCTGCTTACATAACACTGTTGTGCTGTAGCTGTAGTGTACATACATTGATCGTGAGGTTGGCGCATAACATGGTGGACGTGGTCACACAGCGGTTTCATGGTTTTGATCGCCAGAATATGGTACCCTCCTGCTGTTTAACAAATATTTCTTGCTATACTTTGCTCCATTAGCAATAACCATAAGCTGCAATACATAGGAGCAGACAGCGCTACGCAAGTCTCCTGTGAATATTATGGTGCGGAGTCTGCCTGTCTGCGAAGGCATAACTGAATTATTTCAATAATGCCTCCTAACCGCAATGACCTCGAATAGTTATGGCCAAGCACATTCATTCAGAATATCATCACGCTTCAAAAGCGTCAACACAATTTTCAACATGACGAAAGTATATCGCGAAAGTTGTTGCTTTGGCATATAAATCGTACTTATAAATATTACAACGGCAAACAGTCATGCGCTCAGTCACGAGTATTTCTTGTGTGACAGAAATAGCTTCCTACTTCTATCTGTTACCAGAAGTAATCCGGGCTCGGAATCAACTACATAACACACAAAGTTTCTGCCTGCAGTAGATGCATTGTCAAGCTTCCCAGATCTATGTTCTTACATTGCGATCTGAGTGAATCGGTTAATTCTATTTTGTACCGTTTTATAAAATTTATGTGCCGAGATTTAAGAGGCTATCTCCAAATTTTACGTTATGCTTTGTTTGCATTTAATGCAGTTGAAATAATTGCATCATTTTATAATTGGAGCGCCAGAACAAAATTCTGTGTATGTGTATTCGTGTACCTCTTTGCTCACCCTTCCTTGTAAACGGATAGAAATAAGATTGAAAATTTTCAGAAATATTTATATAAATACATACTGTAAATTCATCATCCTTCTGGCTCAGAAACTGATTTTAACGTATGTTAACAAAATTCTAGTCATTCTGCGCTAAAGAAGATTTCTAAAACTGGTTGTAGTTTTTCTTGAACGCATAGCACTCTTTCATCTAATAAATATAAACCGTTATTACTATCTAATCCATATCACTACTCCTCATTAAAATGTATATGACATATCAACCAAGCACATGGTAGCCTCTAGGCTGAGAATGAAGGTTAAATAATAAATTGCGCAGCATAAGGAGGAATCTAAGTAGAAATTTGTATGGAAGCAGTGTAGGCATCGCAACAACTGAGGGCGAAATGCTTAAGTAGCGCAGTATAAATGAAGATTGGCGGAATATTTAATGCACTTGATACATAATACAGGATCTTCTAGTAGGCATATTATTCTGTCCGGTATGTAAGCGTAACAAGGAACCTCAGAAAGTGAAATGAAGAGATGAGCATAATACTGCCATAAATTAACCATTAGATACGATGGCGGATAAGTTTAACTAAAGCTCGCTGAGAAACGTCTTAGCTGAAAAGTACATATTACTAACTAGACAATGAGAAATCATTCTCTCTAGAATAAAATTCACTCCACCCTGCAGCGGCACTATTGTTAAAAACTGTGACTAAGGTCATTTGGTGACCAACATATCGCATCATGGTAGATCTGAGCATGGAACCTTAACTTCAGGCGTTAAAAGAGGTGTTTTTATGGCAGACTTATGCGCGGAAATTGCTTCGTCCGTATTATGTTTGCTTGTTGTCGGAGAAACTGACGGCATTGACCAGCCCAGTTGAAACGGAAACGGAACTCAGGTTTTTCAAGATTGAGCTTGGGTTCCTGTCACGTAGGTGGCACTGGCTATGAAGTCTTCCTTAGTAAGGTGACTCCAGAGAGACGGTGCCACATGAAAGAAGTGCAGTTCTCGTTGGGTGCCAGAACAAAATGCTGTGAATGTGTATTCGCGTACTCTTTGTTCACCCTTCCTTGTAAACGGATAGAAATGAGATTAAAAATTTTCAGAAATATTTATATAAATACATACTGTAAATTCATAATCCTTCTGGCTCAAAAACTGATTGTAACGTATGTTAACGAGATTCTAGTCATTCTGCGCTAAAGAAGAATTCTAAAACTGGTTGTAGTTTTTCTTGAACGCATAGCGCTCTTTCATCTAATAAATATAAACCGTTCTTACTATCTAAGCCATATCACTACCCCTCATTAAAATGTATACGACATATCAACCAAGCACATGATAGCCTTTAGGCTGAGAATGGCGGTTAAATAATAAATTGCGCAGCATAATGCTTGACAAATACCATAAAAACTGGCAAAACTCCTCTCCATCTAGTGCAAGATTTAGAAACTATATGGAACAGTCAGTACCTAATTCGTCTCTTAGAACTAGAGGCCCTCATTGTGGTTCTTGCCACTTCAGACATAAGTCCGAAAAATAGCATCAATATATAAAAAGTGGTGCATCAAAATGAGCTGAGGTAATGGTTGCCTAACCTAGAAACCTCATAGGTACTGCAAAAACCCGCTTCTCTACTCCGAGCATTCCCGCATTTTACTGACAGTAACTATAAACGCCGGAAGGAGCAGGCATTTCGTGGCTTCGCAGCCCATAGTGGCTGTTTTAATCGGTACAACCGATTTAGCATTTTGCTTTCTTTTAAATTTCAAATTTCTCCTGTTTTTCTCTTTCATAGGTTCTACAGTTTCAACGTAATGCCCCGCAGCATATTTCACATGAAATTGTCTTGACTAACGCACAAAGAATTTCAAAAAATTAAATGTGCTATGTCTAGCAGCACAGCATTTTTGTACTCAAAAATCGTGCAGTAACAGACATCGACATGAAGAGGAACTACCTTACTGCTTCTATTTCTTCCCTTGGTTTCAGACGGCTGCACTTTGGCTGTACACATTCCGTCCTAGCTTTTCTGTAGAAGCATCCTTCTGTCTGTAACTTCATTTGAAGAAAATAGCTAGCTTTAGGGGTATGCGAATGTTCCAAATTTTCGCATATAATTCGAATATCATATTTTTACTATCCGTATTCGATTTGAAAAACAAGAATTCGTGTTGTTTCGAATATTCGATCCAACGTGAATATTTGTATGCAACCACATATATTTTATTCCGAGCACAGGTGTTCGTTTCTGTCTGCAAGTCCTATCGACATAGACATAGCAACGTGGCAGCACCTAGAGCCATGCCGTAGCGGACGTGTGCTGGTACGCTCCTTTGTGACTGAGCGTCCGACTGTGACTCTTGCCATGGCGGACGAAGGTTGTGAAAAATAATCTGCAAAGCGAGGGAATATTGTGGACACGACGTCGAACGGCAAAGGAGAGAGTGTCATATAAAAGTATTTTGTGAAGTCATCGCCACTTACGGGGGAGTGCACGACGTGCAGCAGAGTGCTTAAAACGCCTGGAGGTATGACAACGCCGCTTGTCAACCATCTGAAACTTCATGCGGCCGAGATGAAAGAGCATCGGAGGATGACAACAGGTGTACCAGAGAAAGCTCGGGACCATGACTGACTCTTCGCGCTAGACAGAGCCGTTTTCTCAAAAGGGGATGCAAGCACTATATATCAACTTCGCTGCCATAGTGGCGCTTAATTTTCAGCCCTACAGAACTGTTGAAGACCGCAGGTGTAAAGAGCTTTTGACAGCTGCTGTTCCATACTATCAGTTCAGTTCAGTCGTTCAGTCGTGTCCGACTCTTCGTGACCCTATGGACCATGTCACGCCACGCTTTCCGGTCTCTCACTCTCTGAACTGAACTCAACTGAACTGTTCCATACTATCGCCTACAGTTGCGCGCTGCACTTTCGAGGATGCTTTTCTGCGCATGTATGATGACACGCGGAAGAGGGGGAAAATAGAACTCAACAACGCTTTTGAAGTTGGAACTTCAGTTGTTACCTTTAAAGCAACATGTGGACATCGCGAGCAAACGAAAGCTACATGAGCTTCAGTTGCCATCTCCTGACTCCTAATTTTCTAATAAAGCGGCACACGCTTACCACGCGCCATATGGCTGACAGTCATAGCGCTGAAAACATCGCAGCGATGCTGTACGAGCTGTGCAACGAGTAGGGAATACCCGACAACTGTGAAACGTTCAGCGTGACCGATAACGGGTGCAAAATCCGTGCTGCTGTCAGGAGGCTCCCGTGGACTGAGCGATTGTGCTTCGCCCAGAACTTGCAGCTAACCCTTAACGACGCAAGGTCTCGTATGCCGCCCATTGATCCTCTGTGCAAGGAGGCTAGACAAATTGTTATTCATTATAAGCACAGTTCAGCACGAAAAAAGACTGGACAAATACCATAAAAGCAGTCAAAAATCCTCTTCACCTGGTGCAAGATGTAGAAACTAGATGGAACAGCGAGTACCAAATTCGTCTCTTAGAACTAGAGGCCCTCACTATCGATCTTGACACTTCGGACAAAAACATTGATGGACTTTCTTCAGAGGAATAGAAAGAGGCCTCTGATTATCTATAGCCGCTCGAGTCATTCTTTGAAGCCACCGTTATTTGCAATACGGAAGCTTATTCATCCCCTTTATCTCAAATACCCCTCATTTTTGGAGTGCTGCATTATCTTGACAACTTTACTGGTACTACTGAATTTCATACAGCCATGACACGTTCGATGAAATCAAGGTTCCCCCTGTATGCAGAGGACAAGGAGACATGCTTGGCTATGTTTTGGACCCGCGCTTCAAATCCACCATATTCAAAGCCAAGAAAGAAAAGAGTACTTGGTTTAAAAGATTTATTGCTTCAACAGTTGTCCCTGTGTACTCACGACCCAGAAGCTAAGAAGCAGAGGCCAGAGCTCTATGTACAGCCGTCTTCTAATATCTGAAATGCATTTGATAATTCCGTGCAAAATTCTGTGTAAACTGAGGCAGTTTGTGCTGCAGAATAGAAGCATTCTGCTTATTCAGAGGAGGTATTGTCGCAATGAGATAGGGACCCATGCGACTCGTGCTGACCGTAGGTTATTTCAGATACCCCACTCTGTCAAAGCTTTGCACGAAGTACCTCGTAATACCTGCCACTTCAATCCCAAGTGAGTGGGTATTTTCTAGGGCCGGAGAAGTTATTTAAACAATAGGGGAACGATTTCTGTCTGACCATGGGGAGCTGGCGGTTTTCTTTCATGACAACCTTTAATGTTCATCCCAGCAATACGCTTTTGTGCTTATGGCAAGCTAGACTTAATCAATGCTGTGTACTAGCCATCCTCTGTGATATTTCCATTCTTCTAATAATGTTCTAGACATTGATATTTTTGTGCGGCCACACACCTTTAATATTCAGTTACTCATTTATAGTTGAACTGTGACGTTCTTGAATGCTCAGATAAATGTTTTGTAGCAGTTAAAAGCATATGTCCTTGATTATTCGATATTAGATTGGATATTCAGAACTAAGTGGTATTTGATTCGTACTCGAGGACTTTGATATTCGCACACCCCTACTAGCGATATAATTTCTTTTTGTTCTATTCTTGCCACGACTCTGGTAAGGGTGACCTAGGCAACAGCATAAAATGTAAAAGAAAGCACAAGACACCATTTCACGTTCCACTACTTGTCTCCAAGATATAACATTTTTTAAATCAATAGGAGAGAAAAATATTACTTGAAATGGCACGTGAACGCTTGACAGATCGGGTACGATGTAGGTATCCTTAAGAGAGCATCAAAATCCCTAAAAAAAATTTCATGTGGCGAGGCCTTTGGCTTGTCGTTCTGGCAAATTGAATTAACAAGTTTTCCGACACATTGCATGTATAAACCGAAATGCGTATGACAATCTAGTGGGCGCCCGGTGCCGTCAGGTTCTGAGAATTCGGAGCTGGCTCTACGACCTGGAGGTGTAATCTGATCTTCACAGCACAACCCGGATGAGTATTGCCAGAATATTACACGCATATAAATTCGGGCAACACCCTCTCTATAGGCGCCCTTACTGAAAGCGACGGACGCTCTGATGAACCGCGTGACAATACGTGCTGTTATCTGCCGCGCTGCCTACCGTCCTTGAAAATCAAACGTTACGCTTTTGCTCTAAAGTAGTACTAAATTTGTGACTTGTGTTTGGGATCAGGTCACGTGAAAATGTTGTTTACTTGAAATGAGAAGACGTCTTAGGCCGGTAATTTTTTTCAGCTATGCTCTTTTGCTTCTTTCACTTGCGCTATTCTTGCGTGGATGATTAGCACGTACACACGAGATAACGCTTTTTCGATGAAGACTTTTTACAGCAGACATAGTAATGACACTCCCAAGTCATTTCCAGTTTGTACCTGGCTAAAGCGATTTCACCTAGAGGCTTTACTATGTCCCGTGCCTGTTTGTATAAAATCCAGAGGTGTAGTGCTGGCCATTTACGTTAAAGAATCGTAAAATGGAGGGAACAGATTCTGCGATATAATAATAAAACCCCAGTCTTGCAAGTACTTTATTGAGTGGATATCTCAATCGTTCGTGACCAACAATACGCCGGGTCACTGAGGTGCAGTTCAGCAGCATTTAATAGATTATATCCCAGTCCTGCATGATGAACAATACGCAGGCTCACTATGGCACAGCTGAGCAGCACATAATATATCATTTCCACTTTGGGAAGCAGATGCTTGATTTTTTTTAATGATCTGTATTTTAACACACAAAGCAGCTAACACGAGTGCCTCGTCCAAAAGCTACATTGTTTTTCACCGCTCCGCTCCTCCTATTTTAGCAGCCTCTTTAGAAAAAAGTGCGCGTGCCCTAATTCCCCCGTGTACTTACGCATTCCCTATATAACCTAACAAGGATGGAGGAGGTATCCCTTGAATTAAGGCTTTAGCGGACCTCACTCTGTGGGTAACGTGCCGATGAATCTAAATATGATGCAGTATCGAGCACCCGCCCTAAATGTCGAAGGTCAGCCTACGAGGTGGACCTTCGCCACGTTTCATGACGTGCCCAGTGATAGACTACGAGAGGCTGGGTTGTCGAATACAAGAGGTTTGTCAGCTACAAGGGAGGAAAACCTCTACGTGTGGCTAACAGGCAAAGTGTCGAAACTTTCTCCGGTTCCTTGAAGGCAATAGTTCACACGAATTATTTTAAGTTAAAGACCTCCCCAATCTGTACCAGATGGCAAATCTGTTATAAAAGAACTCTTGCGCTATCGTTGATAGCAAAGCCTTGGATTTACCAGGAATTTCCTTTGAAACTTTACCCGGCAGCTTCTTTAGGACGTCTCTTTGGCTGGATTACGAAGACTTGTTGCATTGTGTTCTGTATTTATCGTACTGTCACGGCTCAGGCAAGTAGACTATGTTCCATTAAGGGAAACGAATAAGCTAATGCAAAGACACACGCATTATCAGTTTTCGTATCTTGCATGGCATGTTGCTTCATGCCATTTCAAATTATTACCTTGTAAGCTGTAGCAATACCAAATTTAAATACCGCATGCGAAGAAGGTTTTGGCAGCTGCTTACTCGTTAATTTTCGTTTGTGGTCCAAAACAAAAAATGGGGAAAAAATCATTATTTCAACGGGCAAGCTCCTGAGTTCACCATCATTCATTTTTTCTTCTTCCCGTTTGCGTAGTTAAGCCAGAAGGGCATGAAACTCTGTTTGTTACATTTTTCAGTTTTATGAAACACTTTATGTATTGGATTGATTTAGACGCAGCATTTTTAATGCATTTTCTGCAGAGAGTTCCGAAATTTTTACCGATAACCCTTGACCCACTCTTGGCTCGTGTGCTCGCAAGCGACTCTATTACTACTTATTATACCTGTGCAAGCGTAACGGTGTTGCCCTTCACAACAGTTGTAGCATTAAATTCAAGCCAAACACAGCGTCACATCCCTCCTGGGTAGCCTCATTTAGCCGCTGCAAGGAGGCCGAAACATAACTGAAGGTCACGAACTTGCCTCCAGAGCTCCGAGCATTCAATCTTGAAAACCGAAACATTTGTTCGAAATTTATATGCAGTAGTATCGGCACCACCTATCACAAAACCGAAGGCTTCTCATTAAAAGAAATGTTTAGCCTTGTAACCATGAATACTAAAAAAGAAGCTAAAATACAAAGACCCAGGTCAGCCTACATTGGTTTCGTTTCCTTCAGCCCATTTGCGGCCAGTATTTGCTGCAGTAACATTATGAAAGATATGCAGCCACTGAAATGTCCTTTCCTGAAATCTTGTATTATTTTTTTTTCTAGACAAAATAACCAATGCATCTGTTGCGTCTGTTTTACTGAAACTCATGGCGCCACATTAAATTTCATAGCTGTTTTGCTTTTGCACAAGAGCATACGCTGAGTCCATGAGCGCGGAAATCTAGAAGTGATATTTGTCTTTTTCACGTTCACGTGCCAGAATTCGCTCTTACATAATAAATCCGAGAACGCCGTCACATACATAGTTCACCCACGGGTATTCGATATCGTCGCTTGATTTCTCCATATCTACTCCCCTCTAATGGATGTGCATATGTGTGCATTCTAGAAGTGGGATAGCAGGTGAATACGCTGACAATAAAGGAGCATCTCTTTGCATTCGGAGACTAGACAGCGTTCTTTGAGCACTTCTAAGGAACATTAATCTTGCACAAGGAGCACTCTATGGCACTTACCCTCTTCTCTAACCCTTTGTAGAGTTTTCGTTTATTTTTCTGTCTATTTTTTCTGGCAGGCAAAACAAAGGGAAAGAGTATCCGAGTGGAGAAAAGGGTTTGATGTAAAAGTTTCATGTATGCCCTCACATATATTATTTATCAAGAGGGGAGTCTAAAGCTTCGAGTAGATTTTTACAGGAACCATTCAAATAATGTTTTGTGAATCCTTGTGTTCTGTTACTTTAATATATTGTCTGTTTGGCCTGTATGACGATGTCATAGGCGAGAAGTTCAGATTTAGTTTGGTTAAATTCACGGAAATAGAAAAAGCGCACCCAAGTTTCAGTGTTGCCTTGTACTTAATTCTCCGCGTCTATTTTCATCAAGCTGCATGTATTTATTCAGGTAAGGCAGACATTCGCAGGAATGATGTGGTTTGCAACTTTTTGTACAAAAATGTTAAATTAGTATTCACCACATTTTTAGAATATCTTAACTACTTGCCCTTATGTGTGTGTGTGTGTGGTGGAGACATTAAGGAACCTAAGGCGGCATTATTATTATTTCAGAGCCCTCCTCGGTGTCAAAAAAACAAAAAACAAACAACTTCTGGATGTAAAATCACCGCACACTATATTGCCACAATTAACTAAAGTGTTTTACACATCATTTGCACGTATCGCTATAAGGCAACCGCTTTCCATCGTACCTCTTTCCAAGCGCTGCACCTTGAAGGTTGTGACCAATTGAGGACATTATTAAACACGTTTCATTCTCTAACATTTTTATTTACACATTAGTGACAACAAAAGATAGGAAAAGATTTAAAAATACTGCATTCCCCCTTTATGCTCTTAGCTCTTACGCTGTGGCTTCTCAATTATTGTGTTCATTTTCCTCGAAAACATCAACTAATATGTCGGCATTGTCTACACAGGTGAATTCCGCAGGAAGATTGAATTTCTTTCAGTACGAATGAACATTGAGAGTAAACAAAAGTTAACTAATATTTTGTTAAGCCTAAATACATTGCCATTTTCAAGATTCTGTACATCGGAGGTGAAAACGTTTTTATACTTTTTAAACTACAGTGCCGTTCCAAAAACAGCATGTGAACGTGCGCGTTTCAAAGATCGTTTATTTGTCTTTTCAGCATTGTATAGTATCAAATAGCGTTTCTAACATTTATTTTTTATTCGTTTACCTAGTCCACTGCAAATTTTGCATTACAGTTTGTTGAAAAGACTACCTGGGGCAATTTATGAAATTACTTTATTGTTTGGCAAAGATTCACATTAGCAAGCCTCTTCTGCATTTTATTTACTTTACGCAGTAAGTTTGGTCCCTTCTTGCTTATTACAGTGGCAAAAAGTAATGATTGCGGTTATCATCAGATACAGAAGTGACTGCGTTATGAAAGAATTTTAGCCAATGTTCCTTCTGTAGTGAAGCTCATCCTAACGATTTCTGCTCTTTTCACAAACCGAAATTTCTGCTGTAAATATATAAAATCCCACAGCTTGATTATACGTCTTATCTAATTTATCAATATCGTTTTTAGTTTGAGGGCTCCATACATAACACGCGTACTCCGTTGTCCTTAATTGAGTTGGGCACTGGAATTCTTAGGCTTTAAAATTGAAACACAAGGTTTTCTTGTGTCGGAAACACAAAAACGCCCTGCTTAGAAGGTATGTAACAAATGTTTCGATGCCAATTGATTTAACTATATAAATAAACACCTATATATTTCTAATCAGTGGCTGAGAACTAATGCAACGAGGTAATGCGCCTTCTACTGGCTGCATCTTCTTATGCGTCAATAAAATATGAGCAACATTACAAGGTTTCCCTTTTTAGTAAAACACATATGAAAATGTTTCAGATAAGAAACGTCATAACCCATTTAGGCCCAGATAACAAATTTTACACGGTCACATTGTAGAGCGCCAATTTCGGAAATATTAATAATATTTTGTTAAAAAGTCATTCATAGCAGAATAGTCTTAATGTAGACGACATACTAGTGAAAATGTCATTTATAAGGATTGCAAAAAAACGTTGTCCTAAAGCCGACCCTTGCAGGACACCTGAGGCCACAGCAACTTGTTACGATAATTCAGCATTGACCAGCACCCTTTGTTTTGATAAATGAAGGTACGCTGTACTCTTAATGTTATATAGTATTATTTTAATAATAATGTATGTGGTAACAAAAGCTTTTATAAAATCTAAAAACACACAGTCAACAAAAACCCCTTCAACCAAAGAACGGGCTATATCGTGCACAATCTCGTTGAACTGTGCGACACTCACGAAAGCTGAGTCGATCTTGAAACCACTGTCTTCCAGTAATTTTGAAAAAAGGAAACATGAAGATTCTTCGTTAGAGAACTTGCGGAAGATGAAACAACGCATTTGACAATTCATCGGGAATAGTTACAGTTCGACGACGGTCGAAATGAACGTTTTTCATGAGCTCAATGCAAAATTCATCAAGCAGTGCTGTGTCATTGAAACAAAAATGGGTAGAAAACTTAGAATTAAAGAAATTGTGTACTCGGTAGCTTTATCAAGATTATCTCAAGCTTCAGTACCGTCATGTTCCAGTCACGGAATAGATAGCTGTCATTTCCATATTATTTAAAAACTGCTATAACATATTCGGGCTTTGTTATATCTGTGAGAGGAAATAAAGATTACGACGCTTGCTTGATCCTCCACCTTATTCCTTTCCTTTATCAAGCTTATCTTTATGCTTCCGTGAGCATCTGTGATGGGCTCGGTTTGTAAATTTCATAACCTTTTTTTCCTTATTGACTACAAGAGGCACTCTTTTGTTCACCCAGCCTTCTAATGTGCCGTGGTGCCTCCATTCAGGACGGAACGTATTGTTCCTGTAGTACCTACATTTCATTGTTGAATATGATTCTTTAATAACTTATATTTAGTGTCTCCGGTAGTTTTTCAAAAACGTCCTGGTAACTATGGACTGCAGGGGAAATATCTACAGTTCGAGCTTTCCGATAGTTATAAATATGCCTGGCATATGTACCCGAGACATTCCCATATTTCAGTTTCATTTAAACCAGGATGGCATCGTGATCACCTTGTCGTAATTGTAATTTTAGTGAGGACTAAATCTAATACACTGGTGCCATGCATTTGCTGAAAAACTACCTGAGATAATGCGAACGACTTACATATTCTTAGCACCTCATTGCTGAATATGAAATTTCTACCGGATGATAGTATATTGCCGCAATGTTATCGTACTGGCGCCGCCATGTGGCGAGCTCGGGAGACTGGCGCGCGCTCGTCTTCTTCGCTCTCGGTGCTCGCCCGCCAGTCGGTTCCGTGCCTGATCTTGCCGGTGCTTTTACCTAAGTAAACCTGCCGAACCAGTTTCACTGGCTTCTGTGACAATATTGATGGCCAATATATAAACGGTAATTTAAAACTTACACCAATTACTAAATCGTCAGTATTAGCAACTTGTATTGTTTATTACAGATCAGAGAAAACTTGAACCTCGTTTCCCGGTGGCCTGGAAACGAGGTTCACGAGGAAACGCTATTTGAGCCCATAGATCCTCACATGATCCAATATTAATATCTAGCCCATGACATGTTAATGACTAAGTGAGTAGAATAAAAACACTAACGTCATGACAATCACGTTCTCTACTGTAACAAGTGTAGTTTTAAGCAAACACCTTACTAATACGGATCCCGCCGTGAAGCCATCATTCCGTTCCCGGCTCGATCATGTAAAATAGGTTGCAAAATTCGTCGACCTTTTTATTTCTTCTTTTAGAGGTAAATAAAAGAAGAAAAAAAAAACGAAAAACAAAAGACAAAGTAAAGTTTCTAATTCTGACCACCCTCTCTATTCTTATTGATCTATTTCCAGTATGGTGCTGCAAAAGGTTTGGAATAATGTATCAACATATCTTTAAAACCGAATAAAAGTGCATTATACTTCTTAGACGGATTTTCTAGATCATCGACCTTTTTCGCTTGAGCCGAATATTGTTCCATTAAAAGACAGCCACGGGGGTTTCACTGTGAACCAATTTCTCTGTTTCATCAAGCTTAACCATATTGCTTCCAAAGGATTTCAGACGATCTGAAAGACTATCTATTGCTTTCTTATTTGCAGCATGGTAGACTTCAATGACTGGTAGATACCTTTTAATCGCATTTTAATATCCAACGTTGTTGAATCAGTCATCACTGGGCACAGGATTTGCTTCAGTATCACCGCATACACGCATTAATAGATACAAGAACGCAGCTCGTCGAACGATGCCTCTTTCGGTACACGATACAAGGCTTATAGCAATGGTATATGACGTTCTTACACATCATAGGGGATAGAAACAGCAGGAAAGGAAAAGACCGGCTTTCAATAAAACTCTGAGAGCACTGCGAAGATTTGCTTTGGATAAAAACGAACGCACTTGCGTTGGCTGCTCTTTAGATGGCCAATCCCAACGAGCAGGAGTTATTAAGAAAGGTAAGTTGGAAAGCAGCGGCGCAGTATATGTCCAACATCTCGGTAGACATTTCGGCAACTCTGTGAGGAAAATAAAGAATGTGGGAGACAAATAAAAAAGCATTTGCGCAAAGGAGGGCCGTGAAATAACTATGGCCACCTTTCGATTTTTAACGTAAACTTTATTTTCACACCACGGAGACGCCTTTGCGTTTCACCTGCAAGGAAAAGCGCCCACAGCGCTCGGGGTCTAAATGGAAAACTTTAAATCAACAGCCGAGCGTCAGAACAGATGCTGATGGTGAAGGGGGGCTGTTCCTGTGTTTGCAGGGCTGGGATGGTAGGTCAACGCCGCCTGCGGCTAGCCACCGAATGTTTATCTGTTGTAGGCCGTCGTTGCACCCGCCACTGCTTCGGTGGTGGACGACGGCTATTGAGGCGCGCGTCTTTCTCTCCCTCTTCTTTTTTCCTTTCTTCCCTATTTTTTCTTCTGTCCGCACGAGGCAGCGAAGGTGGCTCAGCTACAGAGCCAGTAGCAGGCCCGTGCATTTTCTTTTCCTTCTTCCTACAGCCACAACAACTCAAGGGGCCTAGACTGGTAGGTCGCCGCCGTTCTGCGGCGGGGGCTAACCTGTCACCGGTGGCTGTATCTGTTGTAGGCCTTCACTGCACCCGCTACCGCTTCGGAGGTAGACGACAGCAGTTGTGACGCTCGTCTTTCTCTCTCCCTCTTTTTCTTTATTTTTCTCTATTTTCCCTTCTTCTCGCACGAGGCAGCGCAGGTGGATCAGCTAGAGAGCCAGTAGCAAGGCCGTGCGTTTTCTTTTCCTTCTTCCTACAGTCCCAAAATAGCCGGTCGTCATAGCCATCGTAGCCACCGCTGCGTGCCCTTCTTCAGTTCATTGAAAAGCGACTTCTCGGGAAAAACGTCTGACGCTACAAACGCGCACTACCATACAACGCCTGTCATTAAAGCTCTTTTTCATCAAAACCCCTCTCCTTTTTCTCTCATCGCACATTGTTTTTCTGCAATCGACTGGGTAAGTAAAGGTGGGAGCCGCAAAAAATGGACCCATTTTCTCGCTGCTTTTTTCTTTAGTAACACAACCATTTGAACAAAAGCAGGTACTTCCTGGCAGCCCTAATAAAACATAACATATATTGCGGAGTGCAAATGCAGCGTGATTGATTGATTCATAGGAAGGGAAATATGCGGTTACGTTCTAACTGTTTCTGTGAACATCTTCATCATGTTTATTTATAGGAACGGAAAGGCGCCGTAACTGTCTCACTTGATTTCTGTGGACACCGCAACCGCGCCGTAACAACACCCTCTGGACCAAGGCCCTTCCACGCAGGCCGTGACGTCACGCTAGTTGCCCTCGCCACCCCGGACGCTGCTTTCGGCCGCCTGGCGTTCGCGTTGAATCTCTCGCGGCTGCTTGACCAGGTGCGCGTTTGTTGCAGGTTTTTGCGTTTGGTAATTATTAAGGGAGCTTGACTAACACTTCGAGTTTATTTTTTTCGCACCACCAAGGCATGCACCGCCAATGTCTAAGGTAGCTTTTAGACTTGTAAACAGCGTTCTGAAATAGAGTCACAAATGCTCTTATACAAACAGTTTTATTAACAGGAAGGGTTGGAAGCGGCGAATTTCATTTCTTGCTTGACGTCTTCATTTTTCCGTCCGCAGCTTTTCTTTTTTTTTTTGCGCAGCACTTTGAATATGATCGTTTCTCATTTTACAGAAGTTGTTCAAGGTAACGTTTGTTGCGGCACGCACTACATGACGCACTAGTTTCTGGTGTGTGACCATTTTTACAGGTTTCAAAGGCGGCATATCCCAGAAATGAAATGCCTACGGGACTAGCCTGCCACCGGATTTGTATCTTGCAGGCCGTCGCTTCACCCGCCACCGCTTCGGTGGTGGACAACAGCATGGCCCTCCGGGGCTGGGACTGGTTCAAGTAACCTGTGCAGTTCGGGTAAATAGGTGGTACGGCACTGGACACCAGATGAAACCTGTCACTGTCAACTGTCAAAGCCTTTCCTGTTGCTGCATCAAATTAATGTGTGATACCCTCTTCATTAGGTCTTTCTCTTGGAAGTGAAGTTCACAAACTTGCGCAATGTATGAAAAATATGTAGTCACTTATTGCCGGTATATGGACACACTATTACATAATTTGCGTGTTATTAAGCAGTCCAGCATATTACTGCATACCTCTGTTCATTATCCTTGGCCTGGTCAAATTCACTAAGACTGGCAGTCTTTTCACGTCAAACATTATTTAAGCACTACATGGCCTTCTGGTCGACCACGTGGGACATGGGGAGTACGGCATAAACTTCATTTTCTCACCATTGAATGCACTCTGGGTATGAAATACTTTAGCGGGACGACTCTAATCCACGATTCATTTCTTGGAAGAAGGCAGCGGAACAGGCAACAACACACAACATAAGAAGCACGCACAAACACGAGGACAACGCTTCATTCCTGCTGGCATCCTTTGGAAACCTTGGAACCAGTGTCATAGTTCCCGCGACACAAAGGAACACACCACCACCCCATGTTACGCCACGTCAGGTGTAGTCTTCTGCGCAACGCCATATCCTCGTTGCAAGCACCGGTAATGCTGGTCACACTTCAATATTTTGCACGTACTGATACATGAAAAAAAAAAAATGCATGCACACGATTGAAAGCACACTTGAGCGCAGAAAAGCAACTCAAAAATAACGTCAACGCGGAGCTGTGCAGCACCAAACGTAATTAAGAGAGCAGGCAGCGACGACTAAAAAGCTGATATTCAGTTGCTCAAACATTTTCGCTCGAACCTGTTTCCAGGAACGTTCGGAGAAAGCCTTTATTGGCTCATACTGTCGTCGAGCAAAGCTATCCGGGCGAGCGCCGCACCTGGTTGGTCGACAGAGAAGTGACATCACCGGCCACCAAAATCGAAGCGACCAACCAGAAGTCTCATTTTGTCTAGCGTTCCTGCCATCTGCAATCCCACACGAACGCGCGCCAAAGAACGCCACGCGACAGGAGCGATGGTATACCGTCCAAACGCCAAAGGTGTTGGCAGAAAAGGACGACTAGCGTGACGTAGACGGTGGGGAGAGGAGGATGTGAGCAGGCCTTGTAAAAGTCGAGAAGGTGTTAGCCGTAAAGGAAGGGAGGAAGATGGGAGTGAAAGTGGAAAGAGAGAACGAGGAGCCGTAGTGGAGGGCTACGGAGTAATTTCGACCACCTGGGGATCTTTAACGTGCGCTGACATCGCACAGCACACGACGCTTCTTCGTTTCGCCTCCATCGAAACGCAGCCGCCGAGGTTGGGTTCGAACCCGGGTACTCCGGCACAGCAGTCGGGCGTCTTACCACTGCACCACCCCGGTGGGGCGAAACACCTCAACCGCGCCGTAAGAGGAGGGAGGAAGGTGGTAGTGAAAGTGGAAAGAGAGAATGAGGAGCCGTAGTGGAGGGCTACTGAGTAATTTCGACCACCTGGGGATATTTGAACGATTATGAAAGAAAATATGTGGTGAAGGTTTAATACGCCTTGAACCTAGTTATGCACTTCTTAGCAAAGGTTGTACAAGGTTTGATGTTGTGAATCAGGCGAACGCTGGGGTGGAGGGTAACACAACAGTAGATGCCGTCGTCTGACGTTTCGCTAGCCGAGCGGCGCGGAGCCATCGGTAAAGCCTTTCACGACACCCGAAATATACGTGAAAACAATGCGGGCGTGTAAGGAGAGGCGTAGAAAGTACGCACTTCCACATGACACACTAAGCCTAGAGCAAGGCACTACACGTAGGCTCCGGCAAACAAGCGGGTTGGGTTGATGATGGGAGGGCAGTTGAAAACGTTGGCAGTCCGCCTGAGGGTGGGCGGCAAAGCCACTGCCACCAAGTGAGTGCAGGACATTGGCATGTACTCAACCAAAGCTGCACACATATATATAAGAGCGAGCACCAAAATCACAAGCAATGCATTCCTGAAAGGGCTGCTGCACTAATTATTTCTCTTTGTCTTGCAGGCCACCCCTCCTGCGCTTTAGCAAGCCCGCTCATATTTGCAAAAGTCGGAAGCAGACGCAAAAATAATAAACAATATTTTCCGCATAAATCAGAAAATTGGAAGCGTAATTCGTGATGTTATCTCTCCAGTTTCTGTCTGGCGCTATGGGCAAACAAAAATTCACTGGGCTGTGAATAAAGCGATTTGCAAAGCCAATGAAATCGTGGATGATGGGGAGAATGTTAGCTATTTATATTTTTTCCAAAATGACTAGTCAAGTTTAGATCTAAAGCATATTATGCCTACTCGGGGTGTGTTGGTATAATCAACCAAGAATGTACATGCAATCCGGAACTAAATGTCCCCATCAACAAATACAGTGATGTCTGCTGTAATTAGTGGAGAGTGGAAAACCTATTGCTTCAGCAATACTGAATGGCATTCTTCTCGGCAACCTTAATACACGCTTTCTACAATTTTTAATGCAGGCATAATCACACGCGCTAAACAATTATATCGCCGAAAAAAAAAACTGCTAGCCTAAAACCGAGCATTACATGAATGACAATTACTTCGTAATCTCAAACACCCTTATCCGTCAGTGCGAAAATACGCTACAGGTTCAATCAATCTTGCCTTAACTGTTGAAGGTATAGACCGAAGTATGGCGCCAGCGTTTAAAGAACTGCTGAGGCTATGAAGAGTACTATTTTAGGCATACTGTGGGCAACCATCTCGAACAGATAAGGCTTGAGCTAAAAAGCAAGTAGAAATCGTATCACAATACCGAACTAGTTTCTAACTTTCCTATCATGAATCCTGTCATACTACACTTTATATTCACAAAAGAAAATAGCATGAGCCACTATATTGTTTCAAACAAATGTATGAACCCAAAATAAAGCCAACATGTCATACACAATGGTGCAATGTTTTTTTTTATAGAAAGCATGTGGCTGTGGTACCATCATTGTGTAATACAACCAGAAAACAAACGTACACTGATGTTCTTCCAAGCGAACCTTAGGCTGCAAACAGGAACCACTGAGTAAAAAATAAAATAAAAGCAAACACGGGTGCCAAACGCACGCCACCCAACCGACGCTAGTGCTCTGTGCCGCTCTTTGCGCATAGCGCATCCAATGGTTCAGCAAGATCATTGTCTCCATGGCATTCTTTTCGCGATAATAGGTAGGCAAAAGCACCGTTATAAAAATAGATACCAATCTATTACACATTTTTGTACAATATAAAAATATAAGGATTTATTTGTATACGTTGCGTTCACGAAGCGCAAGATATTTTTGAATATTTAAAGTTGACTGTTTGGGATAGGAAACTAGGTGGTTGTTTACCTAAGAAAATTAGAAACACATCCGTAATTACGTGACTTGACTTGTAATTAGCTTCCAAATGGTCTAAAAGAGCTCGTGGGCACTCGAATACAATTAACAAGGTGGTCACAATGCTAAAAGAAGATATACCTTCCCAGCACATGAATTGAGCAGTCTGCAGAAAAAATGAAAAGTAGGGAAACGCTTGTAATTTAAAAACTGCTCATTCTAGACACCTAAAATATCTTTCAATGTACACAAAGTATTTATGAAATGTTAGCAGAAACATTTTACAACTTACATCTAATATTTCAAGACGATCTATTTTCCGCACACGGTGTCGCCGAACGTAGACCATCCAGCTCAGTCGTTGAATGTACTACAGATGGATGGATGGATGGACGGACGGACGGATGGAAGAACGGAAGAATGGACGGATGGATGGCTGGATGGACGAATAGATGGATAAATATATGGATGGGTAAATGAATTGATTTATGCATCTATGGAGAGATAAATGAATGGATGGATGCATACTTTTCTTTTTAGGCTATATAAATATAATTTATACAATTCCTCATATTTAACGGCTAAGTTTAGATCTGAGTTATCCTTAAATGCCTTTGTTTTATTTTGATTTAGCATCCGTGCGTTCCAGCCCAGCTGTTTAGGCACCAATGTTCAAAACGCCTGTTTCTAACCTTTGCCGCAGATTCATTCAGGTTTTCTGTGTTACCAATAAAACCACATCCTTGGCTAGAGGGTCTATGTCTGCATCTACATTTGGATGTATACTGGCACACTAAAATATAGGATGTTCAATTGATTCTGGGCGTTTACTGTGCATAGCACAAGTTTCATCTTCTTGATTTAACTTTTTGAAGCTTTAGGTTCTAAGACATCCTGATCGAGCTTCAAAAAAAAAAAAACAAGGTGCTGTCTCTTGAGTTGTTATAGAGTGTCTCCTTAAACCGAGTTTAATATGTTTTACATGTATATAGTCAGCTTCTTTTTCATTGAATTATTCCAGTTTTTATCATCTGTGTCCTACTCCAGTCATTTAATGTTCCTTTATTTCTCCGTGCTGCCTTCCTGTATACTTTATGGTTATTTTCCTGGTCCCTTTCCACCAGTGTGAGTCAATGCCCTTAAGGTATAAGTAATAAAATACTTTAGCTGCCCACCTGTTTTCATCCATTTTCCTGAGAGTCTCTTTGTACATTTTAGTCTCACCATCTCGCCCCTGTAAAGACGCCCAGTACATTTCTCCATGTTCCGCTTCGTTCATAGTTTTGCAGTGAGCTCCAAGTGCTAGCCTTTTCATAGATCTCTGTTTTTTTTTTTTTTTAAACTCGACTAGACTTGTGTCCTTAAGCACAAAACCATTTTCCCGAAGATACGCCCTAGTATTATACCTCTCCAAATACTTTTAAGTACTTCATATATATTGTTCCTCATAATTATGTGTGCTTAGCTATTGCTGCATCCGGTCGTCCTTTCGGCCTAGTTGTCTGTTCATGTCTTTCCATTTATACCTTTAATTCATCTATCCCCGTCCCGATTTTTTTGCAAAATTCATTTGGGATATTTGTTCAAATATTTATCCTGATATTTATAATCTGCCAGTCTTGGTATCTCGCGTACTTGTCCTATAAGCTTTTTATCAATGAAATTGTTAAATACCATCAGACCCGACCTAATTACACTGAACGTAAAGCGGCGGCATTTCCCTCGTATCCACGAATATTAACCAACTCCAATAAGTGTTACTGGCTTTTGGCTAATAGTACAATGTCGTCCGCGTACATTAATCATGAAAGCCTTTGTTCTACGTCTGTTCCACTAGCTTTTACTAGACATTAAACCCAAGGTTGTCTTTTGTCCATTCTATTCCATATTATTCATATAAATCATAAACAACAACAAGTGGTGTCGGACGTCATTGCCTTAGTACTTTGCATAGCTCGGCAGTAGACGCACATTTTATCCCCTCCGATGCAGTCTCAAGTTCAGTATCTCTGTATATTTTCTTTTGTAATTCAATTCCTTCTTCACCGATGCCTTCAGATTACAGTATGTTCCACAGATGTTCCCCATTTACGCTGTCTTATGCACCGCTTATGTCCAGGAAGTTTAAATGAGCAGTTTGTTTACCGTCCTGCCCATTTCTATACATTTGGTTATTACCACTTATGAGCCCATTCTGCAGTTGGTCTAGTACATTATTTTTTATCCTTGCCTGCCTATTCAGTTTCACTGCCTCAATTAGAAACCTGTACGTAACTGACGTTATCGTGATTGGTCTAAATGATTTAATGTTCTTCAAATCTCGATCTCTTTTATAAATTACATTTATTCTGGAGAGTCTCCAATCGGGTGAAATTTCTTTATTTGTTCTGACTACTTCCAATGCCATTAACAATGTGTTCCTGCTCCTTGGAGCAAACTAATTAATTAGCTTCATTTGAATTTCCTATGTCTCTATGGATGTTAATACAGGAATATTTGTCTCCACATTCTATCAGTTAAAATTTGTCGTTTTAAGCTCTTTTCCTTCATGTTGACTGATACTGTTTCTTGATACTTTGCGATTACCTCATTATCCTGCCTCAATAAATAACTAATGTAATGTATCTTATGCGTCAACTCCCTCTAGACATTCTCCTTCAACGCCGCGAATCTATTCCTGCTCCCTGTTTCCGTTTCACCTGGGAGCTTATATAGTTCCTACATGTCGTCGCCTAATGCTTTTTAGAAGAGCCCTCTTTAAAATAGAGTGGCGGCTGTTGCCATCATGCTGGCTAAGCGATTCTCGAACCATCATCTATGCAGCGTAGTGATCGCTTTTATAGCAGAACTGTCGCATGCTTCTTCAATTTGTATCAGCTCCATTAGCTTTCGATTAGAAAGCGTTTCCCACATGGTAGGTGATGAACCATCGTTGAACGATGTGATGCCACCGCTGCTCGTCTATGCCGGCTCGGCGCTAGCAATAAAGCGCATCGTAGCACTGGGTAGCCAAGCGACAAAAGCACGCTGAATGTGAGATTGTGGGATATAGTTTTGAGCCTGTGAACTGGCAGTGAAAACAGGTAATGCACAATCCAGTTTACGATTGCCTGAGGAGAAAGAAAACAGTCGGCTAGTGCTACGCGATGTCTTAAGAGCCTAAGGCCCATTCTATGCCATGTGATATCACCTCAGATGACAGTATGATACGGTCCACTTAGGACACGTGATGCCACCCATGATAGAAGCCACCCTCTGGCTCATCAAAGGTCGTGTGATGCCACACACGATAGCAGCCACCCTAAGCCCACCATAGCTGCATGCCACTCAAGAAGCTGACGTATTACGGACCATTACTACGGAAATATATACTTAGTATCATTTATCCTATGTATACTTCCTTCAAACAAACACCATATCCAGCACCGTTTATACACTTCCTTCTGCTAAAATTGTGGCCCTATTGGTAGTGATAGAGACCGGACTTATGTCTCACGATTAGATGGGTTCGTACGCAAAAAATTCCTAGTCTACATCTACTCTCGCTATGACGTAGTAGTCGGACCTTCGACCATTCGGGGTCCAAAATTATCACTATTCGGGTTAGGAGCAGGGTACGTACCTTGGAAACCATTCCCTGTAGACATATGCCGGTAGTACCAAACTATTTGTCTTGACAAGGCTTTTGCCGAGGGAGGTTGCAATGGGCTGTAACTGTGATGGATTGGGAATGGGCGAATTGTAGGTTCTTTTGGTGCCTCATAGGTGACGAATTACTTGATGAGCTATCATGAGCTATCATGAGCATCATAACGTTTCTTTTTACCGTCTATCAGATAGTGGTGACATTTTTAACATTGGTGATGCTATCGCTGATTGAAAGATAATGTCCTAAGCTTAAACCCCGCTGACAGATAAATGTTCACGCTGATGCAATGTGAAAGGGCAAATTTGTTATCTTAGCACGAAGCCATGTTTCGAGAAATCTGCCCGCAGGGATTGGCAGTGGCCGGCGCTTCTTGCGCGTGCATGCTTCAACATCATTTGACCTCAGTTCCCCCCGGTCGCATCATATACGAGCGAAATTAAGAGTCGTCTAACAAATACTTCTCCTTACTCCTTTTTTCTTGCGAGTAGCCGGTGGTTCTGGACTCACGACAGATTTATTTTGGTTGAAGTTGTTTTCCGTGCTAATTCGAATGGTCTCGTAATTGTGCGCTGCGGTCGCTTGAAATCGCTAGAAATCATGTAAATCACACCCCAAAAACTTAAAATAAAGCAGCGTTACTGCACTTTTATTCCACCGGGAAAACAATGCTATGGGTCTCATTTTCTACTCGAGGCTGCATTTAAGATTTAAGTCTAATTCGCCTCACAAAGATTCTTTCCAGAATATGGGCAACGCAGTGGCTTTTAGCTCATCATATTCTTATAAAATGAATATTTTAAAAGAAAGCACATTTATTTAATTTTAAGACCTACATTTTTAGCTCGATCCTTGAAACTCTTGAATTGCGCCCTCAAGATGAAGTAACATGCCGATCACTGAACTATACGTTATGGTAAATATAAACATTATATTTCTACTGGGTGACAAGCCGAGTAGACGTTAATGGAAATAAAGAGTGGGCAAGTGAGCTGCGCAGGTTTTCAGAAGAAAAATAAATATAGTAAACGTAGCCTACACAGATTACATGGAGCAATAGCACCTATAACAGGAAGGTATAGTGGCAGCCGACATGTAAAAATCAAATCAATACCTTCTGGTAAATATCATTAGATGAGAATTGTAATCGAGCACCCATGAATAATTGTTTACAAAAATGCAAGAAAATGAACATAAAACAAACATTAACATTTAATCGCCGCAATACTTCAACATCCTATGCCGGCCGCTTCTCAGAAAACTAACCGATGCAGCACCCGAAGGCGACGTTCCATTCGCGACCCAGACTGAAAAACCTCTTTTGAGACTTGCTCCACTGTCTGACCTCATCGAAGTCATTGTGGATTATGTTCTTGTTTCTGCCTCCATTCACAACGGCACCCAACTCTCCGTTCTCAGCTCTTCACTTCGTCGTCGCTTCAAGAAATTCCTGACGGAATCAGTTTCGCCTACCGTTCGCGTTGCCAAAGGCAGCCCTGCTACCGTGCTTGGCAAGTGTACCGCTCGAGTAGCCATTGCTGCTAATCACGCGCTGGTGATATTCTCCGCCGTACAAGAATGCCCTGATGACCTGATCATTAGCCTTGACTCCTTGACTGCTCACTCAGCCCTTACTGACTGCTCAACTGGCGTTCTTTGCTTGGACCTTCCAAGCTGCTCTGAACATCTCATCACTTTGCCTTCGCTCAGCAAAATTTTCCCGCCCCCCTCTTAAGCTGTTTACATTCATATGCGCAGTTTCGCGCCCGTGCCAGATAGAGACTACCTGGCTTGCCCCATTACTGACGTCTTCCTGCATCGTCACGTCATCCTCCCTCGACTTATCGCACGTCTCCCAGAACCACGCCACTCGCCCAGTCCTCAACTTCCGTTTGTCGACGAAGTTTTCCCCAACGGAATTTCTCTTGCTGAACTTTCCCCTCTGGTCGACCTTAAGTTGCAGCTTTAACTCCCGACCCTTCCTCTGCCTATACCCTTTGCTGTACGTGCCGCTCTTACGTCGTCTCCTTTCCATCCTTATCCTGTCTTCGGCATGATTGCGGCCGACCTGCCACCCGATTCTCCGCCGAAACGCTCTACAAGTTGTTGCTTTCTTATAGCGACATTTTTTATTTTGGAACCCGGCTTCTAGGCCCAACATCTGTTGTAAACCACCGCATCGCCACCAGCGATGCTGCTTCTATTGTGAAGAGTCCGTACCATTTTTCCCTTTCTGAGCGTCATGTGATTCAACGTGAAGTCGACAAGATGCTGGCAGACGATATATTTGAGCCTACGAATACTTCTTGGGCATCACTAGTTGTGCTAGCGAAGACAAAAAAATCAGAGCTCGAGATGCTGCGTCAACTACTGCCACCTCAACAAGTTGACCAGAAAAAGCGCGTACCTCTTCCGCGCATCGACGATGCACTTATGTGTTTACATGGCGGCATCTACATTTCCTCCATCGACCTTCATCTGCCTACTGGAAAACCTCCGTCGATGAACAAGTCCTCGAAAAAACAGCATTCTTCGCTCCTGACGGCCTCTACCAATTTAAAGACATGCCTTTAGGTCTTTGTAACACCCCTGCCACTTTAGAACGGATAACAGACTACTTGCAGCGAGGCTACAAGTGGACGACTTGTTTGCGTTACTTAGATGACATCATTCTTTCCTTGTCCACTTTGGACAGCCAACTGTCTCGCCTTTCTACCATTCTCGAGCTAATCCGCCGCGCCAGAATTTAATTCAACTCCAAGATATACAACTCCGGCCACCGGGAAACCAAAGTTCTTGGACACTTGGTTAATGTTACCGGTGTCCAGCCTGGCCCCGATAAGGCTCGCGTCGACCGTAGTTTTCTCACATCACATTCATATAGTGACGTTCGAAGTTTTATTGGCTTGGGCTTTTATTTCGACATTTCAGGCAGAACTTCGCAGTGCTTGCTCGCTCTCTCACCGCCCTGCTGAAAATACTCACCTTTCTCCGAATCGCAGACCAAGCTGTAGCTTTCTCCGAGCTTATTGCTCCTATCACCAATCCACCCATCTTCGCCCATTTTAACCGTTCCGCTCCTACCAAACTCCGCCCTGACGTTAGCGACCGCGTCATGCGAGCTATCCTCGTTCAGCGACACCACGGCCGCACAACAGTGATTTTTTACGTCAGCCGCCTGCTATTTACGGCTGAACAAAATTACTATAACACAGAAAGGGAGTGCACGGTGCTTCTTTGGGCCATTAAGAATTTCCGCCCTCATTTATTTTGGTGACCCTTTACAGTCATCACTGACCACCATGCCTTGTGCTGGTTTTCTTCGCCCTAATATTATACTGGCCATTTGAGGCGCTATGCGTTGCGGTTTCAAGAATACTCCTTTTCCGTCTTTCACAAGTCTGGCCAGCTTCATTAATGTACAGACTACTTGTCCCGCCAACCTGTCGATTCTCCTACCTCTATGGACTGTCACATCGGTCCATGCATCCAGCATTTATCGGCATTTCTCCATATTGCCTACGAAAAGCACTTGGATTATGTGCTACGGTGTATCATTCACCGTCTCACTACCGACCCCCCCCCCCCTTCATCCTAACTTCGCTATATTCGTATTTGAAGGGGGCGCACTGAACCGCCGCAATATGCGACGTGATGGCGTAGAGCTCTTGCTCTTCCGTCGAAAACATCTGCGTTCCACTATCCTGGGGCAATTTCATTACGCTCCCGCGGTTGGACACCTTAGTATGTCCCGCACGTATAACAGCGTGCGCCGACGTTTCTACTGGCCGGGTCTCTTTCTCTCCGTCCAGCATTATGTGACCGTGTGTGTTTTACCAACGCCTGAAGAAACCATCCGTATTGCCGTTTGGACTCCTGCAGCCTCTTTCCATACTGAGTGACCTGTTTCTTTCGTGCTGGCGTTGACTTGCTTGATCCCTTCTCTGTCTCCACCTCGGGCAACAAAGGATCGCCGTCGCGGCCGATCTTGTTATGCTCTTGACCATTACCCGCGCTATCCTGAATAGATCTGATTTGCTTCTCTACGACGTGATACTCCACCATGATGTCCCTCGTGAACTACTCACGGATCATGGTCACTGCCTCCTCTTGAGAATGTTTAACGAACTTCGTCTGTGTACCGTCGGTCACAAATTCACCACTGACCATCGTCCTCATACCAAGAGTTTCGTAGAACGCCTCAACCGCATGCTCACAGCATGTTATCAATATACTTTTCTGAGAACCAGTGGGATTAGGACATTAAACTACAATTTCTAACATTCATCTACAGCACTTCTCGTCCTGATAGCTCTGGCTACTCTCCTTTTATCTGCTCTTTAGCCGACACTCGTTACTCTGGTTCGACACATCACTACTTGCTACTGACGCCGCCGCCAGTGCTTACGCTCATTTCAGCATCGCCAGCGCTAATGATGATCGCCGGATAGCTTGCGACAGGCTCTCTGCCTCCCAAGGCTCCGAGGAATGCAAATATAACGGTCGCTACAGCGATGTGCACTATGCCAGCACAAGGCATGGTGGTAAGTGGTAATACTAAAGGGTCGTCCAAACAGACAAGGGTCCGATTTCGTAATAGCCCAAACTAGCGCCAAGTACTACCTCCTGTGATAATTTGTTGACCTGTAGATAAGAGGTGGCTGGCACACGAATTACTCTTTAGCAGCCGTTGTATCGCTGAGCAAGGATAGCTAGAATGCAGTAGCCCCTTGCGTTAGTGCGGCGTTCGTTAGGGCGGAAGTGCTAAAATGGGCCAAGACGGGTGATTAGTGACAGCAGCAATAACCTCGGATAAAGCTGCAGCTTAGTCCAAGCCCCAAATTAAAGGTGCATCTTTTTTTCAGCAGGTCGGTGAGAGGGGGAGCAAGGGTGCGAAGTTCTGGACGAAGCGTCGAAAATAAGAACACTGGCGGATAGAACTTCGAACATTACTAGATGAACGTGGCGTGGGAAAAGCACTGACGGCGTGAAACTTTTTGGGGTCAGGCTGAACAGCGGCGGCATATACCAAGTGGCCACGAACTTTGATTTCACCGTTGCCAAAGTTAACGTTTTGGAGTTTAGTTGAATGCCGGCGAGGTGGAACAGCTCGAGAACTGTAAATGTGATGGGTCCAAAGAAGAATGTGCTCCTGCCAACGACAAAGAAAAAAACATTATTGTGATTGGGCACAGAAATTGCAGACACTTGCCTATTTGCAACAATTAATAACTAGTAGCGGGAAGAGAACAGGCAATGTTCTGACACTGGCTGGCTGTGGTAACAGCTGACAGTGTTATTCAACATGTGCATATATTGGCCAACATTAGTGACGCCGTCTATTATAGCCACCCTTATGTAATGGCATATCCAATGCCGGTGATAGGCTAGATACCCCGGCCCGTCGTAGCCATCGTCTGATTATGGCGCTATCAATATTGTGTGAACATTATATATGAAGGCCCAGTGGTGGCATCATTATAAAAAGGCATGACCAATATTGATCACAAACGTAATACTCAAGGTCGGTGTTGGACGCGTTATAGAAGGGCACATCTGACGTCAGTGTTAGAATGGAAGCACTGGGCCAAAATATTTTGCCATGCTTTTTCAACTAGGTAATAAAATTGATCAAGGCTCTTGCGCTATCTGGATGACACTTTCAGAGTATCGGAGCTCGCTGTATGCTCGGAGCTCTGATCGGGTTGCCACTGCACAACCCGTATAAATATTGTCAAAATGTCTCGCAGATGACCTCAGGCAGCATCTTTGGAGAGAGGTCTTCACTGATGAACCCGCTCACAATGAATCACATGACATGACGTGTACCCGTCACTGCCGCGCTCCCTAGAAGTTTAAAAAAAAATTAAAAGTTACCGTTTACTTTAAAGCGGTATTGAATTTTGTGTCTGCCGTTCGCTAGACACACTAATGAATATGCTATGAATGTTGCAGATAAGGCAATTTCAGCTATCATTAGTTTCGATATTGAGGGCGCAGTTTTGACATATACGATATCATGCCTTTACCGATTGAACATTGTTCCCTAATGTCGCGCATTATTAGGTGGTAAGTAATGTCCCGAACCTGCATCAAACCGAAAAATGCTGTCTTTTTACTGCCCACCAGCGTTCGTGTGCAACTGCATGGCAGCATGCATTGAAAGTGCTTTTGAGCCATAAATATCACTTTTCGAAAACAGGACTCGGATTACAGTAAGATCACCATGAGCCAGGATAACCTCGCATCAGCTTCTTCGTTCTGTTTCCGCTATACCCGAGCGGCTGAGTATTGAGTACAAATTATATTTTGTCCAATCAGCTGCTCGCATATTCTAAGTTTCAAGTATATTTCTAAGGTCTACAATACCGGCCTTGAGCTACAGAGCGCCGCCCAGTGACTTGCAGTGTGACGGTCAGTATAATGGATGCAAATCTTCTATATGTCCATTTGGTCTCCGATGACGAAATTTATTGCATATGGCTTAAGAACGTGATTCCAAGCACTATAATCGTTAAAGCTGAAGATGTTTTCGACACTGAGTCGTCGACAAGATCTGAATAACTATATATACATGAGATATAAAAAGTGCCATTTGCTTCATTGCGACATTGAACTTTCATGGTAATCCTGATATAGCACATATACGTTTATATTTGGAATAATCCATAATGAACCTTTACAATCTTTTGAGGCATGTGGCCTCTAGGAGTGAAATCAGCTGCGTACTGATGACTTTCATTTATGCTTTGTCCTAAGGCGCAATAATAATATTGACCAGGATATGATGTTGATACCTTGTCCGGTGCCTCAAGTCCTCTCTTAATATATTCTGCTGGAAATAAATGTGGGCTGTGCCGCCATAGATCACGTAAAATGTGCTGTACTTCGAATACTTTAATGGTAATCTCAAACATAACCTTATTGTACTAGCGTTCACATTTTATAATGAAACGTTAACTGCGAAATAACCGGTGCATTCTCAGATAAACAATCACGAGAGCCTAGTAGAGGTGACGAAAAGCTAACGCAGTTAGCTTACGGGATGTGCCAGCTGTAAAGTCTAGAATTCTTGGGAAACTGCCAGCTTGTTTTCTTACGAATGAGATGTGCGTCGTGCAGGAGTGGTCACGGCATATAGTGACACCTTACAATTTATGATGGGTCACAAATGAATTTCCTTGACCGTCAATTGTGAAAAGGCACCGTGCCATAAACCAGCACGTAAAAGCTACAATTACGGTTTTATGCGGCGGCAATTCAAGATACTGACCATTTATTATGCATACGTAATTAACACCGAATTCTGTGATCTCCCTGCTTCCACTTGAGGACGCGTGAACCTTGACGTCCACACGCAGATGTCCTCTGCGGAAGGGGACCTCGAAACTGATTTTTGTAATTTGTTCAATAGGACGATGAGCTCGAGATTAACTGAAATGTACTTTGGTCTCCTCTCTGAAGTGCACTACGAGTAAAAAGAGGATGTGTGGTGCAACCTTTATCAGTGAACATGTATACTGGTCGGATCCCCAGTGAGCTTTCAATCCATTGATGCAGACGTACTCTAATTCCACACATCATAAGGACGTCAAAAATTGCATCCGCTTGAGCATTGTGAAATGGGTTCTGGATGTTGAACAAGAGAGAAGCGTTTGGCTTCGGACGGCATTTACGTACGCTCTGCCGCAGGCAGCAGATCGACTGTGAAGTCCAGAGCAAAGCGGTCTTTGCGCAGGGCTGGCGTTGAGTTTTGGTATCTGTTATATTTTCCAAGGGAGGATTCTAGCTGCGTTATTTATTCGTTTCATTGTTACGCCAATTAAGCTTCCTCGAGCTGCAGGTCGGTAGGCATGCATGTCAGAGGAAATGTTTCTCGTATAGACCACCTGAGAATAATTAAATCAGGTTAAAGTTTCCTTACTGCTTTGGCCACAGGTGGCAGAGCGAAATTTTTTACATGGGTTCCCGGTGAGTACTATAGAGCCTTTACGGGATGCAAAGATGCGCTTTGACTTCCTGTAGCATAAATGGGACGTCCACAAGATGCCAAACAGTAGCCGAAGTACATCTATGTTGCGGGAGTACAGATATGCTGTCAGCAATCAGCCAGCAGAAATCGCTCGCAACTTAAACACTTCCCAATGAACGGAAACGATTGTGATGCTGCGGAACAGATGAGGGCACTAAAACAGCAAGCCTAAATTGGGTTTTAGTGATTTTCAAGTATCCAGCTGCTTGCTAAATGACCTTAACCCCGGTGTACTGCTTTTTACAGCATTCAACCCACTTTTATTCATGCCTTGAAGCCCGCCAGCAAAGCCGATACATCATTCCTCCCGCGTTTTCTCTTTTCGCGCGTGCGGAATCGCGCGCAGCTTCGTCTAGAGCACATTCACTTGGGTTATGGAGTTTGAGGCAGAAATGTTATATTATGTGCTATATTTTCATAATCATAGGCTCCTCCACATCAGCGGAATATTGAGAAACTTACAGGTTTCTTCTAGATACCTTCGGAAAGATCCTACTCTGTGCAGCGTGATTTCTCAGTTGGGAAATGACCAAACCATCAAAACAGACACTATTCTTGGTATGTGTCGCTTCCATATCTTCCCACAGGAGGATATCAACCCGCGAGTGATCACAGATCTCTTGATACATATCTAATTCAAGGTAGCTGCTGTGGATTTTTCCTCTCGAAAAGCCAATCCCATCATTCAGGAAAATACCTGCGTCTTCCAGAAATTTGGTAATATTCGAACCGCGAGTGTTCTTTACGGCGCTTTCCAAGTAATGATGATGCACATTGAAAGCTTCGACTGCAAATTATAGTGTGAAGTGTTGTCCAGACGTTAATTATAGTGTCGTGCAGTGCCAAGCCAACTAGATGGAATATAACCACCGATAATACAGGCTATGTGCCCATTAAAGTTCAGAGATATAGTAGAATAATCGTTGATAAAGCCTCCAGAGCTGAATGTTTAATGTAAATCAGGTCGTGACGAATTCATCGTAGGTTACATTTGATGCTCACTAGTTTTGTATTGAGATTGCAGAATTTCTGAACTCCTGAAGGCGAGAACAAGGTGTCGTAATCGGTTCAAGTATTACAAGACTCCGAACGCGGTACTAGACCATCCCCTGCGCATACCTGAAGCATTTCATTGAGATACCTCAGCCAGACGCCTTCTCTGCAGAGCTGATGGAGGTAACGGAAGTTGAGCCGCGGTTCCTTTATTCTATTAAAGAGTTTATGATCAGCTCAATAGTGTCGAAAATGTATGCAGCGATGCTAGCAATAGCCATGCACACAGGAGCAGTCAACAGGGGGATCTCTGTCAGCTGTATAAGCATAAACATTTTTTGGTCATCTGTGCCAGACAAAACAGGCGGACGCATTGCAAAACGCGCCACAGAGTTTAAATGCGAGTTTATAGAGGCGACCATGCTGCAGCAATATTATGAGGAATCAGAATATTTCTCAGTTGGACAGGCCTTGACGATGATTCAAGCGCAGCAGTGTGGCTCCCCTGTTCCTGATGTTGCCTTTCCGAATCATTTGCTTCTTTCAAGTTCTCTAACTTCTTCGGTGTTGAACATGTGCTCACTCCCAATTCGAAGATCAGTATTAAAATTTTCAACAAAACCTCCATATCTGCCATATTATGTCGAAGAACATTCGATTCGGATACAAGAATAACGTTTAATCAAGCCTTGGTGACATGCCTGCTTCGCCGGAGAGCAGCGTCTCTAACGTAGGATCCGGCATTTGCAGTGGCTTCCTTTTCTATCTCACTCATTCGAAATGACAGGGTTGAGTTTACGGCTGATTTCATCTTGAACAGGTTATGAGTTCTCGCAATGTCACATACCCGCCGAGCAATTGGCGTCTAGCGAAGTCACGTGTTATAGCCAGAGCCAGAGCCTGTGCGTTTACAGTGCCAGCAAACGTCAAAGGTTCTTCTTGTTTCTTCAAATCTTCCACACCTCTACAAGGTGAATTTTGTTTATTTCCACTCCTGTAATAGCCTCCATAAGCTGAGAGTATTAATAAATGAAATGAAAATAAATGAAAGGTGCTCCTTCAATTCGGCAGGCGACGTGTAGTTCACACGCAAACACACTGAGATGAAGGCCGACGAACTTGCAGTAACAAAACGAAAATTAACTTTATACGACACAAACACAAGATACAGAAAACTTATTTTCACGAGACAGAGAGGTGACAAACTTTACAAACGAGACTGAGCGAAAAACTAACTGCAAACTGAGCGCATCGCTCTTTTTACGACTTCTCAGTCGGGGCCTGCCTGCTACGCTGCCTTCTCCGAACGGTCTTGATAAACGTTAATATCAGAGTTAGATTGGCAAAGCTCCCTAACATAGCGTGCATAATATCCGGTTTGCTATACAAGCCGCATGCACAGACCATACCATGATTCTATGATAGTAACCTGAATATAAAATTTCGCAGAGTTAAAACTATCGCTGGTTACCATTTTTTTTTTATTCCTCCCACATCCTCTAATCCCCTGAATGATTCCTGTAAGCCCATTTTGTTATTTCTTACCTGACATGTGGGTGATGTTACTTCTTCACACGCAAATGATTGTGTCAAACCAGCCTAGTATTCCATACCGCAGAAAATACCGCCATTCTGAAAGCATCCAAGCTCTCAAACTCGTAGGCATTGATTTCTAATATCAGGACCGATATTTAGGCGAATATATCATTTCATATGCAACGTTTTAAACATCAATGTAAGACAGCTGCTGGGGAGGTGTATGCACAAATTTATTTTCCTGAAGACTGCAAACAGACAATGAGCGGTGACGAATCGATAGGAGCTTGGAGCTGCTATGCGGCATCAATGAGCATAGTCGATTCTATAATGAATCTGTCAGGCAGCGTGCGGAAGCTCTCATTACGGGTCAGACAACTAAATGACACAAAGAATATTAACAATAGAAACAGCGCTGAACAAAACTGAATGGTGAAACATCGACAGCACACTTTATAACAGTGAAAATATTCACAGCAATCAGAACCGCGTCTTGTAAAGTTCGTGGGACAAAGGAATGTCTGCCAAAAGATAGTCATAACTCGAGCAGGACAACTCATGCCTTAGGACACTTACAAAGGATCATTGATGTGCCGCTACCTATTATTGTGCCTCGTTGTCGAACATTCGGGAACTACTTACAAGTTTGAGTCGCGTTTTGTATTGAACAACTATTGAACGTTGCGCCAGATCTAAAGACAATGGCTCTAGTGAATGAACAAACCGACTCAGGAAACGTGAATAGCGAAGTAGCTTCTGAATTGTGAAAGCATAGTTGTTGTAATGTGTTATAGAGAGGCTTGAAACAAAAGACAGGGGGGCTTAACTACCCCATTATTATATTGAACTTTTACTTTAGGGCAACCTAAGGTTACCAACATAGTGGAATGAATTGTATCTTTTTTACTCTGTGCTGTGGTCTTCGTGAACATCTTTTTCAAGCTAGGATTTATGAACTGTTGCAACAATGTTAATGCGCTATTTTTGCAGTGATGACGTCATTGTAAGATGTATTTCCCAGTTGACGCTTACAAGAGCTCTACATGTAACACTGCGAAGATCTGTGAATACCAAGAACATATATATAGCTAGAGCTCTACAAAACTGGGTAACATGTAAGGCAACAAAATTGCACTTGGATATTCACAGTCTACAGAGTCGCTACACGGTGAGCAGTGCGAGTACGCCTACTGACGATTAGTGGCCGTTAACCGTCAGCTTCATGCATTCTCTGCTCTTCGCTTTGGTGGCTTTTTCTGTGGGACTAAGTCCAACGAATGGGGACTCATTTGAAGAATCAGCAGAAGATGAGCTAGTAGACCCAGATGACTTTTATTACTATATGCCCTTGGCATTCAAGATAGCCAATAAAGACGAACGCAACTTCATCTGTGTTTCGAAGATCACCAATATTACTACAAGGGTAAGCAAAGTTTCTTTATTGATGCGATCACAAGAAAAAAGAATGGGTCAGTGGGTGCTTAATATGCGAGAGTTGGTATGGTGAAACGATGTTTCTCTGCATTTCGGCTGGTGTATACTGGTCCAAACGACGTCATCACCAAGTCTTATCTTGATTTGTTAAGCAAGTGATCATCGATGCCATAGCAAGACATATGCTACCTAAAGGAACACTGCAGCGATTTTCAAATGTGCAAATACTATACATTTTTGAAGTAGATTTTTTGTTATCATATCTGTAAACTTATTTTTTTTTCGGTTATGCTTAAAACACCTGCGCAATCGCCGACTGAAAACGCGCAATTGAAAATTCCCGCGCCCACGCGACTACTACAGAGGAAAATGGGGTGAGAAACCTCCCTTCTACGTCCGTCGTGACGTCACTGTGAGGAGCCGCCAGCATTCAGGGTCAACGGAGGGAGCCTTCGTCGCGCGCTGTTGCTCGTCTTGCGTGCTTTGCTGATGTACAAAACACATCAACTTGGTTTGGTTCGGTTTTGTGAGGTTTAACGTCCCAAAGCGACTCAGGCTACGAGAGACGCCGTAGTAGAGGGCTCCGGAAATTTCGACCACCTGGGGTTCTTTGTTGTGCACCTGATACAGCACAGCTCTGCATGTGTTCGGATGCATGAACTGCTGTGGACGCGATGACGTAGTCTTATATTGTCAAAACCTCGCGGCACAATTGCGGTGCTGCTATAATTTCAAGCCTACCAAAGGAAACATTCGACTTGAAGCATTTTCGTGACTGTGACTACATGCAGTTTCTATAGGGCTTTGTCAAAATGGCATAGTTGAGCCCTGACGCGGTTTCTTCTATTTCCTCGCACAAAAGAGTCGGACCAGTCACCATTTCCTAGAAATGCAGTTATTAAAGGAAACAAAATGGAGGCAAGGCTTGTACTTCGTAGTTTCATTACTTTCAGACTATTCAGATCTGATTTGTATGGGAACCGTTGCGTTAAGCGTTGATTGCGATTCGTTCATGGAGTGCAATCTCGCGATGGAACAGGCAGACAGTATCGGCGCATGGTTGCATTCGCTTGTCTAGTTTTCTTTTCTTTTTTGGAGCAAAAGCTCCGCGCAACGGCTATTGTGCTAAACACGGATGACTCATCATCAGCGCATACTCATCATCAGCATGCGCTGATGATCTTTGCGAACGAGCAGAAGGTTAAGAAGAGCCCACTGTTGTGTCGCAGCTAGGTTATGAAGGCATTGCGCGATCGTTTCCAGCACAACACGTGCCTGATATGTTCGTGGAACCTTTACGGAAGTTTTATTAAAAGATGAGGCATGTACCGTTCAGCTGGGTATAGGCGCATTTAGGTAAGGAGCGCTCAGAGCGAGGTTTCCTTCGATGCGTCCAATCAAGCAATCATCGAAGTGGTTCATATATGGCTCAGTGATTTTGCACCCGTTGCTGCCTCATCATTTTACATAGTCCTGTCTTGTTTGAAGATGTAAATTAAGTTGGAAATGAAAATGACGAGTCTATTGTAAGAAAACACATTTCAGAACATGGTTTTCTCATGCAGGTATGGGTGTGGCGAAGCAGCAGCTTGGCTTTCAACATACGTCAGCCGTCAATTCACTAAATGTGTATTGTGAGCGTACGATAAAAGGAAAGGCTCTCTACGTCCGCTAAATGTCCTATGACTCAAGCAGCATTTTGCGCGCATTTGACCCAGTCTTCAACACAATGGCTCAGTCAATATGCTTTGCATGCATTGCAGAGCTTGACAATCGCGCTTCGCTTATTGTTCATTTCTCTGAGGCAGCTGTGCACTGCTTCACCTTTTATAAAAGCAATCTTCGTTTCCCCAAGATACCACAACTGGCACTCAAAGTAGGATTTGCTACACCAAGCCTCCTTGGGTCGTTTTTTCACAATAATGACTTTTCGGGCGGGGTTGAAGGCCTGACACGGAGGTAGTCGACTAGGGCATTGCTCACTGCCCTACCTTCCAAAGAGTATGCGCGCCGAGGTTTCGCTTAGGGCCATGTAGTTTCTGCTAATTTTGAGACACACCACTTTTCAAACTGCCTTACTCTAACCAAAGCAAGTTTTCATGCCAACCTACGCGCCCCACCATGGAAGTGCTACATCGTTTGTGGGTGCATCTAGTACGGATACATGCGGTGAAAATTCCGATGGTCACTTGTTGTGGAAATGGCGCGCCATATGATATTCCCAAAGCCGCAGAGAGCTGCGACCCGGCAGCCTCCCCTATCCTCAAAATGTCGTCACGCAATGTCTGGACCAATCACAGGCGGCGGCGCGACCCGCGGTGAGCCCCGTCGCACGGACTGCGTATTTCTGCTGAAAAAAGGCCATTTCTGCTTTTTTGGGCCTAATTTGAAGCTGATATTAAAGTTCGCATGATGAAAAGCGTCAAATGGCAGCCATAAATTGCGTTTTGGGTGGCGAAAGAAATCTTAGGCGTCATGTAAGCGGCTAGCAGTCTCTATTCACGAAGGAGCGGGGCATAGCGATACCGAACTACCGACGTCGCAGCACTCGTTTTCTAACCTAGCGAGCTTTAAGAGTGTAGTAGTATGATAAGCTCCAGGGACTCCTTTTATTGATTTTTTAGCAACGTACAAAGACGGGTGCGTTCCCTTTGAATTTCATCGTACCGTGGGGACAAACAGCTTCTTTGTAATAACGGATACTAAATACCAAATGTAACACCATGCCGTAGCACGCTCAATATGTACTACATCTTTTCAGGGAGAGAATCCCATGACTGTAGTAATATCCTACGAAGGCTATGGTACTAAACTTCCACACCGTGAAAAAATGCCACGTCTTGGAACATGCCGTCGCAAATCAAGTCGGGTAAGTAAAATGTTAGTTTAGAAGTTTCTTGGGTATACTTGTTGTCTCTTTGTAAGACGTTTAAGCCCAAGGAGGTTTCTTTCTGAATCATACCGTGGAGCTCGTGTTTCATTCGCGATATTCCGAACCTTTTGGAGATAAGAAGACATTTGGTCTGCGCTTTCCAATGAACAGGCCTTCCACGAAAAAAAAGCGAGCCTCGCTTCAGGAATTTAATTCAAACTACCTAGCCAGAAAATTGTAACGAAGTCTGCTGGCAGAAAACTTTATTAAGCAGATTCTTCGCATATATCGTCTTTTTTCAGGATGTCAATGAAAAAACATCATTCTTTAAAAATTGCAGCAAACTTAAAGGCTTAGCTATATCTATTCAGAACGATTACTCGCCGGCTACTTTAAACAGATGGAAGATGTTGTGGAAGAGTACAAAGACCGAAAATTTGCAATGCCAGAAAGTGTTTCTTGTTCACGACTAATTGCACATCGGCAGTGACGTGTTTGTCTGGGACGAGACGAAACAAGAACCCCAGTTAATTTCAAAAACCCTCCAAGCAGCTTGCACATGACCCATCCCGAATAAGCATGTTAGGCTTCTAAACATAAATGCCCAGAGTGCTGTAAATAAGACAAGCCTACTTGAAGGAGTTCTTTTATCCTACAACCCACACATCACCGTCCTTACCGAAACTTGGTCGCAGAGTGCAGTCAGCAATGACGATCTAGTTCCGCCAGCATTCAGCATTTTTTTGTAAAGACAGACCAGCTAGGGGCGGTGGTGTATCTGTAATATCCAAATCGGACATAGAAGCCGTTCTTCTTCCAGATGTAAAAGACGTTGAATGTTTATGAACCTATTTGGGCATGTTCTCGTATTCTATGCAGTATATAGATCACCAGAGTCGATTCCCGACCTTCTAACAAACCTCGGAGATCATATGAGGCATTACAGTGAATACAAAATGATATTGGTAGGTGATTTAAACTTTCCCAGCATTGACTGGAACCGCTTCTTT
Organism: Amblyomma maculatum; assembly: GCA_023969395.1. Lineage (NCBI taxonomy): Eukaryota > Metazoa > Arthropoda > Arachnida > Ixodida > Ixodidae > Amblyomma > Amblyomma maculatum. The sequence goes on from JAJIZL010017422.1 coordinate 1,999,060, forward strand.
CCAAGGCCGACTCTGCAAATGATTCCAACACTTTGTTTGATATCATGTTTGAAAATAATCTCGCTCAAATTGGGAATGAGCCTACGCGTGTAGGCAGTTCATCCAGTTCTGTCCTTGATTTGGTTTTTCATGATCGCTGTTTTTATGATTATGTTGTATCGGTCGATTCCGGCTTATCCGATCATAAAGTGGTATCTGTTTACTTGTGACTTGTTTCCAAATGTGTAAAAAATGATCCAGTGGTTAAAACAGTGAATGATTTTGAGCGTGCCGATGATGATGCCATTCTAGCTTACTTGGATGCTCAGTTTGCTGACTTCGCTGACGATGCTGCTGCTGTTCTTTGGAACAAATTTAAGAAGATATGCCACTTTTGCTTGAGAACTTTTGTGCCTGATCGAACAAACAGAACTGCCAAATAGACACCATGGATGAATAGGCATATAATACATTTAAAATGGAAGGCCAAACGTCTACAAAAGAAAAGAACAGCATCTCATGTTTTGAGCGAAGCTCGCGCAGCTCTTTCCGATGCCATTGTACGGGCAAAGTCTTTTTATTTTAACAATACTCTCCCGAACTTTATTTCTAAGGATCCTCACAAGTTCTGGAACTTTATGAAGGAAAAGTAAAGGCGTGTACAACGAATATCCCATAACTGTGCAGTATTAACTAATCCTAAGAATATTGCGCAAAACTTAAACCAATATTTTCACAGCGTTTTCTCCGCGCCTGCCGGACCTACATTTTCAACGTTCGCCTCGCATTTCCTCAATGTTACCAATTTGATTTCACATGAAGGGGTATTGAACATGCTACTTAGGCTAAAAGTTAAATCTTCTCCAGGACCTGATGGTATACCAGGCGCATTCCTTCGCCGTTTCGCTGAAACGCTATGCCAATTCCTCGTTTTATTGTTTCGAGCTTCCATTAGAACTGCATTTATACCTGATGACTGGAAAACCGCGCGTGTGGTGCCCGTCCCGAAAAGGGGTTACCCACTTCTTTTGTCTAACTACCGCCCAATATCTATATTATGTTCTCCTTGTAAATTTATAGAACACATCACAGCTAACCTCATTTCAAAGTTTCTTCAAGATAACATTTTGTCGCAACACCAGCACAGTTTCAGGAAAGGGGTTTCTATGGTTACACAGTTAGCCACCTTATTTCACTTTCTAGCTTCCGTAGTAGATAGGACCGGCCAAGTAGACTTAATTTTCTTAGATTACAGCAAAGCGTTCGACTTAGTGCCGCATAACAAACCAATCGAGAAACTTCGAATGATAGGATTGCCCGATTTTCTTGTTGCCTGGGTATCGATGTAGTTAATGCAACGTAAACAGTACGTTACAATTAACAGATAAGGCTCTTATGCTCTTCCGTTCACATCTGGTGTCCCTCAGGGCAGTGTGCTTCGACCGCTGCTCTTTTTGGTATATTGTAACGATATTGTTGATGTGGTTAATGAACCTGTGCAGATCCGTATGTATGGAGATGACTGCATTATTTTTCGAGAGATCCGGTCAGCTGACCATCAGGCAATTCTAAGCACGACCCTTAACAATATTCTCACATGATGTTGTAGATGGGGTATGAAACGTAACTCTGAAAATACCGTCTTGCTACGTGTTACAAGAAAACTTCATCCATTAAAATTCTCTTTCTTTCTGGGTTCAAGTTCAATTGCTGAAGTTAGCGAATACAAATATCTTGGTGTGACATTAACAAGCAACTTAAGCTGGAACACGCACATCTCCAACACTTGCTCGTCAGCATTTCGATAACTTTGCTTGTTGCGCCGTAAACTAAAGGATGCACCCCTCCAAGTTAAAAGGTTACCATACGAAACCTTTATAAGGACTAAATTAGAGTATGCCTGTATTTTATGGGACCTATACTATCACCAACATAAACGCACTAGAGCGAATAAAAAAAAAAGCTGTCTGATTCATGTTTTCGCAGTACAGTCGAACTGTCTCTGTCTCTGCACTAATGCAATCGAATTTAATACCTCCTCTTCAGTCCCGGAGAAAATGTCTTCGATTAAAAGTTTTATTTTTATTATTCAATCATAAACTTGGAATAAATCCTTCATCGTACCTAATACTATCGAACGCCAGACAAACCCGGCACTCCCACCGTCTTTCTCTGACCCCGTACTTTGCCAAGTCTAGCTTATTTCAACACTCTTTTTTTACGCAGACCATTAATGATTGGAACAGCTTGCCAGCCTCCTGCCTACAGTCTTTTGACCTGATAAATGACCATGTTTAGCATAATTTCATGCTCTGCGATTATCATTTTTCATTTCCTGCTGCTTGTGATCTGTTTCGTTTGCATTTTGATGTTGCGGATCACTGTAATAATTTGTTTTTAATCCACTCCTGCTTCGGCCTCACGGCCTGCAGTATGTAATAAATAAATAAAAGATATACATATTTATTTCTTGTAATTATTCACAAAACGAACTGTCCACGGCAATGCACAGCCTTCTGACGACGTGTTCAATTCAGTAAAAACGCAATTAGTGATTGTATGAAGCACTAGGCCACTTTGGGCGAAGAAACAATCTTTTATACTGTAAGGTCTTATTGTAGCCGCCTTGACTAATATCCGAGAGATCTACCAAGTGAGAAATCAGAGATGTGAGAAGTGCTGTAAACTGCTTATCGCCTTTCTTAAATTTCGTTTCCACAGTTCACTTTCGCTGATAGAATACTTAATATGTACTTTCCACAACCGAATTTTCGCATTAGAAATAAACAATGGCGACTGATGCTTAATAGGGTTTGTCATTTCTCAAAGATTTTTCCAGCATTGCAGCTCCTAATGGGTAAAAGCAAAACACATTGACGTCGTTCTTGAATCTCAGTGAGCGTAGTTTAGGCGCTGTCAAAGGGAGCCTAAAACGAAGTTGGCACTCGATGAAAGTGCGTCTATATTAAGTGGATGGCATCACTACTAAATTAGGCATGATGGAGAGTACCTGAGTTTTACCGACAGTAGGTACAGATTAAGAGGTCCGGGAGAGCTTTATATCTGGAATATTGTGCCTGCTTGACGGACAGCTATTATCGGCTTTAATACTACCGGTTAGTCTCCACTATATAGCTGGTTAAGACCATGGCACCAATCTCCAACTGATACCCAGGTAAAAAATAGTACGAAGTCCGCACTGGCTACTTTTCCTCCGCCGTCTCTGCTGCTCACCGCATAGATGCTGAGCCTCTGCAGCTGCTGATGCGTTGCAGTCGCCTTTTTGCTAGTGATATTTGCTACTATATGCTTGACACACACAATGTGAATTTAGGCTCTTTTGCAACCTGACACGGGAATCTGACTCAATGCTTCGCATGCTTGTCTGGACGCAAGCTCACGAATGTGCATCAAACATAATCAAATTCTAACCGGAATCCACGAAAGGTGAAATCAAGGCCACGTCATGTCCTGAGAAATAAGGCCGCAAGCGCGGGTTTTCTTCATTTACTGAGATCGTAGAATAAAGGCGCTCGACAAGTGGAACCGCGTAGCCGCGTTCGGAAATGCCATAAGCGGAATAAGTAGCACACCAAGTTTTACGGACATGATCGGTAAATGAGGCAGCAGTCTGCCATTGTTTATATCTTTACGTACAGCTAATTGAAAGAAAGTGTCCGCGTTTGTTAAAAGTACCTTACTGCGTGGTTCGGATGGGGCTCGTTTGAACGAAGAGCCGTCGCTGTAACCATAGTTTGTTGTTTTTATTGCAACTGTAGAAAGAAGGAAAAGAAAATGTACGGGCCTACTTCCTGTAGCTCAGCCACCTCCGCTTCCTTGTGTGGACAGAAGAGAAAACAGAGAAGAAAGAAAGAAAAAAGAAGAAAGAGAGAAAGACGCGCGTCACAACAGCCGTCGTCCACCACCGAAGCGATAGCAGGTGCAATGGCGGCCTACAATAAATACAAATCCTGTGGTAGGCTAGCCCCCGCTTCAACAAAGCGGCGGTGACCTACCAGTTCCAGCTCCGTAGGGCCAGGAACAACCACCCATCCTCCTCGTTTAACCCTAGTTTGAGAGGAAAGTTTCAAGGACTAGTGAGAAACAGATTGAAAAAATATATGCACGTAATTTCTTAACCTAAAATATCGCGCAACATATTTTGTGCAGCGTTCAGAATGTTATCATACCATTTGACTTTCCACTTAGCATCCATCTATTAGTCAAGTTCGAAGCTAGTTTACCTTTCGCATTCGAACTAATGACTTAAGTACATACACCCATCATCAAAAGTTTAGAGCGCAAGGGGTCGGTTTCTAATCCGTCTAGTGGCGCCCCTCTAGGAATCGTGGAAGTCGTTCACTATGGAAAAGGTAGGACGAAAATTCTCCTTACCTTCAGTAAAGCTGGAACTCAGAGAATGCATTACGAACCGTACGATATGTCTCAAAGGCATATCGTACGACTACTAAATAAAGTTCCTGACTGACAGCGTTAAAGGTAAACAGGGGCGTTGGTCCCCATGGCAACCATGTTGCAATGACGCTACACAAAGAGAACTAAGATATTTTTCTCACATGCCCGGCGTGGCTGCGTCAGGATGATTAACAGCTATGGTCAACTAGTGACTATAGTTTGAGGGAAGTGTGCTACAGAATCGTGGCCGGGAATATGAGCCGTTGAAGGCTTTCGGCATGAAATACGCCAAGGTAGCCAAGAAGGAGCGGAAGCAACTTCTTCGCAGGCAATTGCAGCACGGCTCTCCCGACGCGGCGCTCGAGTGCCTTATCGCGATAGGTAAAAGGTTAGTCAAGTGACGTTTCCGAACGGCGGCAACAGCGTGCTTTTTCTTGCCGCGGTCGCAGCGGTGCCGATCTCCGAAAAACCAAGAGCACATCACACACAAAGCGTTTCGGCGCAATCTCGCAAAGTGAGCAGGCGGTACGTGCCGGAATATATATCAGCGCGATGAAACACGAACGTTCGCCGAGAAAGACGGGAAGAGAGTTGGGGCAGAGTCCAGTGATCAAGTGAGTCCTTGTCCTCTCGTAGTATTTATAAAGCCAGAAATAAAGATTAGCCCTCCAAATTGGAAGCGAAGCGCTTCTCACCGCATTTGATTCTCTAGCGGACTAACGGCCTGTTTATAAGACATCAATGGACGTTACTCCCTGCGTGGGCCGGCTTTTATTTCCTTATAGAGTAGTGTGGGGGGTCAACCGGAACACCACGCTTAGCAATGCTATTTGTATTCACAGACTGCTGAACGAATTTAAATTCCCGCCCCATTAAATGGTCTTCGCCGCAAGGTCTATTTTGAACCGGTATACAGCTTTCACTCCAAATTATCATCTGGCCGCGAACAGTTTTCCCATAGAACACGCTCCCTTCAATGATATTTGTTGCAGAAACCCGCCTATGGCAAATTAACGCATGAGCATTGTACCCATCTTGGACTGCCGCTAATAGACAAGGGATCACATTAGCGTCAGCAGAATAGAGCACCGCCGCCAGTGTGGCAAGGGTTGGCGGTTCGTCCAGTTTGTTTCAGGAACCTGGCTGCACGCCGGGAAGACCCTCTTAGAGATGCAGTTAAAGGGTTTGCCGCTTCTTTGTCAAATGAAAAGGAAGGCCTGTACCAAGTGACAACATGACTTACCGTTGTCATATTGTCTCTGTCCATTGAAATAAGAGAGTGCAATTGGGACATCGAACTCGAACGACCTGAAAGCATAATTTGCGCGTTTAGGTAACAAACAATTTACATGGATACGCACACTTCTCGCTGAGCAGGAGAGACCTTCATACCAGGTGCTACCAATCATGAAGATTCATTTTTGGGCAGGTTTCCCCAGCTCAATCTCATATTTATGCACTCCTGCATCAACACACTTGTCATCTCCTCAGCACGAACCACCACAATTGTCTTTTCGATATTTTAGCGGCGCTGCGACAGGGGACGATGAACAAGAAGAGACGACAAGACAAGCGCTCGGACTGACAACTGAAGGTTTAATGAAACATACAAGGAAACGTACATGTCTTGTCGTCTCTTTTTGTTTCTCGTCCCCTGTCGCAGCACCGGTAATATATCGAAGATGAACTAACTAGCTCAAATCTCTGTGTTACTGCAACTGTCCCGGCGCAGTGAGCTTCGACTGCGCATGTTTATTTAGACCGTAAGTGAGGTCTTCCCGCTGTCTTTTACACCCAGGCACTCAAGGCTGATCGCCCGTACTTTCAAGTACAATTCCTTCCTTCAGTCCGAGTGAAAGTCCACTCGGTGGCGACATGATGGCACAAGCTCTGCGCGTGCATTACCATGTAGTATCTGATGAATAGCGGCGATGAAGATTGATAAGAGCGATAACAGAACTAACGGGGAGAATGTTTGGCTCCTGGATTGCTGCAGCGATTCGGACAATTTGATGGCGGCCACCGTGGTTGCGACTGGCCATCACACAGCCTGCCGTATGTTTCAGGACCCAGCCTAAGGGAGCACCCTATGCCCTGACACTACAGAGTAGATGCTGCGGCAGCCATCCTCGAGACGTAGCCGGATACTCTACCCGGCGCTATTGCATGCGTCCACCTCTGTCAATGTTCGTGCCGCCCTGAAGGCTTATTAGGATAAGGTAATGCTTTTTCCGCTATAACACCCGACTAGCAGGCGACGTTGCACGCATCGGTTTCCAAACCCTTGGGCTACAATCATCATTTAGTAGCATCGACTGGTTATTGTTGCCGCGGAATAAACCACTGTTTTCTTCCTTATGTGCGTGGAGTTTCACTCTTCGGATTATAGCACGCCTTATGAACCAATCTCTAGAAGGCGTGGCCATCAACGTGAAATTAACTATGAACCGCTTACGCAGAGATGCTAAATTTGTGGATGTCAATGGCCTGACTGTCTCTAGACATTATTTGTTACCGAATCTATATTCCCCAGTGTTTGATTGTTCGTGAAGGTTGCATCATGAAAATGTTGTTCGCTTGAAATGCAAAATCAAAGAGTTTGCTGTTTTCTGTTCATTTCAGCCAAATTCCTGGCGCTCATGCACGGGTTGGGCAGAGGTCCGCAATAAAAAATTGGGCAGGGCCAAGGTTAACGACGGTCCCGTATGCGTGTAAGTGCAATATATGTTATGTTCGCTGCAAAACATAAATTGTCTTGCATGTGAATGTCATCGCTTTTTGCGCGTTATATACAAGATCGATTTCTGTCGTCTCAGTAGGGTTTTAGAGCAAAAGACTCATATGTACATTCTTATAAAATCAAGAAGATATGATAATGCACACATTAAGCTATGCTCGATCAAGAGCTTTAGCCTAGCGAATAGAGCAATAGTACACAGTAACAAGGATGGGTAGTTATCTTAATTCCCCCTAATGACATGTATAAATGAAGGAGGTACACATCAGCAACCCTATACCCATCCATAATGACCAAATAGTTGTAGGTCTCTAAAGAAGTGAATCTGCAGCGAATAAAAGCATAGTATAGTGCTTTTACAGTTTCCACTCACTGTGGAAACCAGTGGAGGGTACGCGCGAGGTAGGCTGAGAACCAAGGAGCGTGCGACCATGGCATACGTTCTAAAGAAAAGCCGAGTGAGAATTGTCAGAGCATTTTACAAAAAAAAAGAAGCAGAGATACCTTCTTTCGAGAACTGAAAGCTTTAAGTGATGCAGACGGACACCACCCACGGAATAGGAAATGAAATTGACTTTATACAATGCGCCTAACTGAGTATTGTGCATGCGAGTGAGCTCGAGAGAATGCGCTGTAGCGATGCAGCGGCTGTAAGATCTCTAACTGACATAGGCGTCGAAAGAGAAGAAAGTTACGAGGAAGAAGCCAGCAAGAGATTAAATTCGAGCTGAAAAAACACGAACTCAAAATCACGCAGGAGGTGAGATATTCGGCATTAATTGTGAATGACAACCTTAGTATTTGCGACATGGACTGCTATCTGTCAGCCCTCAATATGAAGTCCTCAGCTCAAGCGAATCGCAGAATGCTAAGAGGACATACCTGTAGGCTTTTACAGATCGTGAAAGATGTGACTAAGAGAGGCCAAACGTAATATTCAATATCGCCAGATGGTGAGCAGACAAAGAACTTCCAAAGGCAATGACTACCCCAGTGAAAAAATTGTATGAAGCGATACCCTCACAATTTCTCACACAATCTCACTCAATTCACATAAGAAATCACATACAAGTCGCATATAATTGCATAAGGTCTCATAGCTTTTTGCACATTATCATAAATTATGTACAATATTTTATGATAATGATGTTAACCGCATGAGAGTCTATTCGATTAGTTGAGATTTTATGAGGTTATTGCACCGTAGAACTTTGGGTTTTTCAGTAGGGTAAGCTCCAGGTTTTGACAGAAGGGTTTATAATATGGAACTATTCATGCAAGCTCATAAAAAGAGGCAGTCTGTCTGCGTTGAAGCGAAAACTGAGCTTTAGTAAATATGACATATATCCACAGAAATAGAAAGTGCGCGAAATGTTATCACATTGACAAAATAGTTTATCAGCCAAAGTACTCTCACAATATCTGCACAGTCTCTGGTGGTAGGACATTAAGTGAGGCAGTGAGTAGAAATTGCACATCTTTCCAATGAAAAATTTGGAAGTAAAAACACTTTAAAAGCAATGCAGGGGGAATAACATGGGGTTATCATCGGGTGAGAGTCGATTTGTAAAATGGGCGGGTTATCTCGCTGTGAATCTCGCTATTGTGCATTTGAAATGCATCATAGCTTTTCGCGTATATTAGATCTCTCTAGTTAACGTAGCAAACTGAACTAAAATGGACAACGAATACTTAAAAAGTTTACATATAAATAAGATTTTTCTCTGGTCCTTACAAGCCATTCGATAAGAATCGCTAACTGTTAGTGATAACCATTTATAGCCCACACCAATGAACCAGGCAAATTTTATAAAGATTAGCAGACGCCATAGCATAAGAAGATTGTGAATCATGCGATTGTGTAATCCGGAATTTTATCAAGTTCGCATTACTGCATAGCCTTCATAGATCACTAGAAACCATTTGGCTTTGTAGAAACTAAGCATTATAGCAGCATTATGCAGTCAGGATGTGGAAAAGTAGTCTGTTGATGTATTAAGAGAGATCTATAGCGGCTTTTCAACCGCCATACGTCTTCATCAAGAAATCGACTTGTTTCCAATAAAGAAAGTCGTTAAGTAGAGTAAGGCAATCTTCGCCCAGTTGTTCGCCTCATGGTTACAAGAGGTGATGAGAACACAATAACAGGAACAGCGGACAACAGCAATCAGGAAATATTCGCGTATATTGTTTGAACCGATTCTGTTATTGTTTTACCTCAGGCAACAAATCGCAATTAATGAGCAGTGACACAAAAAAGGATCTTAGTTCATAAAAGAAATTAATATTGAACTGCTGAGGAAGGGCATAGCAGTTTACAATAACCGGACAGGGGCGTGAAGGGAAAGTTGATTATGCATACTTATGGCAGGTGCTGGTTGCTAACGGAAGGAAAGTATAATACTTATGCCTGCATAAATATAACTGTTTTCAATGAACCTGCGAGAGATTCTTAGACCATGAATGACAATTTGTCAGCATCCTTCAACATAATTTATGTAGGTGCTGTAAATTTCCAGTGCCGACTAATAAGGCTGAAACGCACCAGGCTGGCAAGAAGAGCTCCAAGTAAATTCAAAACAAAATAACGAACTATGTAAAGAATATAATAGGCGTAAATGAAACCACCAGCAAGAGAGCCGAGCGGATCAAGGAGACGAGTTGAGATTTGGGCATCATAGTTGAAATTTGGAAGTAGAACCTCGAAAAAGCATGCAAAACATGCAATGCAATGCGATGACACCATATCCGATAATCGTTAAGTTTAATGGACTGAATTCTCATAGAAGTCAAGCGGCCGAGGGGGCATCAGAAAGAGAGGCCGGTGAATGACCTAAAAATTTTGTGGTGAAAGCGATGTCCATCTAGTACTGGAGTGCATTGGCTAAGGAAATATTGGATCGGTCTATGTACTGCTATGGCCGGTGCTGTCACGATTGTGTCGCACCAGCATTCATCAATCCACTGCGCTGTTCCTCTTACAGATCCTGTAGGTTCAGTTTATTAGTCGTTTAATCAATAATTCTTACTGCCGTCATTATCTCAAATATTGTTTAGCATAAACTCGGAGACTACCACACTATGAGAAGGAATACCCGATGCATACATTTAATCGGTCTCTTCAACTAAGCCTTAGAAATGTTTCTGCGCATCGGGGGGAAGCGTGCCAGACAAAATAGTTGATGATGCCTAGTTAAATTCTCTTCTGCAACGTTAAAACAACTTACGTAGGGGTCTAGACAGCGCTCAGCTAAACTGGCCTGTCTGCGCTAATGTGGTCTGTTCCGTAACCCACAATAATAAATGTTTCCCTGTGAAAACAAATCACTTTCGCTACAAGAAATATAAGGCGGTCAAGCGGAGTGAAAGAGCTACACATTGCGTTGCGATTTGCGCGCTCTTTTACACCACTGAGAAGCGTTCATTCGGTGCTACTGTTTGGTGACCTGTTGCAATCGTCTTGTAAAGTGCCGCAAACAGCAGGAAAATATTTGTTTAATTATAATCATCTCAGCCACAATAAAGACTACGATAGAACTGTGATGGTTGCACAAAAGTATGCAGGTAAAAATAAAACAGTACACATTACTGTATATCGTTTAATTAAATGAAAAACGCAGTTAATAAAAATTGCGCTCAATAATGGGCACTACTAGGCATGCTCTCGTTTTCAGCCTTACTGCTTAGCTTGTCTACTTAGTAATACAAAATAGCTTTTCTATTTATCTCTCAAGCTCAGTACTGGTAATTAACACTTTTCGTTAGAACGACAATTAATTGAATTAGCATTGTTTTTCAAAACTTAGTGAGAGGCTTATGCGGTACTACCTCCAACTCATAATGGTGATGAATCACTCCATGAGTGCTATCAATATGGAATTCCGGCTAGCCCTCACAATACGAAATAACTGATATTTTGATGTTTCATACAATCTGCCGGTTTATTAAATATAAATACTCGCCTAGCCAGCTGTGTACTGACTTGCCACGAAAATAAGATAAATTTATTGTATCATTTCGAGTGAACTACTTATTGAAGCATTTATGTTCACGCGTGCGCAATTTCCATGTTACTGAACCATACACTTTGTGAGCGCGTACAAAAACATCTCTTACGGGCATGAAATAAAAAACTGTAAACAATAAAAGCAGTTGCCCTATATATTGCTTAGGCAGCGAGCACTGAAAGGTATTGCAGAAAACATTTGAACAAAGACCTTTAGCGATAACCAGTTCTACATTTTTACTGCCACCAACGGAGGTGGACTACGCTTGGATATCCTACTACACATTCTAATGGCAGGTTAATATGTGTCTTGGATAGATATCGTAAACATAGGTTGCGTTCAATTCCAAAAACTGTTGGATTGCTAATAGAGGAGAGATGAATTTCGCAGCTGATGTATGCAATTATTTCCACAAAGGCTCATGTTTTGCAGCTGTGCGTTGTGAAAGTGTGAGAATTATTAAATCTTTCTCTTCAATTTACTTGGGTTTATATGCTCATGACTGAAATGGGTGAATTCTTCAGTAAATACACCACCATAGAAGATAAAAGATTACATTATAACAATCAATAGTGTTATCAATGCGATTTTTCCACACCTTACATTATTTGCTATTTGTTCTCATTACTGACATAACGGAGCCGTTTCTGGCGACAGTGATGGCCTCGTTGTGCACTAGGATGTTTTGTTGAATTGAAGCCACGTCCATAGGTTCAAGAAAGCTGTTGAGAAAAGCTATATTTCAGCTTTAATTGCAGCGGTCAACAACGTTTTGACAACGGTATTGTTTTCTAGGCTACTGGATGTTGAATGGTCATCACGTAGACCTAAGTGAATACATTTACCGCCAGACATTCAGCAGCACGTGAATCTGCAGCAAAAGGTGAGTGCTTAAAGACCTGTCTTGCAATGCTGCACACATCGTCATTTCAGGAAGGTTGAACTGCAGTTACCCTTGGACAACTTATGCGCCTAAAATATATATATGAAGTTTAAAAATTGCAAAAAGCTTTAAAACTAAAGCATCCTAAGGCCGATGACGATACTCCCTAATGGAAAGTTTGAGCGCTGCTGTTTGAGCGTTTTTTGATATACTGAGGCGAAGAACTTTGTATGTATGTATGTTTGGTTTGGTTTGGTTTGTGGGTTTTAACGTCCCAAAGCAACTCAGGCTATGAGAGACGCCGTAGTGGAGGACTCCGGTAGTATGTATGTATGTATGTATGTATGTATGTATGTATGTATGTATGTA
>JAJIZL010017422.1:2017923-2049791 GCA_023969395.1 Amblyomma maculatum
GAGGCGAAACGAAGAGGCGTCCGTGTGCTGTGCGATGTCAGCGCACGTTAAAGATCCCCAGGTGGTCGAAATTACTCCGTAGCCCGCCACTACGGCTCCCCTTTCTCTCTTTCCACCTTCACTCCCACCTTCCTCCTATCCCTTCCAGCGCGGCTGAGGCGTCCACAGGAACCAAGTGAGACAGTTAGTGTGCCTTTCCCTTCCTATAAATCAATAAATCAATGAGGTGTCTACAGAGCAAGTGTGACAGATACTGCGCCTTTCCCTTCCTATGAACCAACCAACCAACCAAACAAAATTATAACTGAAATATACCGTGAAACATCGAAGCTGGCACGAATCGTCGGTACAGCAGCAACCACTATACGACTGTGCGGAAATCCATGGGTTCCGCAGTTCGCATGTACTTTCATCTTGATAATACAGCAGGTTTGATCTGCTGGAAAAAGTTCGACGCAATTGGGTAGCAGGGAAGAGCTTATTAAGGTTTTCTAGTTATTCATTTTAGCTGCATGTTTTTTTATAGCGGGTAATGCTGCGTGCAGTCCTCCAAATGCGAGGTAGGTCACCGCCGCTTGCGGCGGGGGCTGTCACAGAATTTTATCTGTTGTAGGCCGTCATTGCACCCACCACCGTTTCGGTGGTGGACGACGGCCGTTGTTGCGGCGCGAGTCTTTCTCTCCCTCTTTCCCTTTCTTCTCTATTTTCTCTTCTGTCCGCACGAGTTCCACTTTCACTCCCACCTTCCTCCTTTCCCTTACGGCGCGGTTGGGGTGTTCACAGAAGAAAAGTGAGACAGTTACCGCGCCTCTCCCTTCCTATAAATAAATCAATAAATCAGGCAGCGGATGTGGCTCAGCTACAGAGCCAGTAGCAGGCCCGTGCATTTTATTTTCCTTCTTCCTACAGCCACAGCAACAACAGCAGTCCTCCAAATGCAGCCTCTTAGTTCGCGTTTTTTGCGACTGTAATGCAAATTTTACTGACTAGAAAGCCAACCGTGAATGCTTGCCGTAAATTCGCGTTGTCTGCCACTATATGGTAAATGTTGCTGTATAAGGAGCTGTTCTTAATATTACAACTGTAAAGACGCCGTAATTTTCAGTTCAGCCTAGATAATTGCATATTTTTTTTAGTATGGTGATCTAGCAGGATATAATATGATATGATACTGGTTTTGTTTGTGGAGACTAACTTACTGAAGCGAATCAGGCAATGCGAGACAGCTTAGATGATGGCTCCGAAAATTTCGACCACTTGGGGTTATTTACCATGCACTGACATCGCACAAAGCACGCGCGCCTTGCTTCTCCAATCCACAAAAAAGCGCCCACCGCATACACAATATAATACTGATTACGTATAGTGCAGTATTGTATAGAATTGTGCAGTGACGGAAATACTATGTAGGAAAACAGCGCTCTGTGACACACGAAAGTCCATCACGTCATAACCTATGTTCATAAGTATAAAAGCGGTTGGTAGGGATATGACGTAGTGTACGGACGCATGTTAAATGTGATTGGTCCTTTTGTGTGACATCAGACAAGTTGCCTGCATATAGTTTTGTGTGTGCGAAAATAAAAGAGTCCTGCATTCACGGCTCTGTCACTCTGCCTGCCGCTACAACAGTGGCGACGAGGGGTACGGCCACGCGAGATTAGGGCTTCTTGCAGCGACGGCTGCTGCGAATTCGAATGAATTACGTTCGTTTCTGGGCCTGCTGTTCTGCTACCGTCGGTTCCTCCCAAACACATCTACAGTGTTGGCTCCGCTGTATCGTTGCTTGAAAGAGAGCAGAAGTGGTAGTGGGAACCCCGAAGGTAGCCGCTTACCACCAGACAAAGTCTATCCTTCCAACAAACCTGTTCTGTTGAAATGCGATGCGTCACCGCCGGATGTAGGGGCCTAATCTCTTGTCGTGTGGGGAATATAGACAAGCTTTACGTTCACGCGCGCTAACGCCCGCCGAGTGCAACTATTCACAGCTCGAGAGAGTTGCTCTGGCACTGGTAGTAAGAGTAACAAAGTTTACGGAATATATGCTGGGCCAGGAGTTTGTGCTGGTAACGTACCGTCAACCGTTAGTGGGACTCCTACAAAATCAATCGGTGCCTCCAATGGCGTCGGCACGTTTCCAAAGATGGCCGCTAATCCTAAGCCAGTATCGCTAGAGCATTCAATATAGGACCGGGAAGCAAAATGCCAATGCCGATGCACTCAGCCGTTTGCCCGTGTCTAACCTAGATGTCTGTTACGGCAGAGCTTTACCAGAATACCTGCTCTCAATTGAGAGTCTTTACAGCTCTTACGTAGCGGCAAGAACCTTAGGCCCACTAACGAACGCAGATGAAGATCCCCGTATTGTTCGAAACTTTGTTGTCAATGGATGGCCGCAACGATTTTTGCCATGCCACAGTAATCTACAGCCTTATTTTCGTAGGCGACTAGAGCTGTCGACCGCTTACGGCCTGCTATACTGGGACTGGGCTTATCGGATTATCATGCCTTGCAAAGCTCGGATCCCCAAGCTGACGATGCTGCATCAGTCCCATCAAGATCCATGTGCCATGAAGAGGTAGGGTTAGACGCTGTTCTCGTGGCATAGTTTGGACGGTGAGATTGAAAATCTGTCGCTTTCCGGCATCCCATGTGCACAAGCCCAACCAATGCCACTTCGCGAGGCTTCAATCAGTTGGCCAGAAACGGGAAACAAGTGATAACGGCTTCACATCGATTACCCCGGGCCAATAGACGGACGTATGTTGCTGATAGTCGGTGACTCGCACACAAAGTGGGTCGAAGCACTCCCTGTCCGGTCGTCGAACACCTAAGTTACAATCGCACTGCTTCGCGAATTATTTGCTGGTTTTCTCTTGCCGCACACAGTCGTGTCAGATAACGGGCCTCAATGTTCAAGCCAGCAGTTTACTAAACTCATCACTGACAACAAAATTACACACCTGTGCAGCGCGTCGTATCATCCAGAGTCCAATGGTCTTGCGGAGCGCGCTGTTCGTACCATAAAAGGGGGTTTTTCCAAGCTCTCGGCTCCCAGCTACCTCTAGACAAAACTAACGGGGGTGTTACTTGGCTACAGACTTGCCGTGCGGAAAGTCTCCTTCTGAAATGCTGCTTGGTTACCATGTTTTCTCACAGTTAGACGCATGTCTGCTGTCAACATTTCAGAGTTCTGCACAGCGTTCCAGGTTCCAGCGCGGGGTTACAGTGTGGGTGCGCAACTTTGTCCAAAGGAGGAGGTGGTGTCCAGGTGTCATCAAAGGCATCGAGGGCTTTCGGCTGATGACGGTTGACACTCCAGAGGGCCAAACTCGGTGTCATTTCGAGCAAATTCGTCTTTGTGGCTCAGGAAACTAAAGACTGAAGCGCACGACTCTGCACCGTCCAGTCCAAGTAACGCAGATCGTCGGGCCTCACCGCATGGTGAACAATACATCCCGGAGTCTTCAGGGCGTAATGACGCAGTTCAAGTTCCTGGGACATCTCCGCCGGCCGAGCACGCTAGAAGTGTCTCTCCTCCACCGGTATTGCGGGCGTCTACACGACAACGATGGCCGGTGCAAAGACTGCAGCTATAAAGAAAATAGGAAAACGATATGACGTGGTGGGTACGGACACGTGTCAAATGGGATCGGTTGTTTTGTGTGACGTCACCAGGCAAGCTGCCTACATATAGTTCTCTGCTGCAAAAATAAAGGAGTCTGCGTTCGTCACCAAACCGGCTCTCTCACTTTGCCCGCCGTTACAACAGCTAGGTTTTTATTCGCATTCTCTGCAGCACGAGAAGGCATTATTTCAGAAGGAAAGAAATGCGGCGAAAGCGGAGATTCAACCACAAACAATTGCGCTTCGAATGTAGTAACGTAGAGCCTCTGTCCTATTCAAAATCAAAGCACTCGACTTTTATTGTTCAAAACACCCGGCTCCTATTGGCCTCAACTCATCCCTTTTTCATATTTCAGCTAAACAAACCGGCCTACCTGGCGAAAGGCTTAATGGCTTTGTGAATTTGTGCTTTCTCAGCTGGTACACATTAAACAAATATTTCCAGTAAAGACAAATACCCGGATGTTGTTTATCGCTTATCGTGGCGACTTGCAATATTTGGTTTGACACCCAGGAGCAAATTAAGCACGTACTTTATGGCAAATTCCTTTCTAGTCTCACGACTGTGGGCACATATTGTGGGCGTCCATGCGAGGTATCTCCCGTGCTAATAAAAATAGGAGAAAATAAATAATTGTATAATATAAAGAAGAAAAACATCAAATCAAATCTTTCTTTCTTTTTTTTTCCCTCACTATTGAGTGAAAAAAGGAGCCAAGGGAAAAGCCGTTCAAGCATGGCTTGAGATGTCCTTGGCCCCACAACAAGCACTGCAGCAGCGAGAACAACAGAAAAACCAACATTCTAGGACGCAGGTAACCCCATCAGTACAAAGCAAAATATACAGCAATAAAAATGGAACCATAGCAAGTGTTACAAACATGAAACTTATCAAAATAACTACATAACACTGCACCAATTGCGCGCATATCACATGGTACACAAAATAGAGTAAGATTCAGTACTTTTTAGCGGATGAACATGGCAATGAGATCAAAAAATGTCATTTTAAAAATATCGATATTTTGATTTATCAGATCACGCAGCATTTGTCGACCGTAATTAGTCCGGCGGATAGATATTTTCCAAAATGGGGCAGACCTGGTGGTGTATACTGGATCGGCTAAGCATAGTCTGGCAATGTCGGTAAGGGCATTGCTTCCGCGCTTTTGGCTAATATATTCTAGTGATAACTTAAACCTATATAGCTCACTAAGTCTAGGTATATTGAACTGTTTAAAAAGCTGAGAGGTAGATTACAGGTATGGTACGTTAGCAATAATGCGTAGAAATTTCTTTTGTGCTATTGATAATTTGTTTAGATTACCCTCTGTGGTTCCCATACTAGAAATGAATGATTTAAGTAGGATGCGAACAGTTAAAACCTGTATATGATTAACTTCACTCTCTCAGGTAAACGGCATCTGTTTCGATTTACTATCTTATCGTACTGCTTAGCCTGTTAAACACACTTTCCGTTCTAATTCAAACACCCTACGATACTTAGGGGCACGGACAAAAGGCCTAGATGCGCTTTACTGGGTCGTTGTCCCCTACAAGGTTTCAGTGGAAAGCGTTGAAGACAAGAATAACTGGAATGCCGTAGTAAAACTGAGCTTCTAACAAACAGAAAAACGTAGAGATGGACAAAGATGTGATACGAATATCAAAGACACAGTTCTAGGTTATGGAAAAAGAGATCTGGTGAACAAATATGAACAAACCAAAAACAAAAAGCACTGCTGAAAGAATCGAGAAGTATAATTACACAAAAGAACTAACAATGTTGCTGTAGACTCTTGTCCAGAAATATACTAAGCAAATCCTAGAACCATTTATCAGGGACGCCTGTGCTACATCCTCTGCGGAAAGTTCATTCGGAAAAGATGTCAAACAATATTTCAATATTTGTGTCCCATAATTCATAATGAGGACGGCAAACATCAACTCTCCATCTGTCTGGATTTCGCACGCAATACACAGGATGGTTCTTTAGAATCCGGCTAGTTCACGTAAAATTTTTTTTCCGTTTAGTTATTTCTGACTTGCAATAACGGAGCAGTCTACAGCTGTATAAGAACTGTATGCGGATAACGTTAATTTGCTTAAACAGCTCGGCTGTATGTGAATAAGAACCCTAGTTTCATTACTCCAGACCAATTAGTTGAATATTAAAGCCACAAATGTCAAATTTGCTTCAAAACAGCGCCGGACTTCGATATAGTCAGAAGACATAAAAAAAGCTTGGAACGACGATATTCCACAGAAACGTCAAGAATGGGTTATCAACGCCGAATTCGAGTCGAATTACATTATGAAAGCGTAACTAAGACCATATAATACTTAAGATCACCGAAAAAACTAGATTTAGGTGAAAACCCAAGAATCTTGAATGATGACGTCACACCGGCAGGAAGCCGTTGAGGCAGCGTGAAATCTCACACAATGAGTGAGAAATACCGCATTTGTGTCGAATTCATTAAAAGCTTTATAAAGCGCAATTGATATATAAAATCACTAAAGGTGATAATAAAATTTTTGAGGTCAATTTGGGTAAAAAAGGAAACTTAGATGGTGACGCCGCTTCCTACAAAGAGACGCTGCTGACGAGTACAAGGTCGCATAAGATTTTTCTTTACCGCACGTAAGAGGTATTTTAGATTCCCCAACGAATTTTTTTCTTCGAGCCTCTGGGCTTTGGGATCATATTTCGGTAGGTGATAAGTTTGCTGGATTGCGTCCCGGAGCAAGCGGAAATTCACAGAATATATTGAGCTCGTACATCATGAACTGCCGGTTTCAGAGTAATCCTTGGGCATTGTAGGGTCGACACAAAAGCGCCTTTCTTTCCTAACCTCGGCCTTCAGTGCCAAAGGTACGTGGATATTTCTAATGAGTTACATAAGGGTCACATAAGAGTCACATAAGCAAGGGGCGTTTCTTGCGAGGACACTGTTCCAGGAAATATTGCATGTTTATTTTTTTTTCATTAGAACGTCTACTAACATTGTCTCATTTTTCGGACTCCAGGCGGACATGGGACGGTTTAATCAGCTCCAGGTTCTTTTTCTATTATTTCCGATTTTTCAAATATAAAACAAATTGAATGTTTTTGTTTCCTCTCATAATTTTCTTCCAAATGCAATCTTTTTACTTGTCACTAATCTCCAAACATCATGCGCATAAATCTACTTCGCTCGATTAACCTTCACTCATTTAGGAATTACTCATGCTTCCTGTTCGACATCGTTTCAGATATCTCGTAATAAATATAGATAAATATGAACAACATCGTTCGGTTTGAGAAAATAAAACGAATGAATTACAGTGTGCCTTCCAAACAGGAAGACATTGCACCCTGCATATTCAAGAGCGCTATATTACCTCTATATTCGTCTGCGGCACACATCTCAGGGAACTTTCTTATAGCCAATGTTATACTGTCTTACGGGTACTACGAAATTCTTTCGAGGAATCCAAAGATGTAGAAGTAGCTGATGCCAGGCAGCTAGAATAACATTTTACAAGCGTCGAAAGCGTCACTAAGTCCCATTAGTATTCGATAGCAACATTTTTTTTTTTTTTTGACCATTGTTATCCTTGAAAGCATTTTTCTTTTAGAATGTCGGCCAGAAAGACAAATGGCACAATTAAATGAACTGTGCATGAGTTGCTCGTTCATACCCGGCATAGAAAATGCGCCGCTGCTAATTTTGTTTATATTGCTACTCGTTCTTTTTTTTTTTAATTTCAACGTTTTGACAAATCATATTCTGCTGATTGACGAACTAAAACGCTCCGGCTGATAGTGCCGCGGAGTATGTAGCGTGACATTAGGAACCCATTAGATACAGACATAAAGGCAATTTTCTTGTGAAGGGAATACGACTTAGAGCGTCGTAACAAAAGATGAAAAACATGAATAAAAGAAGAAGAACTGCGACCCAAAAGGTAGCGCACTGAAGTCGCGGAACAAGACGCTTGAAATATACAGAACTCTTGCATCCATACCTAAGCTCGGTCAATAAGGATAGGAAAGACGCAGACTCGAAACGAGGCAGCTTTTTACTGAGTTGGTGGCGACGCGTGCATTTGTCGCTTCTAGTCGCGAATCAATCTTCTGTGAAGGCTAGTAAAAACGGCGAGCTGTAGAATGGAGCAAAAACGACCTTCTTAAGGAACCGTGGTTCCGATGTTCTTTTCGTAGAGTACATGCAAGCGTTCACATAAAAGCAGGAGCGCCTGCGTAGCAAAGAGCTCCTGAATCTATTGCAACCCTTTGAAATATTCGTAGGGTCTAGTACACCTCGTTGACGCTGGAGGAAGCAGTGCCGTCAAGTCCACATAAAATGTGACGTGCTGAATTCAGTACGCAGCACGAAATTCCGTCGTTACGAATGAAGTCTGATAGAACGAGAGGAGTGAACAATGGCAGCCTTCTTAGAAGAGAATACTATTTGGGGCAGAGAAAAGCACCTGACAAAAATATGAAAAGAAGAACGTGGTTGTGCGTTTTTCTTTACAAACTTTGCTAGAAAAGCAAGCGTTAATAAACATTATATGCGGAAGGCTAATAGCTGGTTTTGTACCATAAAGGACGCATTTGGTGTATGATACTGAGAAAGGTGTTACTGCTGACATCAGTTCAAAGTCGAAGAATGGCAACACCAACCGAAAAAGTGAAAGCAGTATAAAACCTGCAAACGTATGATTATTATCAAAACTACAGCACCGCCGTTGCTTATCAATCAATAGAGTTGTATTATATTTAGTATTCTTCATACTCGTAGGAACCTCTAAAATATAAAGCAAAATGTTCTGCCTTTTATGCTACATTTATAGACGATACAATAAATATTTGGTGCCTTTCGTTATTTTCCATTATACTCAACCATGTATTCTACTCATGAAGTAATTTGCAGCAGTTGCAGTGCTATAAGCATTAATAAGAATGATATTCGTTCGGAACAGGCAACCTGCAATCAAGAAATGCAGCAGAGCCCTTCATTCAGTGATGACCATATTACACTCGTTAACCGCGAAAAGGCCGCAGCAAAGATTTCAAAATAGTTTTTTTTTTTTAATGATAGTATCCATGCAGTAAAATATAACTACTTAAGCCGATCACCAGGAAAGATGCTTATTAGGTAGACTAAAGTAAACAGCGCAGATAGGTTTTCACCTGTTAATGATACGCGCCATGTTCCTGTCTGAGATTTTTAGCTTGTAAATAAAAGTTGTGATATCAGCTTTTACATTTGAAATTTTAGAAAACGCAGCTACTCCTCTTGGGTTGAAATCATAAATAATTGGTTCACAGGAAATGCAATTAAGGCGCTATATCTTTCACACTTGGGCTGTGGATACGTAAACTAGGCCGTAAAGGAAGAGAGGAAGGTGGGAGAGAAGGCGGAAAGAGCGAAATGAGTGCCGTAGTAAATGGCTGTGGAGTAATTTTGACCACCCGGCAAATTTGCTCTGACATCGCACAGAGTACGGACGCCTCTTCGTTTCGCCTCTATCCGGTTTCAGTAATCTGTAAGAGGATTAGAAAATCGTACTCCTGCAAAGCTCGCGATGAGAACGCGGAAAAAAATTTTGGCACTCTTAAGCATGCCTAAATGAGATTGCGATAGCATTAGCGAGTAATTTAATTATCAGAATTTTAAGTGCTACTTTATAATGCTAATAGTAGAGATACTTAGGGATCTTAGTAGTGCGAAGCTGTACACGTTGTGCTTACTGCTACTTAATGCTCCGTGCAGTACAGCAAATTATCTGCCAGAAGTTGAACTATATATTGCTCTTCTGAATTTCGTGGTTAAGTTTAAATAGCGTTGCCACATTTCACCTCAAAACTACCTTTCAACAGACGCACCTCGTTGCCACAGAGTTTCTTCTGCGACAACCAGGTGAGTCTGTTCAGTGAGGTAGTTTTGAGGTGTATTGTGGCAACGCTAGAGTTACACTTGACCACACATCACGGCGAGCAGTTCTGGACGATCATTTTTAAAATTATTACTTCCTGGAAGCAGCCTATCGAAAGTTATCTGAAGTCTTCCGGCGTCCAGAACTGTTTTGTACCCGTACGAATTTCTATGGCTAAGGTAACTCTTGAACGCTTTTTCTGCATGAGTGCCTCAAGTGCCGCCGTACAATTCTGCTAGCATCCGTGGCGCATTTATGTGTGTGTTATGTGAGAACGGGGCGGGTTACGTGTGGATGAGTATAAGTGAGAGAACTTACTCCAAGCAAAGATTTGAGTGAAGCTTTGATGCGCCTTGCAGGACGGTTATGTGGGATGACGATCAAACACGGGATCGCGACACTTGTCAATACCAAAGAGATGAACTGAACTTTATACACCAGAGTTTGCAAAACTTACAGGACCTACAGCAACGTCGGGCGCAATATCTGGCTGCCTCAGCCCAGCAGTAGATATTGCGTTAAGCAATAGATCAGAACCCTCGGCTGGACCCTCGGGCATAGTGTTAATGCCTCGGGGCACAAACCATGTTTGAATCGTAGTCAATTGCAGCACGTACGTATCAGCCTGATTGGTTATTTAGAGTCTATCACATTCCTTCAGCTTTACTCAAGGTTACCACACTCTCTCAACGCCTACATACAAGCAAAAAAGAGCAATAAAACTTAAACCTACAAACAGCAGTGACACGAACCACCGCGATTGGCCTGCAATAATTCCGGGTCTTACCACAAAACCTTAACCTAAAGAGGTTAAAGTTAATGGTTAGGTTTTTTCTGCCATTTACGCCGGTCGCGTGGACATCAGTGTCGGCCAAGGCGTCGGCTGAGAATCATGATAGCGGTGGTTACGATGACGATGGTAGCGAGAGATTTGGTGACAGTGGTAGTTAGGGTTAGTGAAGATAATTAAAGCGGATATGACCATGGCCTTAGTGACAGTTGGAAAGAGGGGTAGACAGTTATAGTCATCATGGTGATAGGGGCGGTAATAAAAAAAATAATAATCAATAAATCTTAATCATCATGAACAACCATAAGGTCTTGGTGCTGCATCAAAAAGAATAAAAATCGCGAGGCAAGATTTACACACAGAGATAGAAGACGAAAAAACGAACGTAAAGCACAATAAATGAAATTTACATAAAATAAGTGATGTAGAGAATGAGAACAAGCAGGAAGATGTCTTAAAACATAGGACAATAAAGCGTCCAAAAGAGGAAAGAACACAATACAATCGTATACAGTACATCGATCATTGAGAGCGATAAACGGGATCAGATACGAATACACAGTGCCAAAGTTAAATTATCAATAAAAGTGGACCAAAACAATTTTGAGACCATAGACAAATAAAAGCAGGAGGAAAAACGCAATTGAAGTAAACACGAATGGCTTTAAAGTGGAAGTAATATTAGATAAGAGGACCGTTCAGAATATATGACTCTACTAACTTCCAATACAAAGGAAGAAAGCGAGTTGCCGAATACATCAACATGAGGACAAAAGAAATAAACAGCCTCTGCATTCTTTTCATAGGGGAGTGGGAATGCAGAAGCGGAGAAACTTGAAATGGTCCCAATTCCCTCGTGGTCTTTCGCGGAACGTGCAGTAGGATGTACTCTATGAGCTGATAGCACATAAATGGCTTGAAGGAGTAATAACAATAAAAATAATAATCTTAATCAATCTCTATTTTAAATTGCGGACGGCCCACCATAAGGTACTTTAGTAAGACACTTAGCGGGGAGGGCGCTTCACTTTTAGCCACAATAAGGTCTTGGTGCTGCAGCAGAAATAAGGTTAAAAAGCACACGCAAGCCTTACACACACAGATAGAAGACAAAACAAGAAACAAATAACACGCGAAATTGAATTAGAGCAATCATGAAATAAATAAAATACTAATATGTCTTGGAGAGCACATCACAATAAACAATAAACAGAGTAAAAGAACAAGCAAAGGTTGTTGACTATAGTATTAAAAAGGTATACAGAAGATAAACAACCATTCTGGCTTGACAATTGTGTAGTACTCAAATCAGAAGCTAGAAATGCAGTGAAATAGAATGAAAAAATCCAACTGAATGCCGGACAGCCAGATTCAAATATAATGTTTAAAAAATAAACCTATGAAACAGATAAAAGCAATTAAGTATACAGACACTATTGAACAGTAGAAAAAGCAAAAGCGATGTAAATACAGTGTTTAGGCCACAAAGTGGAAGTTATATGCAATAAAACACTGTTTAGAATACAAAGCTCCAAAAATTCAATATAAACGAACAGAGCAAGCTTCGGAACGTGTCATGGTGAAGACAAAAACAAACAACCTCTGCAAACTAGCCAGAGGGGAGTCGGAACACAGAAACATAGAAACTTGAAATGGTCTGAATTTTCTCATGCTCTTTCATGGAACGCGCAGTAGGATATACTCTAAGAGCCATTGGCACAGAATGTGGCCATAAAGGAGTTCGCACAGAAAAAATATACCTGCCTGCCACGACGGCAGTTAAGAGAAGGAAGATGTAGTGAGGTGCTCCGTGTGGAGCGAGAAAACGAATTTACGAAAAGCAAGCGACATTAAAATATGCGTAAAAGCTTCGCTATTTTGTTGATCTTGTTGCAGTTAGATTTCAAAGCACCATTTCAAACAACAGACGCGCACTCCGAAAGCGGCAAGCATATAGACAGATGCAGCTTTGAAAACGGATGTGAGGCATGGAACTCTCTCTCAAGCCTGCAGATGAAACAGAGTGTGCGCATATGCTGCAAAGGAATTTGTTAGTATGGGAAGAGAAGCTGACAGTACAGTGCGCAAAGGACACTAATTTCATCAACCCTATCCTACAGCATAGAATTCACAGAATGAGTTTTGTGAAACCAGAGCGTTTACAAGTATATGAGGCAACTCTTGTTTTGGTAGGAGTACGAGCAAGCTCATTTCTGCGCACCAGTTAGCGAAAGTACAGATATGTCCTATTGCAATGAATAATAATTAGAAGAAGAGTTATGATGATAATAGCATTAGTATAGGATTTGAGCGGAACTGAAGGGCTTTCGCATTTCTGCTTTTAAGCCGACTTGAGCGCAATGCTGTAATTTTTATCTGTTCGAAGCGTACTGCAGTCATCATATCATTAGTGGCTTTCGACGGAAAATTTCTTAGGCCAATTTACTCCATGGTATGACACTGCTATACCCCTTAGTTGGCTTTTAGAGAAGGTCCTTCGGTGTCATTTTTTTGGCAACGGCTGCTTGAGAAAATCAATGTCTACTGGTGCAAAACAATTTCGTCCGCATTTCCTAATGCGAAAGCTGGCCTCCCAAATTGTGTTAGGCAGCGCGGGGATAAATAGCAAGAAATGACAACGCAATAGCGTTTGCATTTTTATTTGAAATCACATAATGTAACCCTCGTGGACGATTAGTGTCAGTTCTATATCAGAAAACATTTAGGTGAACTTTCTCCTCTCAATAAGATTCTGAAATAGTTGGAAAGTAACTTTAAAACGAGAAATAATTAGATGAGAATGGCGGAAGCCGCCAGCACTTAGGTCGCATAGATGTGTTTTGCTACTCACCTAATCACCAAATATTAAAACGCGGTTCTATTATCTCACGCATGCTGAGCGCATAGAGCAGTAAGCTAAATGTTATGCGTAAAACCACCGGACATAGCCACAAGACCTAGCTTTAACTAAGCCGAGCGAACGTGGGTGCGTAGCGAAAGAGCGGCCCTTGGGAATTTGGATCCAAATTTTCAGGAGGGCTAAATTCCTATCTTGCCCTTCGATATCAAAGATTGGGCTTGTGCTTGCAGCGAGCTCTGTCATGCTAACCGATGGCCCTTCAGTGTACGGACGCATAACCTGCCAATTGCTTCAGCCAGAGGCATGGTCGTTACTGTTCGCTCAAAATGCGACGGCGGATTTTGTGGACTGCAGGTTTATTGCATGCAAAGTTGTGGTAACGTCCCGCGACCCCCGACGGGGTGCAAAGCTAAGTGCAAAAGTGCAAGCGTTCAACCTTTGAAGCAACAGTTTTGCACCACAGTCAGTTCTGCGCTTGGTGACGTGGCCTTAGCGACATTTTCCGTAGCGCCCCCCCCCCCCCCCTTCTTTAAGGCAGCATTGACATCACGAAGAACAAAATGACTCCCCTTCTTTAAGGCAGCATTGACATCACGAAGAACAAAAGGCTCTTAATGCAATTTCACACAACGCCGACGAGAACGCTCCATCATGAGGTGATATTTTTACACCTGCGTCGAAAGTCACACAAGGCGGCCACTTATTTCAAGAATTCTTGCCTAGAACATAGACCATATTTTTTAAGTGTGGAAACATCGCTATGTGGAGCGGTTAGCGCGAAGAAAAATTACAATTCACTGGTTACAGCCGTTACGGGAATTCTATCAAATGCTTAGTGATGCACGGCTTCTAAGAGCACTAATTTACAGCGGAGCCTAATTGTCATTATGCGATGAAAACTCTCTAGTAGAGTGTGTTGTACATTCAATAAATGTTTCTCTATATATCACTTGTATGAACTTTCATTTTGTTACTTAATTCAGCATTTATTTCTTTGTATTTTAAGGGTTCTTTCTACATTAACATTTACTTTATCGTGGTCGCTTTTTCTAAGCAATAAATGTTCACTTTAGTCCTTACTGATAATTATTATTGTTTGTATTACGCTTATTGCCAAACTGATCAAAGAGAAGGTTTGTTTAGTGGGTTTATTAATTTAGAATTTCGTGGGCCCTGAACATTGCCCGCGTCCCGTCGAGGGTATGAGCGTGTCCTTGGGATCAGGTTTGTCTAACCGGGCCTCTCGCTGCCTTTCGGGTGATTGTTGTCTGGGTGGTACATCGATCCTTCAGCAGTGCACACCACATGAGGCACGGTAGTGCGCATCGCGAAGTTTTCAAGAAACATTATATTAACGCGACAGCGTTAAGGAGCTCGTGTCGCAGAAAAGCCGGTGTCGTCAGCGGCGTTGGCCGTGAGCGATAAATCCCGGCATGCACTTCATAAATAAAAAGCAACTTCCAAGATGGGTTGGGTGGGAATCGAACCAGGGTCTCCGGAGTGTGAGACGGAGACGCTACCACTCAGCCACGAGTTTTTTTTTTTCTTTATTGCCGACTTGGACATTCAAAACAAGACGATGAACAATAAAACGTGCCAGCACACTTTCGCGTGACACGGCGGGTTAAAACTTTTTCAGTTTTACCAAACTGTCAAGTACATGAATCCATTGTGGCTGCTCGTGGAGTGCCATATGCACTTCCCTGAACCGCACAACACTGTGTATGAAATGTTCTCGTACAGGATTGACTTCCGTACAAAAAGGAGGGCTTGGTCTGGCGCATTTCTTTTTGCGACAAGTTGTCTCGCGTTTCATGTACCTTCGTGATCAAAATGATGTCTTCCTCAGGACAGTAATCCAAGTTCGGCTTGGTCGACTGCAACCTAATTTTCTTGTCAGTTCGTGTCTCAATGTAGGTGGTACAGTAAGAGGGTACTTACGAGAAGTGGTGCTCGCGTACAGATTGCGCATGTGCGCTTTTCCATGGAGTATTTGTGCAATGTTAAGCGGAAAAAATTGTATGCGGACCTAGTGGACACAATGCTTCCTGTACCGATATACCGTTTGTCGCACTGTCCAGGCCCAGGAGATGATGTACTCAAGAGAGTTAAGAAGATGCCAATATCACCACCAGTCAAATCATTTGCTTTAAACTCCACACTAGCACATTATCAGTCAAAACATGGATGCACGCTAAAGGCCTGTTCATCCCTTGGTCAACAAACTGTTTCTTGTGTAAAAGACCAGAGACGATAGAACACGTGTTTTTGGACTGTTGGGATGCCATTTTTTTCTTGGATGTGCTTCAGAGAACTTTAAAAAAAGAGCTACCTCTAGATGCATATGGCATACGATTTTTACCTTTTCCTAGTACAGAGGAGTTTCCCTTTGATACAATAATGCTCCTGGGCCTTCACAGCTTGTGGAAAACCAGAATGCAGTTTAACAATGCAGATATACAAGTCAATCTTGCACTCGGCCACGAGTTCGATGCTTGAAAGCGGTACAAAAGCGCTTCTAGTGAATGCGGTGTTGCCTTAGAAATGTGCCGTAGAACGTTATACTGCGGTGTATATCGGTAATTATGAGCATGTTACTTACAGAAGTCGCAGTTACACGAGTAGCGAAGTACGTTTCCGCTACATTTCTTCTGCGCTCTGCGCACATGCAGAGCCATCTTGCGGCAAACACAGAAGAACCCCTCCTCGCAATGTGCGGCGCTGCCCCGACACGTGGCGCGCCATTCGACCCTGACGTTTCGCCGTGCACCCTCACGGGTTGTAGAATCAAGCGTCTTTCCTTTCTTTAGATCACTATCTTCGCTCACCCGCTTCTCCCCTTCGGGCTGCGCGGGTACCGGTGCGAGGATGCCCCAATAGCCTTGCGTTTAATAAGTTTTCTCGACGAGGTGCAATAACGCTATCGCGTTCCACTCTTGATGGCGAAGCTTAAGCGTCCTCCAAATTTTTAATTCAGTCATTATCAATTTTGCAGTAATTTTTATTCACATATTTAGGCCACGTTACCATGCTCTGGCTTGCAACTGAAAATGATGTTGATTTTCCGCTCTCGTTTTAAGGCCTGGAATCAAAGAATCGAGAATTTTATTAGTTGCAGGGTCCAAAATATTTTTGTACATTTGGTTTTCCAGCCTCAGAAGTTTGTTCATTCACTCTGCGCCCGAGACGACTCTTACACAAGACGTCCACCATATTAAATCATTATCTCAAATCTTCTAATTATTAAAACATAGGCTGGGGTTAGCTCTGGGTAACCGTAGTTGAAATGCGAAAGCAATGACTGCATGGCTACGCTTGTGGCCAATGAAAAGTAGAATGTATAAGTTCACTCACCAGTGTTAGATCATTTTTATACCACAGGCGGTCGCACACAGAACACACACTTCCAAAGGGGTCGTTCGTGAAGAGGTGGTGAAACGCTCGTGTCGCCGAATTGTGTTCGCCCACTCCTTTGCACAGTCTGCACGCCCGACCCCCTTCGACGTTTCCCGGCTAAATGATTAAAACCGGCCAAAGCCCTCTTCCTTCTTTTCGCCAGACGTCCAGCGCGCTCTTCATCTGTTTCTTTTGTACGCCGTCTCCTGAGGGTTTCGTTGTGCCTGCCATTTGTGGCTACGGCATACGAATGTGGATCGAACGCTTTGGCTGGGGGCGACGAAGCGTTGAATCGAACGCAACCAGAATTTCGTTGAACGCATCAAACTTCACCGGAGTTTTAGGTGGCGGCGGTAACAGCGTTTATTGCATCTAAATATGGGGGACACTTAAGCTCTGCCTTTAAACGTGTGGCACGATATCGTAGGCTACCAGCGCACATTTAAAGCCACGCTTTAACCAAGCCGTATGAACGTTCCTTAATGGCATATAGGGGTAACGGAATGCCAGGGCCCTGGAAGGCTGATTCTGACATAACCGTCCCATGTGAAGCGAGAGACCCAGGTTGGCAGCTCCTGCCATTTACGGCTACGGCATACGGGCATACGCGACGAGCTGAGCTGGCTAGCGCACTGTTGCTTTCTCAACAAAACAGCATTGCGAGATTGCAATAATCCTAAATAGTTGTTATAATATGAACAACAGCAACCGTTATAGACGCTGATGTTTGAGATGAAGATTTTTGAGACCTGTAATGTTAACAGCACGAAACAATTAAATATGACAACTATACTATTGTGGTGTAACGTGTCAGGAGATTGTATTCAGAAAACGCATGAATGAAATAATATAGGGGCATGTTTGAACTGCATGAGTGGACAGTCTCTTTGGTTATCATGTCTTCTTCTTTTCTCAAAATAAACGAGGAGGTAAGGCAACAACGAAAATGAATTGGACTCGCAACAAAATATATTAAATTTGGTGGTGACATGGGTCTCTCACACTGCCTGTCAGATATGTAACACTTGTACTCTCCAAAAAAGGCATCTCAATCCCAGTGACCATTTCCATTAATCTGAAAAAAAAAACGCTGGGCTAAGCAGGGAAGTACGTAAAAGCTGAAGTAATAAGCACAAGGCACGAAAAATAGCTAAGCGCAGGCTCACTGAAATCGGCAGGCTTTCAGCGAGCACGAAATCTAGGTTACGCAAATAAGTGCAGCTGCTGCGGTTTACGCTTAGTCGAGTGGTGGTCAGAACTCCCAGCAGTGCAAAAACGCTCATGACGTTCCATGGCAACATATGTAGTGAAATAGTTCAAGCAATGCTGCTTTCTGTCTCACTACCTGCCGATCACTTATGAAAGTCTGGAGAGTGCCTGACCTGCTTTTTCGAATGGCTGTCTTGAAAAATATTTCTGACCATAGTTATGGTTACTTTCAAGTCTCGTTCAGGTTATTTTATTCTCGGTTTTACTACCCAATTGCATTACACTTCATGAATGACATCAATATGAATCGTGACTGATCACATTGCTCAAACACGCTGCTCTTCTGTATAGCGTCTTACACAACAATCGTCAGCGAATAGTCGGCACCAGAGTATTTAGTATGTATGAATTATGGTGTATTAATCTTACCGATAGCATCACGTATTGGGCACCCCTTACTATATCGCGTACACACACTTCTCGCTAAAGATGACGTACAACACGCAATGTACTTACAAATGCGGGCAAGAGTAAACTGAGCGCGTTATTGCCCCCAGACATTTTTAGGTGAGGCCAGTTTGAAACTGAGGGCCGTGGTGTGCGAAGCACGGTGTAGTTAATAGATTCCAGTGCGCTTTACTTGGACAAATGTTTTTTTTATTTTTTACTTATGCCCGATACCAAATGCGTTATAGTAATTAGAAAGAAAAATCGGGCTACATTTACTTGTGTCCGCGCCTGTAGATAACTGTGTACAAGTGGAAGGTGAACGTCAGGAAAGCGCCTCAACGGTATCCTTGTGCTGTCACTGTAAACGTCTGATTATTCCGAAGCTTAGCAAGTTAGTCTCTTCCAAATATAGAGCAATCTCAAAATATGTGTAAAAACATATTTTCGGGAGAAACGGATGCTTGTTGAATGTTGTTTTTTGTTTTTTTTTCAATTTGTAATACCAGCGATCCGCAAGATGTTATACATTCCGCATCTGTTCATACAAAAAAAAAGGCATTTTATTTTAATGCCTCACATAGCACTACTATGCATGTTAGCCACAAAGAATCACCATGATATACACTACTTGTTAACGAGAATTGGAACTTATGTTGAAAGTAAATTCGACACTTGACGAGAAATAAGGCTTATCTTAAATGAGTAGTGCTCGTCTTCGGTTTGCATTATTCACAATGGCACCGCTGTTGAGAGAAAGCTTTCAGGCAAAACATCTTTCAAAACGTGCCTATTGACTTGTCGTTTGTTTTTTTTTTTTCGAACGGTTTCAGTACTTAAGTAAGGCGTTTAGATCTGTTATTAGCGTCTTCGTCAAAAGTGCGACTTACATACTACTATTTATTATGCCCTTCATTTCTGATGATGATACTAAATCCGTGACCTTTTGCATGAATTGTGCTGCCATAATTGTAAAATGGGCTTCTCGAGAAGTTGCATTTGGAAAAGTGCGAGACAGCAGTTTTACTGAAGGAAACGCCTTCTGTGAATGCAATCCGCTAATTCATAAGAACATAATTGCCAACATAGTCGGAGAACGTGAGGTGTTCGTGCCAACAGAAGAAGATATTAAGTCTTCTTCAGCCTTATTGTGGAAGCTTACTTCCTTTAAAAAGAGGGAAAGGGATGTGCTGCAAGGTGTTCTATTACGTTTAAAAGAGCGGAGTCATCTTTTCCAGAATAATATTTGAAGGGCTTTAGGTCATCTTGGTGTCTGTCGTTTTTTCGTCCCTCTCTATAAGGTTTCAGATGCAATTATTGTAAACGTATGGAAGATGTGTTGTTACCACAGATTTCTTTACCTTTCATGCTTTTGACGCATATTCTGCTCTTCCACAATTCGTTTTCACATATTTTGTAGATTTGCTGTTGGTGTCAAGGCCTCATTCCAGGTACGGTTGCTTTTTATCATTTTCAGATTACAAAATAGTTTGCATTCGTCATTTTGGTTCTTTCTATGGTGCTGGTGTCGAGTACTTGGTATATTTGTTGTTATTTTTTTGTCAGTTTTTATTTTCTCCCGAATGGCAAAATTAAAAATTGCTTACAATAGTTTATTTTGGTGCTTCTGTATACTATTTATTTTAGGAATTGGGTGCACTGCGTAGGAGGTGGATCCAAGAATAGTGTCAGGACACGTGATTATTTCATAATGTGAGTCGTGTTCCTTCGAAAGGCGATGGTCGCATGATTTCGCTGCTTCATTAGCCGTACCTCTCACGCGTTTTTCGTTTTGCGAATTTGTTCATGCTTCAACTAGGCCAAAAAAGGATTCTGTAAGAATTGAAAGGTTAAATCACGTGACGAAGTCCAACTTAGAACTGGCCCGTAAAGTGACCACATTGCGTCTGACCTAATAAACGCCTCCTTCTTGGTTATGATAGAGCATGATATAAAGGTATAAAGCTTAAACGTCTCCTTATAAATAAAATAATGAAAGGTGCTGCAAGTTTTTTCGGTCCGAGATAAAAAGAAGCTTGTTTTTTGTTTTGTTTCTTTTTTTTTGTGAAAGAAGTATTTAATGAATGTCACGCCTAAGTAGACGACAACAGCTGAATAACATTTCAAGATTTAAAATTATCTCCAAATGTATCGATATAGCGTCGTCGCCACGCATAACAGAACCCCGCAGTGTTAATGGTGGCTCCTTGAGTTTGGAATGCTCCTAAACAGTAGTCTTGTGTTCCAGTAATTTGTTAGACCACTCGCTTGGCCTTCCATATCAATTCACAAGTACGCTAAGCATCATGGCACAAAAGCTAGTTTGCTGGTTGCAGCAACTTTATTTTCGAAATCATACAAACTACAGTGCATGAATTGTTGTGTTTTGATGAAGACGTACGTCAAAATTTTTGTTTACCAGAAAAATTTTTCCCTGCCTCCCTTTAGGGCCACTATAATACTCCAGGTATTTTCCTCATTTTATTCCTTGCGGAAGAAGAAAAGGCAAGACAGCTTTGTATTTTTTTTTTCGTTTCTTCCCATTATTACTGCCTCTCACGTTCCCGATGTTACCAACCTGCGGTAGCATCACGACGCACCACGTCAACGGGTCGCATTGGCAATAAAACATTTTCTAGCAGCCTATATACAAACACCAGCGAAGAAGCAAGTTTATACCGATAATAAAACACGTAACAGACAGACAATAGCTGCTGCGATACGCTGCACCTAGTCGACCAAATGACGCGTCCGCCTGTTTATTCTGAGTTTCCTATCCACGTTGTCGTGTTTGTACGTTACAGTTATGATACCACATTGCTCAAGTATTTACGTGCGATGTAAACTGAGAGCTTGCTTTCATACAAGTGCAGTGGGTTAGCGCAGGTAGTAGACGCAGGCTATTGTTTCTACTTTCACATGCCGCCAATGCCTACTTGATGCGCCAAACGGGTGAAGTTGATTTTACCGATGGCATCGAGTGTTTAAGCTTATGTTCACCATACGGTTCACTCGACCCGCCATGCTGGCTTATGGTTCTTTGTTGCCCATGAATACGCTCATCTATCGTCTCTGCGGTCTCTTGACTACGATGTTTTATTTTTAAATCTTGAAACGCAGAATGTTCCCTCTTGGGACAGTGACAGATGAGCAAAAATAAAAAAGGCTAAAAAGCAGTGACAAGTTCAGGTATGGCACTGGCATATTGAAAGGCGACGGCCCACAGGTGTCGCAGTGACAGAAGAGCCAAATATGAAGGAAAAGTTGAGGTAGTGCACTGGCATGGTAAAATGAGAGTGATCAGGGCGTCACCAGTCCAGGGTCTGCTCGCGTATCTCCTGCCACGTGGGGCTGCTGGCACTGTAGAACTGTGAGAACCACTTGCGAAAGGCGACGATGGAGTGCTCCTCCTTATTTAGCGCCGGTTTCTTGTTGTATAGTTTGCAGTTCCAAACAATCACGTCTCTGTCCACCTATGCAGTTAGAGAAGAAATGACGTACATTAACTTGGATTTTTATAATACCTTCAGCGCTGAAGGCACTATCGCAGAGGATAATGATGCATAATGTTTCCATGAGGTTAAAGCCAGAGATGAAAGACAAATAAGTGTAACAACACAAAGTGGTAACCGTTACACACCAAAACCAAAGTTCCAAACTACATTTAATATTGACAGGCATATTTTTGTTGCAGGTCATTGCATTTACTGAAGTTGAACACGTAAACTATGAAAGATATATTTTTGGAATTATTTCTTTAATTTTTAACCTATGATTCCTCCACTTAGGGTAAACGTCGGAAGGAAAACAAATACGCATGCTGCCTTACAAAAAACATACCCAAGAACCTGTATAGAAGCGCTTTATGTTTCCTGTATTGCCCGAGTAGATGTTGTCCCTGCACTTCCTCATGAAATGTAACGTTTTAAAAGTATGTCATTCCTGTTGCGGAGGAATCATTCCTCGCGTTTGTGTGACTGTTAAAACATGTCAGAAAGAACCTTGTCTAATATACAGGTTACCAACCCAGACAGCTTATGAAAACAGGGACCTCGGATTAGTAAAGCATCTTAATTTTGTGAGGAATTATCCTGAAATGATGTTTTATGAAAATTCAACATTTTGAAAGTTTTTTTCTTATATACAGCAACCTACTAATTTTACATTATTCAGATTAAAATATGACCAGCGTGCTTTATTGAATTCATGCGACAACTTTGGAGTATTTATTGTTTAATCCACGGGTTATGTAATACGTTTATATGAGAATAAGACAAACTGACACCTAAAGGAATTCAGACATTTGCTAGTTAAATAGGCACAGCTGTTTTCTTTCCAAAACGCTTTGTAGTAAATAGAAGGTGGAGGAATGCCTTATACAATGATCAGTTGCACACAAAATCAGTTGCACACAAAATTATTTTTCATAAAAAGTCTTAAGTAGTATATAACGTAAATAAACCAGAGCGTGAAGGGCAAAGACACTAGCAGTACTCCTGAAAAAACAGCAACATAAATTGATTATGACACATAATTGTAATGCATTTTAAGAGCTCCTCTTAACGCGCTGTGGTGGCCGAGCAGGACAGACCGCACAAAAAGCAACTATAGGCGGCGTCTTTGGCAATAAATAGCCCACATCTAAAAGAGCTCCGATGAAGAATATACAGATATCTTGATGGCTATATTTAAGTCTAACAATATGAGAAAAAAATGCTTTCGCAAAAAAAGAAAGGTTGAAAAAAATGACTGTTTCCACCTTTTCTTTGCATCAAAAAAGCTCTCTGTGTCCATGACTGTCATTGCTAATGCCAAAAGCCTAAACTAATGCCTAAGAACTATACAGACATTGTGGCAGCCTAGCAATTCGACTTCGGGGCATTGTTGCAGGCGTGTGATGACGTTGTTACATGGACATATGTTAACAGTCTAGGCGAAATGCAATGAGTGCGTGCATGAACCCACGTTGTGGAATTTGTAGTGGAAGAAAACGCACTGATCGTGTAAAGGCAAGGAGCGCGAAGCAACTATTCTAGACATCTCCCGTAGGAAACCACAGCTATGCTATGCTATGCAGTTATATATATTGAACGACGGCATCGGGCACAAACACGTAAAATCAACTTTTCATTTATTGTTTTCATAACACAGCCTTCACGCTGAGCATTTCGATACCATTTCTGCACAAGTTTAAAGTAAGTTGAGAAACTATTTCATGTTCAATATAAATAAAAAAATGAAAATAGTTCGTTTTTCATTAAGCAAAAAAAAAGAACACTTACGCTATGCTTCTTCAAATTGTATCTCGCTTATGTTAGCTTTACGTGTACCCTTACCGGGGTCTTGATGCGATGCACAAGAATTAGTTTCTTACGTTTACCTGCACATTTTAGTGGAGTTGTAAGTGCACTAACTTGTCCAGCAAAAAGTTCCCGGAAATTGGTTACAAATATGCGATGTCAGCGCACGTTAAAGATCCCCAGGTGGTCGAAATTACTCCATAGCCCGCCACTATGGCTCCTCTTTTTCTCTTTCCACTTTCACTCCCACCCTCATCCTTTTCCTTATGGCGCGGTTCAGGTGTCCACAGAGCAAGTGTGACAGATACTGCGCTTTTCCCTTCCTGTGAACCAACCAACCATTGGTTACAAATATTTGTTAGTGAAATAGCCATCAAATATAGATGATTCAGATTAGCCGTGAAAGACAGTGCTATGAAGGCCCCTGTTGTTTTTAGCTGTACAAAACAGAATGCGTGGGCTCACGACAGAAAGATGAAGCATTTAGTCCAATGTTTGCGACACCATCACTCGCGAGAAGACCTTTGCTAGCAGCTTGTCTTTATAGCTTGACAATTATTATATAAATTGTCAGAAATGTTTTCGAATCCCTCCTTTTCATTCTTTTCGCACGCATGAAAAAAAAAATTTCGCTTGCAAAGTGCCAGAGTCATAATACGTATGTAGTTGACATAGCATCTAAACTTGACTACATACCATATTTTGGAGACCCATGATGTAAAACTTCCGGAGGAACCAGCTCATTCTTGGGTCGAAGTAAGCCCGGTGTACCAGCTTTATGTTGAAGGGCCCCTCAGGAATCAGTGCCTGGGCCACCATGTAATTGGTATTTGATCCGCGGCTGTGGATGATGGTGAGAGTAGGACCAATCTGCGTCATTTATTTTGGCTTATGAGTAACACTGACAATGCCAATCCCACGTGTACGTGTAATATATCTTTTCTCCAGTAATTAATACATTAATCTCCATTTGGTTGAGAGTGGTACTAGAGAAAGAGTACCACGGTAGTGAAAAAGCATGCAGGAGATCAGGCAGTGGGTGACTATGGCATTGGTTCTAGGAATAGCAGGGGGCAGTTACAAGTTGAGCATGCAGTAACTTACAAATCATGAAGACCTTTTTCAGCAAACGAAACAACCAGACGTGGACATGGAAAAGAAGTCCCAACGATGACACTGGAAATGAAATTGACTTCATACTGTGTTCTAACGATGCCATTAGGCAAGGACTAGAGGTAAACGGGAAAGTCCGATGCAGTGACCACATGATAGTTAAGCATCGAATTAGTCTAAATCTGAAGAGAGAACAAAAGAGATTGTTAAGAAAGAAGCCCAACAACGAATTACCGGTAAGGGGACGGGCAGAGGAGTTCAGGATATCTCTACAAAGTAGGTATTCAGCTCTAACCAAGGATGATGACATGGGCCTGGAAGAAATGAACAATAATTTCAGAGACATCATTACTGAGTGCGCTGTAGAAGTAGGCGGCAGCACAGTTAGACGGGATAGTGAAAAGCTGTCTAAAAAGACGAAATATTTTACTAAAAAAAGGCAATATAAAGTGTACCAACCCAACAGACCAGATAGAACTGGCACAGATATCAAAACAAATTGATAAGCGTGCAGTGATCGATATAAGTACAGCAAGGAGAAAATTGAGCATTCTGTATAGAAGAGGGAAACCCTAAAGCGCTGAAGAAGAAATTGGGCATAGGCAAACATCACATGTAGGCTCTAAGGGGCAAGGCGGGCGATGTCATCACGAATATGGACATTATAGTCAATGTAGCCGAGGAGTTCTACACTGACCTGTACAGTAACAAAAGTAATCAGGACAATAATGAGATTGACAGTAGGAAAAAGCAGTGAGACGTCGCCCCAGTGGCGAAGGACGAGGTTAAGAAAGCTTTAGAAACTATAAAAAGGGGGAAAGCAGCTGGAGAGATTCAGGTAACTGCAGAATTGCTGAAGGACCGGGGGAAGGGGGGGATATCGTGCTAGGAAAACTGGCCAAGGCAATGCTTTGTATCATCTAGGTTACCGGAACCATGGAATAACGCAAAATAATAAAGGGGACTCTAAGAATTTAATAAATAACAAAACGATCAGCTTCCTATTTGTTACGTATAAGCTATTTACTAAGGTAATCGCCAATACAATCAAGACAACCTTAGACTTTAATAAAGAAAACGATCAGGCAGGTTTCCGGAAAGGGTACTCTACCCTCGATCACATTCATACCATTGGGAATAGAAAAATGTTCCAAACATAACCAGACCTTTCACATAACATTCATTGACTACGAAAAAGCATTTGGCTCTGCAGAAACCTCGGCTGTCATGCAGGCATTGTAGACGAGCCGAATGTAGAATGTAGACGAGCCGAATCAGAATGTAGACGAGCCGTATGTGAAAGTACAGAAATATATATGCAGTGGCTACACAGCGGCCATATTTCTGCATAAAGACAGTAATAAACTTCCTATAAAGAAAGCTGTTGGGCAAGGAGACACGATCTCCCCACCACTGTCCACAGCTTGCTTAGAGGAAGTACTCAGAAACATGGAATGGGAGCAGTTAGGGATAAGAGTAGATGTAGAATGCCTCAGCAATCTGAGATTCGCTGATAACATTGCCTTGCTAAGTAACTCAGGGGATGTTGTGAAAAGGGTGATTGATGACCCAGAGAGGAAAAGGAGGAAGGTAGGTCTGGAAATCAATATATATAAGACTGAGGTAATATTCAACAGCCTCGGGAAGGAACAGCACTTTAGGCAGCGAAGCATTGCAAGTGGTAGGCAAATATGTCTACTTGGGACACGTAGTAACCGCAGATCCTTATCATCAAAGGGAAAAGACTAGGAGAATAAGATACGATAAGTAATTGCAAGTACTCGCAGATTATGACTAGCACCATCACAATATCGCGCTAGAGGAAAGTATAAAACAGTTACATTTTACCGGTATTCACCTGTGGGGCTGAAACACAAAGGCTAACGAAAAGGTTCTACTTAACCTGAGGACAACGCAGAGGGCTACAAAATTAAAACGGGAGGGGTAACGTTAAAAGATAGGAACCGTGTAGAGTGAGTGAGAGAATAAACTTATGTTACTGACATTCTAGTGGATATCGAGAAGAGGAAATGGGCTTGGGCAGGACATGTAGTGCGAAGAGAGGATAACAGATGGTCGCTACGGATAACAAACTGGATTGCAAGGGAAGGAAAGCGCAGCAGGGGGCGGCGTAAAGTTAGGTGGGCAGATGAAGTTAAGAAGTTCGCAGGGGTCAAGTGGATGCAGCTAGCACTGAATCGGGTTAAGTGGAGAAATATGGGAGAGGCCTTCGCCCTGCAGTGGGTATGTTGATGATGATGATGACATCAAGATGTGCCGTTAGCGTGAACTGGCATCACGGACACACTGTAGAATGCCGTCGTAAGATGTTCTCACGAGCACAAAATACTCCAGAACTCTCAA
This sequence comes from Amblyomma maculatum, assembly GCA_023969395.1. Lineage (NCBI taxonomy): Eukaryota > Metazoa > Arthropoda > Arachnida > Ixodida > Ixodidae > Amblyomma > Amblyomma maculatum. The sequence continues at coordinate 2,044,958 of JAJIZL010017422.1, forward strand.
GCGCCAATCAGGTAACCTTGTGTAATATAGAAAGCTCACTTGGCTGGCAATTATATTATCCTTGCAATGGTGAACACTAGCGAAGCGACATCTTCGCTCTCTCGACGTGGAGAGAAAAAAACGTCGGCGGTAATTCAAGGAACTGGCATTCCTAATATCGGGGACCACACAATCGTTTGTTTCTTGTCCACCTTAGCAATCAGGCATATTACGCGAGCTTAAAAATATTGGCCAAAAGTCAGTGTATAGCCAATCTTACCCCAACAAGAAATAAACGTTAGCATGTTATCACATCATTTCGGCATTTCATTATTTTGTAGCCAGAGTTACATGCCTGATTGACAATGCTGGACCGAAGCGTAATCGAATGAGTGGCCCCCGGCATAAAAAATGCCACTTTATGGTGGCCAGCTACGGCAGATCAGGAGTATGAGAATTGGATGCGTAAGAGGCCATGCCATGTGACATGTCTTGACATTAAAAGCGACCAGTTCCAATCCTTTGAAAACAGAAAAAGGGGCTTGTTTTCCCTTGTGCAAAAAAAAAAAAAAATGCGTATATCAAAGCGCTTTTATCAACGAAACTTTTTTCGATAAAAGTATTTGCATTAAATTCAATAAACTTTGAGCAGGAATAACGTTTGCACGTTAGATTGTTAATGTAGTTAGGGAAAAAATAATTTTAAAGCATTAAAAAAAAGTTGCCCTTAAAATAGTTTGTAAGAAACACAAAGAAATTGACATTTATTTCATATTTAGGCCTGCGGCCGGAATAAAGGTCATTGAGACTAAACCACTCAAGATAGTTCTTTAAATGTCGTGCCTTTTTTGTTCAAGATTTTATGCGACTAAGTTGTGCCTCACGAAAAAAAAAATATTTCAGGTTCATAACCTGGAACTGCGACAGGCACTGCCGAAATGTGATTTTCAGGTGGCTTGAAAGAGGGCAAAACGCCAGCTGAATTGGGATTATCACACTCCAGTATGCCACAAATGTCTTTACACCATGTAATGTAAATCAATTGTTCTGAATATAAAATTGGGGTTTTAGGTAATGATAATCGAGAAATCACCCATCGTTTGCGAACCAGAGATGCTACCCGTAAGTCATCTATGCATGTTCGCTCGACTTTACTTAATGGGCGCTTTTTGCATCTTGTGAAATAATATGCGTAGTCCAATATGCCTACTAATATATGCTAATGTGTATGTGGGGTTAGAAAACGGTATTGATTATGAATACACACTTGTTCAAATGACGCGATATGGTCAGCCACGTAGCTGGTTTCTATTTAATCTAGACTTTAGGGGAACCGCATTTTCGAAGATACTGAACAAGGCTACCGTGTCATACTCTTAAGGCGACTATTAGGTTCATTCTAATTTGGCCCCTAAAGTGTACAAAAGCGGCTAAATGTCAGTGAGTCAGTTTTCTCGTGCCAATGAAAACGAGAAAGTACGAGAACAGAGAGTATTCACGATGTATTGAAGGATTCCAAAGCAGCGGCAGCAAACTTCTTGTTAGGCACCTGACATATGTTTCGGTGTGAAATAATTACCTTGACTAACAACGCCTATATAAACGCCGGTTGCTGCATGTTGATAAACATTGCTGAGAAAATAATACGAAAGGACCCATTTCAAGGGAGCGAATTTTGACCATGGCTGTCTCTTTCTCTGCAGGCCTTTACTATAGTAGGTGTGGGTCTTGACATTGCGCTATTTTATTCATTGAGCTAGGAAATGGGTGCATTTTGTCTTCAGTAGCAGGGGTGTACTAATTGTCTTCAATTAACATTTTTTTTGCAGTTGGATTGCCCCGTAGTTTCGCTTTCTCTCTGAAAAGCGGACGTCCATACAGAATGTGAGAAGCAAATAGAACCGGAGGAAGAAATTTTTTAGGCCCACGTTGAAGTGTTTAGTTTGAGAAGGCGAAAGGATTACTTTTTAAGATGTTTCTTTGAGATAATGCGCCACGCGTTTAGAATTTCAGACTGCAATGGAACGGTGACACGTAAATGTTCTTGGCAGAATTTAGCGGAGCTCTCTTCGCAAGCCAAGCTCATTCTTTGTTGTGCGCATGTCGCTCGCGTCTGCGCACCCTTGCGCCGTTACCAGTCGTGTATTCGGCGCGCTGTATCGCGTGAGCTATGCAACGCAGCGCCAGTTTCTACCGCTTACGCAAATAAAATTAAGCCTCCTAATTGGTCTCCAAAATATTTTCTGCGCCCTGCAGCCCGGGCTCTCATTATGTCTTTGTCCAAATTGGGCTGGCAGCGATGTCAAAATTCGTGACCAGTTTTAGTGCCGAAATGCTTAAGATGCATTAAGAGACAAGTTCTATAGGGCCAATATGCCGCACGTATGCCTATTTACTATAACCAGCATCGTCCTCGCACCAATAAGACGGTAGTACTGGACTGATACCTCTTTTTGGTCTCCTTCTACTGCCTTTCCTACCTTAAACTAAGTTTATGCATGGTAATTATACCATCAGTGAAAAAGGTGCGTTGCGTGGCTTAATTTTTACCTTTTTATAAAGGATTCAGGTGCTGTGTGCCTAGGGGAAGGTGCCTAGGGGCAGGTAAGGGCGGCTGAAATGACGGTGGTGGCGTTTTTGTATGGGGGAGTTGGGCAGGCTGGGAATTGGAGCTAGCGTAACTAACGGTGGCCGAGTTGACAGCCGAATAATAATCGGGCGCTCTAGGCAAGAGAATTTTTGGGTGGTGTTTCCATGCCTAAATACAGTCCCGGGGAATGTTCGTATTTAGACAAAGGCATAGTGTTATGACTACAATAGTAAATAGATCAATTCAAACTGCTGTATTGTGGCTGCGCAAGAATTTCCGCGATGTGCCCAGTAAAGCCCGCCGTTTGTACCGTAACTGTATGGAACTGGCAGACGCTGCCACTAGTGCACCAGCAGCATGTATATCCGTTAGTATTGAAGGCATTATAGGCGGCTCAAGCTGAGGCATTGGCGCCGTTTAATTGCACTGGAAAAAACAGGTTCAAATGTGCTACCATCGTCAACACTTTTCTTTTCAGCGGCTGCCAAATTCGCAGGAGCGTTACGGAGCAAACTGTAAACCAGAAATTTCAGGATGTCAACGCATGTGCAAAACCCTGCTACATCAAAAAGACACCTCGAACTTACTTGCTGGGCTGTGGTCTGATGACGAAGGCAGTTGGGCTTCCAACCGAAAATAGATATGGACGAGCTGAGGGTTACTAGGCCGACGTGTTTTTCGAAGCTCCAGGTAGGTGACCAGTTATGTTTTAAAATGCGGCAGATCCATGACTCGCCCTTGTTCTTGCTGTACTCGGTGCCACTGACAAGACCATTCGCCCAGTGTATCTGGTTGAAGTGAGCTATGTCGGCTCCATTTTCAGCGATGTCCTGAATGTGGCCACGAACTCTGTGCTCGAAGCGCCATGAGGTCTCACACTCCATACCCTCCTCCTCCAGTGCGTCCATCGGGATGTCATACGAGGGCTCTTCACCGTCCGCGTGGTACCAGATAAACACGTATCCCAAAAGCTCCTTGCAATTCCATGTAGTTGCCTTCACAAACGCAGGAACTGTGGAGAGAGGACCGAACGTCTGGTTTAAATTGAATCTGAAGGAAACAATGAAGTTGACATGTATCGAAATAATACCATTTCGAAAACACAAAAACAACACAATCACTGAATTGAAGCTTTTATAAAAAAAAGAGAGAGGTCATAAAGACAGGTATCCTCATCAGAACCCATTCTCATAAGTGCAAGGTTCATGACCCGCAAGAGATCCCAGGGCTGTCTAGTGTGCATTACGGTTACATGTCTGAATTGGCACGAAGCGTACTGGCACGAAGCGTACTGTGTTCGTTGCGTCGCAACCCCGTTGCTATACCGCAATTTGAGGTAGATCTTTCAAGAACGAGTAAAAAAGCTGCCGGCGCATATATTTAGGTGGTGCTGGCAGCTGGAACTCAGCATCTGATATGTCGTTGCTAGAACATGTGCCGTCACTGCAAGATTGAGCCGAAAGCGTGCGGAGAAATTGTGGATGTTTTGTATCGAGTGTGTACGATATGTGTAACGTTGGTTGATTGTTTCATGTGGTTGACGATGTCATTAGTTGATTGATTGATTAATTAATAAGTAGTAATTGAATAATAAAGAAAAGAGGCGACATTATTCATCGGCAGCGTAGTACCGACGAATATTTTGCTTAGTGTTACTGAGTTTGAACATGTGTGTTGGAACCTGTGACTTGTGCATGCGCGGCATGGTCGTAATACTGTAACAGATGCGTGTAAAAGTGTGGAGACTTCATTTTAGAATGTGTCTTCCCACGTATGTGGTGCTCGGAGAATACAGATTTTGTAAGACGGATGCCGAGAAGGCGGAGTAGAATGCTTGGTACCAGGCTGCTACATGGTTGAAGCGAAGTTGGGATGCGGAGGTGTGAGCATTATAATGGGGCAATTAGTGAGCACCATGTCACGCCTACTGCTGGGCGAAGCTGTGAGATCCTCCTGATTTGTTCAGCTTTAGATATGCATCAGGTTTACGGGCAGCGTAAACCGCGGTTACGCGAAGCCGCGGCGCCATCGGATAAACAGCCTTCACGTCGCTTACCGAGATTACCGCAAACTGAACTTATCGTAGATCTCTGTTAGCGCTTTTAACCTAGGAAATAGAGGCCTCTGGGTTCGGGATTCAGGCGCGGATCGGCAGCCGAGTACGAAAGGCGCACTAACCAAGGAAACTAGCCAGCAAGTATGGTGGTCACAACAACGAAGAAATAAGGTTAACAACTGGGCACGTTGGTATGGGTTCATACTACA
>JAJIZL010017422.1:2059541-2111462 GCA_023969395.1 Amblyomma maculatum
CTTAAAAGCATAAGCAGGGAGGTAGTGCCCTTGTCGAATGAACAGCCCTAATTGCGACTTGAACCTTTTTATATGGTTGTCATGTTCATGAACAGCCCCAATTGCGACTTGAACATTTTTTAGGGGTTGTCATGTACGTGTTGAACACAACTGCGCTAGGAACAAACTTCAATATTCCAATACCAAGAATAGAGCGCTAAATGGGAACACACGACGAAACTTAAAAAAACAAAGCTTGCAGCAGGGCGATTTACTTTTGCGTTTTCTATCTAGATTGAGACGTTAGTATTTTGTGTTGTTATTTTATTTTGCTATTTTTTGTTTGAATTGTCTGATTTGTTTACAATTTCGTTCGAATAACCATCTTCTAAGAATAGTTTTCTGATTTTCATTCTCCGGAGGAGAGCTCTCACCTTTCTCTGCGTTAGGCACGTGGGCACATGCTCCAGTATCTGCCTGAAATCTCCATCCGTGGAAAGGGCACTCAATGCAGTCGTCCACTACGCGACCCATCACTCCTAGATGGGCACCAAGATGGGGACAGTAGGCGCCGAAGACCCTCGCTGTTCCGTCGTCAGTGCGAAAAGCCACGAGATCTTTACCTGCATGCGTTGCAAGCAAGAAGCGCCGCTCTCAGCAACAAACTTCAGCCGATCGGAAAACAAAAACCTGGAATGTCAAAACTTAAAAACTTTGAGCCTCCCCTGACCCCTTCCCTCTCCCCGCATATTTTGTATCGGAGTACTGTGATCTTTCTAAGGCTACAATTTTCTTATTATTTACTCGGTATTTTTTCATTGCTCACAATTTCTAGCTTTGTATGCATTTATTGTAATACACAATATATGACCGCCTTGAAGAAAGTGGAGTTTTCATGCTCAGGGTAATACGATCGTTCACTCAAAGTACGATTTGTAGGGAAAGTTTAAGTCACGTTACGAAGAAAAATAACAAAATTATGATTTATCGCTTACGGCCACGAGCGTCACAAAACATCTCAGGCTACATGGAAGCCATAGAGGAGGGCTTAGGATAATTTCGGATACGAGGGATTTTTTCAATGTGCTCGGACATCTTACACTACACAACCCTACTGAAAAAACTGTAAGGGGCAATAACCTCACATTTTCTCACACAATCTCACTCAATTCACATAAGAAATCACGTACAAGTCGCATATAATTGCATAAGCTCTCATAGTTTCTTGTACATTATCATAAATTATGTACGATATTTCATGATAATGATGTGCACCGTATGGGACTCTGTGCGATTAAATGAGATTTTATGAGGTTATTGCCCCGTAGAACTTTTGGTTTTTCAGTAGGGAAGTGCCTTTTGTTTTACTTCTATACAACGACGGACCCACGGCAGGGCCTAAGCCTGCTTCTGCGCCTTAGTGGTAGAAATGCTTAACCAATGCGCCTCCAAAGTCACCAGTGTTGGCGGTAACGCGTTAAAAGTAAGTGCATTGCCTGTCAACCGTTCCTTTTCTCGGTAGGTAATGTACTGTCTTTGCCAAAAGTAACTAGGCTACAAGGTCTGCTCCTAAGTCATTTTGTGGAGAATTCATATCCCGTCTGAAGCAGTAAATCTCTGCAAAGTAAAGGCGAGACCCTGTCCCCACTTAAGACATCGTAATATTCTGAGAGCCCTTAGTGACGTCATAATGCCACTGAGAAGAAAACCATGCAGCCTGGTACGTTTGGCGAAGGCGGTACTTACGTGAACATTTTTCGGCAACTTAAGGTTTCACGCGAGCAGTTAAGTTTTATTAAGGTTCTCCTCCACAGCCTTTTAAAGAAAAATTTGCAGAGTACCCAACATGATGTTGCAAATAAACGAAATGTGCAGGTTCCCTCGATAGCCCTAGTTGCGGCTCACATGCATGCAAGAAAACACCAGCCATTGGCGACGCACCCAGTTATAGAAAGACAGCATACCCATAAAGCAAGACACACGTGCACGAACACGCATTCCCACACTTGCCACACTACAGTATAGCAGCTGTGGGCTGTGGGCGAGCGAGTGGTTAGGAATGCAAAAAACGAAGATGTATATGTGCGCAGGTGCATTACTTTATTCCCTGCTAAAGACAAAAGCCGTCACTTTTCCAGCAAGTAGTATCATACGGTACATGTACGGTAGTGAAGAGAAGAAGCCGTCTTGCGCTAGGTTCTGCCCTTCTCTCTCGCCTCGCGTAGACAGCGTAACTAATTGTAACATGCGAAATGTAGTGTTTCTATGAGTTACTCAGGTATGAATTGCGTTAGGCATGTTCCTTTTAGCGTGTATCGTGTGCAGTAATTGAGAATTGGAAATCGCTGTGGGATATTCGTGAACCACGAGACAAATTAAAGCGGTGTACGCTGGGTTGACCCTTCCTTGGTGCTAATTATTCTTTCTGTGTGTTGAATTTGGATATGCGGAACCCGTGAGTACAGTTTCTCTCACCTGCGTGAAATACTTGTAAATACATGTCGCTGGGATCACTGAAATATGCATATTTACTGATATTTGTTTCTTTGATGCCCAAATGATCGTAATGTTGAGCAGTCATCGAATTCTTTTGCAATCAAGTTTCGGAATACAGGCCTTTATTAATTTCTTCTTCGGTTCTAAAGTTTCTAGGACTAGGCATATCGTTGAAAAGGCAAGATGCACAGTGGCAGTGACGAAAACAACCTTCGATACATTTTTCATTTACTTCTTCTTTTCTGTTCTTGATGTTCTTGAGGGCATCATCGTACAAACTTCAGAGCATCTCGATTACTGTCCTTTTGTGTGCCTTGTGGCTACAAAACGCTACACTGGCCGAGGTTGAGCAGTTTCGCGTGGCTCCTGGAGAGCCATGCTGCGCATGCGCGAGGAGCAGTGACGTCACACGGCACGCAACTCGCCGGTATGCGCATTCCAGAGGAGTGACGTCTTAAGTCGCGGCTGACGCACAGGGGCGGGTGCGTGCCCAGCTGCGCGCCTCCGCTGCGTAGTAGCCAAGTCTGACGATGCGTTGAAGCCGCTTGATAGCGCCGCGTATGCGCAGATGTATCAGTGTGGATATATATATATATATATATACGTATGTGATAAGCCACGGAGAAGGAGAGCGAAAGTGCTGCTGAGCGGCGCAGAAGAGCGGAGCAGCCTAACTCATCCTAACCTAAGACAAGGTTCTTTTGCTAAAAGTTTTCTAATACATACTCTGAGAAGGGCAAACTCGGAGGCCCTGGTTTCCATAAAAACAATTCAGTGAACTTAAAATATTGTGATGATTGATGAAGGACATAAGACGCATAAGAATTACCTTTTCAAATCTTTTTGAAAATTTAAGCCGGATTGGCATTGGGCGATATTTGAAAGGGTTAGTTTTATTGTCTTTTTTTACAATATTGTTACCCTCGCTGACTGTACCTTACTTGAGATTACGCCTTTTGATAAACATAAGTTGAAAATATATGCCAGGCAGTTCGATATGTCAAAAATAACAAATTTTAGTGGCACTATCTGAACGCCATCGCTATTCCCAGATTTGCTTTTTTTAAAACTGTTCAAAGCCGTTACCACCCGAGCTTCAGAAATAGGATTAATAAATATGGGTGAGTATCTGCAAGATTAGCTTTGGAGCACGTCTCCGCAAAATGACGGTATTGGGACAAGAGGAATAAAAAATCGTTGAAAACGTTAGGAACTTCACGTTCCTCCCCTTTTACACCACCAAGAATACGTTTGGTTATAGGTTCTGGTGCCCGTCTATGACAATGTTTAATTTCTTCCACGTCACTTCCGAGCTATTGCTCGATGAAACAAATTCTTGTGTAGTGTGGTAATCTTCATCGTTATAGCCACTGACATGCGTCGCGTGCTGCCGCTCTCAAGGATGAAGAAGTTGGTCGCTGCCTTGCTCATTCGCCACGCCTGACGCTCCGCTGCGAGTTCCTCCTGAGCGGCTGGATCCATCAGGGTTTACCGAATAAGCACACCCCTACAATTGGTGCAGGTGCTGCTGGGTACGTTCCCGTCCACCCTGGAACTAAGATGCCGCACATTACCCTCTGTTTCCAGCATGCCGGACGACACTGCCTCGACATCGTCGCCCCTCCCAACCACCGTGCTGTGTTCTGGAGCTCTACGGCAGCGTGATCCGTGCCTCTTCAGTGGCACAACCGACCAAGACGTCGACGATCGGTTGTCGGCATATGAACGCGTCAGTAGCTACAACAGATGGGACGACGCTATCAAGCTAAGTAATGTAATCTTTTATCTGACTGACGTGGCGAACCCCTGGTTTCGCAACCATGAGGCAGACCTGCCATCTTGGTCTGCATTTAAAAAGAATTTTGCTGAAGTGTTCGGCTGCCCTGCAGCTCGCAAGCTCCGAGTAGAACAACGCTTGCGTGAGCGCACTCAGCATGTCGAAGAGTAGTTCACTAGTTATATAGAAGACATCGTGGATCTATGCAAGCGTGTCGATCCGCTAATGTCCGAAGCGGATAAGATCGAAAACATCATGAAAGGCATCTCTGACGACGCGGGCCAGATGCTCTGGGTGAAAAATCCTGCCACGGTCAGTGACGGGATCAAGCTTTGCCAGAGCTACGACGTGCTTCGTAAGAAGCGCGCTTCTACCCGGCGGCCCGGTGTTAGAGGCGACGCCATCTCTACACTAGCGCTACCCCATTCTACCTCATCAGAGGACAGCCCTTTACTTCAGCAAATCAAAGCCTTCGTTCGAGAAGAGGTCGCCCGCCAGCTATCACTGGTCCCTCAGTTACAGGATACTGGCCGCCTTGCTCCTGACATGGCTCCGTCTTTGGCCCCTACAATACGGCGTGCCGTTCAAGATCACATCGCTGATGTCCTTCTGCCCAGCTCCATGCTCCCGCCCAGCCCTGTGCTGCCGCCCACCCCCTTGCCGGCGCAAGTAACGGCACCACTGACTTACGCCCAAGTTGCGGCCATGCCGCTAATGCCATCAGCATCTCTTTCCTACCAGACCGCTCCTTCCAACCTTCCTTCGCCTTTGCCTGGGTCTGCATTCCATGTCCCTATTCGAAGGGTACGCCAACGCCCTACGAACCCTTGGCGTACCGCGGACAACCGGCCAATCTCTTGCGGGCTGCCGGGCCATGTCGCACGCCTTTGCCGCCAACGCCTTCCACCTTCTCGACCTGACCTATGGAACTATTCCTACAATACAGACCAGCCATCACCGAAAAATCCGCCCGGTTCCGACTTTGTATCTCGTGACAATCAAACGTATACAACTCGCCGATCACCTTCCCCTCGTCGCCGTTCCCCGTCCCCACTTCGACGTTCTACCGGCACTGTTGAGGGAAACTAACAGTCGCAGTTCCCGGGGCAAGAACTGCGCTTGGTTCGAACTCTTCAAGTCCTCTGTGTTCTACCGCTAACTTAATTCAAATGTTTGTCGACGGCGTCGCAGTACTCGCTCTTGTCGACACGGGCGCTGCCGTATCCGTCATCAGTGAAGCTCTTTGCCGTCGTCTTCATAAGGTGACCACCACGCTTTCCGACTTTTCGCTTCGCACCGCCTCATCACAGCGCATTCATCCCTCAGCGGCGTGCACGGCCTGTGTTCTCATCGAAGACGTCTTATACGCCATCGAGTTTATTGTACTGTCTCGCTGCTCACACGACATCATCCTGGGCTACGATTTCCTTTCCACTCATCATGCCGTTATTGACTGCGCCCGCGCGGAAGTTTCCTTTTTACCTCTTTGTAATACCATCTTGTGTGAGGTCCCTACCCGGCCTGCAAAACTCCTCGTCGCCAATGACACAGACATTCCTCCATTTTCTGCTGCCCTCGTTCCACTCTCCTGTGAAAGCGTTATTAGTTCGACTGTCTTCTTCACACCTTCCGACGCTGCTTCACGCCATCCCTGCCTCCTGCTTCCATTTGCTGTCCTCAAGTTCAAAGATGGCCTTAGTGCAATGTACGTCTCAAATCCATTTTCGTGCCCGTCCGTCCATGCTACGCGGCGAGTGTCTCGGTCGTATTGAAGAACTTGATCCCGCGCTTGTAAATGCTCTTCCTGGAACGCCTACTTCCTTAGACGTTAATGTGCTCAGCTCTTGCGATATAGCGCAGCTTCGACACCACCCGATGTTCTTCAGCAAGCTGTTGACGCAGATATTCCTCCCGCACAACGCGATCAACTCGCTGCTCTTCTACAGAACTTCACTTCTTCCTTCGACCTTCCTCGCACTGCTCTGGGTTGCACGTATGTCGTTGCGCACACAATCGACACTGGTACAAACGCACCTTTACGACAGTGTCCTTATCGCGTGTCGGTCTCTGAGCGCCAAGTCATTGCTGACAACGTGGACGACATGCTTCGCCGGGGCGTCATACAGCCATCTAATAGTCCCTGGGCTTCTCCGGTTGTTTCGGTCACCAAGAAAGATAGTTCCATCCGGTTTTGCGTCGATTACCGTAGGCTTAACAAAATCACGCGCAAAGATGTCTATCCTCTGCCGCGAATCGACGACGCCTTGGACTGTTTACAGGGAGCTGAGTGTTTCTCCTCTTTGGATTTGCGCTCCGGCTACTGGCAGGTACCGATGGCTGATGATGACCACTCGAAAACTGCCTTTATAACACCGGATGGATTATACGAGTTCAACGTTATGCCCTTTGACCTCTGCAATGCCCCAGCTACTTTCGAGCGCCTGATGGACACTGTTCTTCGTGGACTCAAGTGGCAGACCTGTCTTTGTTACCTGGATGACATCGTAGCTTTTTCTACAGACTTTTCTTCTCACCTTCTCCGCCTAAAGCATGTCCTCACATGTCTCACCAATGCTGGGCTTCAGTTGAGTGCCACTTTGCCGCTCGAAAACTCCCAATTTTAGGACACATAGTCTCTACCCAAGTAGCACAAAGTGGGCTATGACGTGGGGGCCCGCGTTGGGCCTGTGAGGGCAGCCCATACGGGCCCCATGCGGGATTTGCAACACCTACCCAGAGGGGCCCCGCGTGGGCTGCCCAATTTCGCCGCGATCGGTCCCAAACTGTATCCGTATGGGCAGCCCTACTGGGGCTGCCCGCGTTCAGCCCAAATAGGGCTGCCCGCATTCAGCCCAGGTAGACGAATGTGGGCAGCACACCAGAACCATTAATGGGTCCTACGTTTGTGCAGGCAGTAACATCTTATTGATCAAGGTTTTAATTTTTAAGTCGATTAATCCCTCCAATACCTGAATTGTACAGGCGCAGGATTTGCGACAGCCAGTCCGTTTCGGGCTGACCCACGTGCTGCCCTCATGGGTTGAATCGGGCATTTTCAGGGCTGCCCAAGTTCAAATAATCAAGTGTGAAACATTAAGCACTATTTTTTTTGCCTGTATGCCACACTCAGTAAAATGAGAGAAATTTATTTCCAACACTACAATAATATGGGCTGGCCAACATTACCCCAACATGTTGGTCTGAATATTTATTTCGGTGCTGCGTGCAGAATAGTAGTGCCGTAGGAAACATTTGGAGGTCGTTCAGTACATACTCGTAAAGCGGAACAGTTACTGTTGCATATTTTCTGTCGATACTGCATAATTAACGTAGTTTGTAGAGTAAACATAGATAGTCTTCATTCATTGCATAGATATGCTTAGGACAGTTATGCGAAACCTCCAGAAGAGGCAATTAGTGGCCGGGATAACATGATTTACATAAATAAAATGGTGCCTTAAAGATAGGGTGGAGACATTTCAGAGCGGTATGCCCGCCTACGGCCAATTTGGGGCCCACTGCGGCCTTTCATGGGCCGCCCCAATTGGGCTGACCTTATTTTTACCGCATGGACAACGAATATATGTTGCATTTTCCCGCAAGTACCCCAAGAAATACCCGTGTGGGCAGCGTGGTGGTGTGCTCGCTTTTCAGCCCGGCCGCAAACCATGTGGGACCTATTCGGGTTTTGCGTGGGCAGCCCCAATCAGACTAGCCCATCATCTAATTGCTTTAGGCCCACATTTGCATCGCATCTGCCCTAAATTGCCCCGCAAGAGACCGATGCGGGCAGAAGCAGGAAGGAGTACTTGCCTGCCGCGCTAACGGCCATGCGGAAATTATCTAGGTTTTTGGTGGGCAGCCCTATTTGGGGCAGCCCAGGAATTTTCTGCATGAATTCCACATTTTCGTCTGACCTTCCCTCAAGTACCCCTCAAGGGTCCCATGTAGGCAATGTGCGGGCATACCCGTACTTAGCCCCGCCGCGGCCCATACGGGACCTATTCGGCTTTTGAGTGGGCAGCCCCAATTAGATTAGCCCAGGCTTTTCCTACACAGAGCCCAAATTTTATTTTCATCGGCCCTAAAATTTCCCAAGCGGGACCCTTGAGGGCCAGATGTGGGAATATGTAATCAGTTAGCCCTTTCCGCGCCTTTATGATGCCCAGATGGAAAAAGCAGGGGCAAGCCCAATTTGGGCTTGCCCGCTTGTTCCCTAAAGGGGGCCCTCATAGGTGTTATTGTGGTTACCCAAGCCCAACTTGCCCGTACGGGCCCCAGGTGGGCCACGTAATGTGTGCTACTTGGGTAAGGACGGCATTCTTCCCGACCCCACCAAACTTCGCGCAGTTGCAGAGTTTCCGAAGCCAACCTCCCTGAAGCAGCTTCGGAGCTTTATCGGCCTCTGTTCCTACTTTCGACGTTTCGTCTTGAACTTCGCCTCTATCATCGCTCCTCTGACCGAGCTCCTTGCCGGCAGCTCCGACCTTTCCGCCTGGACTGCAGCCTGCGATAAAGCCTGCGACACTTTACGCCGCCTTTTGGTTTCGCCTCCCATTCTACGCCACTTTGATCCGACTGCGCCTACGGAGATCCACGCTGATGCCAGTGTATTGGGCTTGGTTCTGTCCTTAACCAACGTAAGCCTGGTTACAGCGAGTATGTTGTGGCATACGCCAGCCGAACATTGACGAAGGCAGAATCTAATTATTCAGTCACAGAAAGGGAATGTGTGGCCATTGTTTGGGCCATCGGAAAATTTCGTCCCTATTTGTATGGTCGACCGTTGTACGTTTGTGACCGATCACCACGCTTTGTGCTGGCTTGCCTCTCTGAAAGACCCATCCGGTCGCCTTGCTCGCTGGGCCCTTCGTCTCCAGGGGTTTGACATTCATGCCATTTATCGATCAGGCCTGAAGCATACGGACGCGGATGCTCTTTCCCGTTCGCCATTGCCTAGAGATACTTCGTCTGACCACGTCTGTGCCTACGATTTGTCGACTCTTGCCACTATCGACATGGCTACCGAGCAGCGGAATGACCCCTGAATCAATGCACTTTTGGATTTTCTCTCAAGTCCTACTCCCGGTCATTCATCCAAAGCGCTCGTCTGCCAAGCCCGCCACTTCTCCATTCGTGACGGTCTTCTCTATCGCCGCAATTATTTGCTTGATGGACGGAAGTGGCTTCTAGTCATCCCGCGTCATCTCCGTGCCGACATTTGTGCTGCGTACCATGGTGACCCTCAATGTGCTCACGGTGGCGTATTGAAAACCTACACGTGCCTACGTCTGCGACTTTACTGGCGTGGAATGTACCGCTTCGTACGACATTTCTTGCGCGCTTGCGAATCTTATCAACGCCGAAAAACTCCTCAGAAGTCCCCTGTTTCGTTGCAGCCGTTACCCTGCCCTGCTCGTCCGTTTGACCGCGTTGGCATAGATCTCTATGGCCCTCTTCCTACTACTTCTGCTGGAAACCGGTGGAGTATTGTGGCAGTAGACCATCTTACTCGCTACACTGAAACATCACCGTTACCCTCTGCCTCCGCAAGAGACGTTGCTTTGTTCATTCTCAACAACTTGATTCTTCACCACTGGACTCCGAAGGAAGTGCTCAGTGACCGCGGACGCGTTTTCTTGTGCGACGCTCTCGAGGCCCTACTGAAAGAATGTCGCTTCATTCATCGCACCGCTACTTCTTACCACCCTCAGACGAATGGCCTGACAGAACGCTTCAACCGTACTTTGAGTGACATGGTGGCCATGTACGTCAACGACGCTCATTCCAACTGGGCCACGTTCTTCCCTTCGTAACCTACGCGTACAACACTGCGAAAAAGACCACCACTGGATTCTCTCCCTTCTTTCTTCTTTACGGGTGCGAGCCAACCTGCACAATGGACGCGCTTTTTCCCTACCGGCTTGATGTTTCTGAATCGATGCCACTCTCGTACGCCGCCCAGTACGCAGAAGAATGCCGTCAGCTCGCTCGCTCGCTTACAAAGGAAAACCAGTGGCAACAAAAACACTATCGTGACACTGGCGAGGCGCCTTCATATGCGCCCAACTCCCTGGTGTGGCTCTGTGTTCCTGCCATAACCGCCGGCCTGTCAAAGAAGCTTCTTGCTCTGTATCACGGTCCATACCGAGTCCTTCAAAAAACATCTCCTGTGAACTACGAGTTGAGCCCTTTACGCCATCTGCGGACTTGCGTCGCCGTGGACGCGAAATAGTTCATGTGGACCGAATCAAGCCCTACTACGATCCCTCAAAAATCTGAATTTGTACACATACGCCCCTCACCAAAGTGTACGGCCAAAATTGAGCTCTTTTTAGAGACAGGATCAATTCCTGAACGCACAGAAGTCCGGGTACTGGGGCTCTTTATTCATCAACTTAGACGGTCGGACACTACCTTGGCGAAACTCCGTAAGGTGGGGGACCAGGTGGGCCGCATGGTCCGCCGGGTTTCTAACAAACATGGGGGGTTGCGGTGCAAAGACGCCTTGCGGCTGGCGCATGCATTCGTGACCAGTCGAATCTTGTATTCGACTCCTTACCTTCACCTTCGGAAACAAGACGAGGATGCACTCGAAGTCGTCCTGCGCAAAATTTTTAAGAGAGCCCTCGATCTCCCCGTGAACACCTCCAACCAGCGTCTACTGGGCCTGGGCATGGTGAATACGTCCCGGGAAATCCGAGAGGCTCACTTAACCAACCAATACACATGTCTTTCTAAGACACTGTCGGGTCGCCGCCTCCTTGCCCGGCTACACATCCAACATACCACCCTTATGGAAGATCGTGTACGCCTCCCTTTCGAGTGGAGATGCGCCCTCCACGTACGCCCTCTTCCTAAAAACATGACACGTGAAGACCACAATGGCCGGCGCCTGGCGCGGGCGGAAGCCCTGGGCCGCCATTATGGGTCGAAACCCGGCATTCACTACGTGGACGCCTCCGGCCCCCACCATGGGGGATGGTACACGGCCGCAGTGGTCCACCAGTCTAAAACGGTTAACGGGCTTACATTTCGCGCCCGTGACATAACCCACGCGGAGGAGGTCGCCATTGCGCTGGCAGCTACCCACACTGATTCTAAAACAATTATCTCCGACTCGCGAGGGGCCTGTCGGAACGTCGAGCAAGGCTGGGCGCCATACCTAGCCTACCGACTACTTCAAAATTGCACCTACACCGGGGACCCCGCTTACCGGAAAATAGTATGGGCTCCTGCTCATATGGGTCTCGAGGGGAATGAGGCAGCCGACGCCGCCGCCCGCGCGCTCTCTTTCCGGGCTTCCCATCTCGACCTCCTAGATCAGGATCTCGAATTCGAACCCGCGTATTCTTTTAAAGACATTGTTCTTTATTATCAATATTGTCATAGCCTTTACCCTCGCCCAAGTAAAGGTCTATCTAAGACGGAGGAGCGGCTTCTACTCCGTCTTTATACCAACACTCTGCTGTGCCCGGCAGCACTAAAACATTTTAATCCCTCCTTCACGGGCAGTTGTCTGCACTGTGCGGAGAAGTCTTCGGACATCTACCACATGGTGTGGGCTTGCCCATCCAACCCAGCTATTCCTCCTCACCCCAACCCCACTCGGGAGGACTGGGAGGCGACCCTGCTCTGCTGCTATGACCTGCAGGCCCAAAAGGCCTTGGTCGAGCGCGCCCGGGCAGCGGCCGACGCCACTGGGGTCCCGTACTAGGGACCCCACCCAGTATCTGTAAGGGCTGGATGTTCATAGATCCGGCCGATGCATACATCTACCCCTTTTTGATTCAATAAACGTTTGTCACCACCACCACCACCATCTGTCCTTTCGGCTCCATGAGTCGCCAGGATGTCTCCTTCTCTGCCCGGGGGGAAACTGTAGTGTGGTAATCTTCATCGTTATAGCCACTGACATGCGTCGCGTGCTGCCGCTCTCAAGGACGAAGAAGCTGGTCGCTGCCTTGCTCATTCACCACGCCTGACGCTCCGCTGTGAGTTCCTCTTGAGCGGCTGGATCCATCTGGTTTTACCGAATAAACACACCCCTACACTAGTAATAAAGTTGTTTGCAGCTCGAATTACTTTTGTTACTTTATTTTTAAAGGCCCAAAATCTTTTAACACGACAGGACATTTCGTTTTTATGAAGAGGTTCTACAATTTGTTACGTTCTTTTATAAGTTTAAGTAACTCACAGTTGATCGAAGGCTTAGGAGCTCGCCTGGGCGAATATGTAATTTGTGGGGAGAAGAACTAGAACATATGACTTTGAATAATGTAATAGATTTATCGTACACCGCCTTAGGATTCATTTCGTTAAAAACTTTGCTCCAATCTGCATCAACTATATGCGCCAATAAGTTAAATATAGTGGATGTACTTATGATCCTGAGAGAAAATGGTTTAGAGTACGTTTTAAGATTACGCGCATTGTTGACAGACAAAAAAGGGGAGGTGATCGTTAATTTATATACATACTGATAACGGCGGATGTTAAATATTCTTTGGTGTTCTTTGTAATAAAAACATCTAGTATTTTTGTTTCTTTTTTTACTCCTGTTGGATAATTAATAGCATTCCTGCAACATAGAATATTTACCAAGTATCAAAGTCCCTCGTCGCAGTGCTGTCTGATAATAAAGTGATAATAAGGTTACCACCACGGACAATATTCCACTTGTTCTCATTCAAAAAATGCAAGAGGAGAGTCCAAAAAAGCAAATAAAATACTCCTATTGTCATTTGGTGGGTGGTAGAACAATGTGAACATAAATGAGCATAATTTGAGTTGGAATGCCTCATGAAGGGTGTTCACAATGTAAACTTCGTGAAAAATGTCCCATTCTAGATCATTTTTTAACCAAAAATGGTATGCAACCACCTCATTTAGCCTGTCTTTCGAGCTGTAACTCTTAAATATTTTTTATGCTGAATACATTGTTCTCCGTAAAAAAAAAAAAAAAAAAAGTTTCCCAACACATTAGAACACGAATTGGCAACTTCACATTAGCAATAAAACATTCGATATCGTCTTTCTTCGCCCTTCCGCAACGTAGATTAAAATAAACAATGTTTATTGATCGCTGGAAATTTTCGCAAAGAAAAGCGAGATATAATATACAAACTGGCCTTTGCAGAAAAACAACCATTAAAATTTGCGCAAATTACACTCTCGTGTAAGACTGATGACATAGTCATGCTGTTTGCGTTTGGTTCGACTGGGTTATCTGCGATTATAGTCGGCGACTCGTCACCACGGGCAAAACTACTATGGCGGTGGTCGTAACAGCCATACAGGCCGCCTTCAAGATTTATCGAAACAGGTCCAACGACGACTGGCTTCATGACAGAGAGCTAATTACCTTCAGCACCGTGTACAAGAACGTGAAGTGCGTCATTGTCGGCGAAACCGGTATGATGTCGGCAGACCAGCTCGACGCGATGTTCTTTTTGTTATAGCACGTGCTAACGTCACACCCCGAGGGCGTCTGCGTTTTTATTAGTTGTCGTCCGCTCCGATAGGGCGCTTCAGGCTTCCGCTGGGGACGTCATTATTGCGTACGCATACAGCAGCGAACAGATGCGGCTGCGCAAAATCTCCGAAACAACCTCCGGCTTAAGAAGCATTGCTGTTAAAAACGGACAACTAGACAAATTTCAAAATTCAATTGTTTGCCTGTTTCAGGATCTCCTATCGGCTACGGATCACTGCTGCGCTCTCACTCTCCGCTTTCCTGACAAAGACGCGACCGTGGGCATGCCACGCGAGCGATAACTATTTGTAGCGACCCAACCCCGGCTGAACTGCAAAGAGTTTCTTATAAAAGTTCATATTCATAAACCAATCGTAGTAAGATAGTCAGCCAAACTACCACGATACCCGAACTTATCTTTTATGCGAAAGCATTACAGGCTCTACGAAGGCGAAAACTATCTCCCTAAGCATCGGCGTTTCTCTGAAGCCCGGTAGGCGATGCGGGTATATGAGGGTATTAGGTTAAGAAAGAAAAAGGAGTAATCATCGATGTAACAGTGATAGCACATAGGTACACTAAGAGACTAGATATGACAGTGACTCATGACCTGACTAAGCTTGACTCGGTCAAATGAAAATGGTCAAGATTTATGTAAAATTCAACCTCCTTGAGTAATTCTTCGTCATCATTATATTGCCAGTCGAAACCTCAACAATCTAAAAAGCTGCCGCGGTGGCTCAGTGGTATGGCGCTTCAGTGCTGAGCCGGAGCGGTAAGTTTGAAGCCATTCGTGGAAGCTTATAATATGGTTTACCTAGATGACAAAATGTAATGCAACAAAAACGTAGGTCTTAAAATTCTGAACTTTATTTCTACCATATGGCGTTCCTCACATTCGACTGAGTCCCTCTTTGCGAACAATGAATATCCCAGCATTTCCACTGACACTATGTTTCGGTTGGTGGTACGGCTACCAATTAAGAAGTTCCTGAAACTTGTCGGACTAAGTAAACCAGCCGTGCCCAGTGTAACAAACGATAGGGGATGGAGGTGGTAAAAGGTGGTCAAGACAAGCGAAAAGAAATATATATCAATTGCTGCCAAAAGTTCAGCCAACTCACCTATCACGGAGATTGGTTTCACTTCCCCCTTTTTGAGATCTGATGACTCAAGCACAGGAATCCAACCGTTTGGAAAAACAGGCGGCACATCTCCAGGACTAACCGTCCGTACTTTCTTCCTCCCCTTGAAGAAAAAACAAACAGTTCACCCCGACACTGCTTAGTACCATGCTCACTCAGGCAGCGGGCCGCCGCAGCCTGTATGTTCTTATCTGCAGTCGCTGAGGTACTAGTTTCCGTTTTTATTCACCTAATATTACTTGAAAAGCTCCCAGTAAACAATAAAACTACAGAACAATTTGAAATATACGACAGAATTTTCTGTAGTGCTGTAGTTTCTGTTACTTCTCGG
The DNA here is from genome assembly GCA_023969395.1 of Amblyomma maculatum. Classification (NCBI taxonomy): domain Eukaryota; kingdom Metazoa; phylum Arthropoda; class Arachnida; order Ixodida; family Ixodidae; genus Amblyomma; species Amblyomma maculatum. The sequence goes on from JAJIZL010017422.1 coordinate 2,074,745, forward strand.
TACTTTTCGTCAGTAGGTAGTTTTGTGGTACTTTTTCTGTTTCCCAACACAAAACTCAACTGCTACTACAAAAATTTATCTTGTCACAATAGGTTCGGCGTAAAAAACAGAGCATGTATCTTGTCACAAAAGGTTCTGCGTAAAAACCAGAACATGCGCAGTAGCGGCTTGTACCACGTCAAGCGCCGCGCCGTCACACTCGGCTCAAGTTTAACCGGTTTCCATGGTAACGGCGCATGCGCAGTAGCCGCTTTTTGGAGGCATTAGTTTCTAGCTATGCTAAGCTTTCGCTACAAATTAGGACAGAAATTTTGCTTTAACAGATACTTTATTTCAGCCTTTTTAACAGGGCTGAAAAACCCCATTAGACACATTTTCATCTGCGACCCTTTTTGTAGTTAAGGTCGACGTGGCTCCAAAGCTATGGCGCATTAAACCGTCGCCTCGTACATTACAGCGGCCGCGCCGCTAGGTAACATAAGGCAGTGGAGGGGATTGAGGCACGCGCATTGCATCAAGGCCGAGCGCGCTACACGTGGGTCAAACAGCGTCGCATCTGGGAGGTCTGGCCATGGCAATGACCATTTAAGAGGCCAAAACTACGGCCCCTCTTTCTCTCTTTCCACTTTCACTTCCATCTTCCTCCCTTCCCTTACGGCGCGGTTGCAGTGTCCACAGAAAATAAGTGAGACAGTTACCGCGTCTTTCCCTTCCTATAAACAAATAAGTCATTAACGTGCGCTGACATCGCACAGCAGACGGACGCCTCTTATGCCAAGCGTGCGCAGCCTGAATGAGTGGCCGGAGATAGAGGATACGCACACGCGAGGGAGACACGCACGCGGAATAATAAAGGTTGGCGCATGAGAGTTCCCCCTTGGAGCTTCCAAGAAATCCTACGCTTCACCGTTCTAGCACAGCTCGAAGTTGCGTACGTGCACCTATCTCCGTGAACCCAATGAATCGGAAAGAACACTAATAAGAGAAATGTGACCGCATGAAAAGCAACACTTTTGTTTTCTCATCTGTAAGTATTCTTCATTGTTTATACCGGATGGTTTCTTTAAACAATTTAGTGTCCGTTTTTAAGTACCTCTGAAAAAAAGAGCAAGCTGTGCCTCTACCACATGGGATTTATTAAATTTAGGCAATCCAAACTAGAAAGGAAAGTAATCTGTAAGCGCCGAAAAGGTGTAGGACAATCTAATTTGGCCGTCACGAAAAAATATAACTAAAATGTATTACTTTATTTTGCATTTTCGATGGCATCAGCGAATGAATAAATATTAAAAACATTATTTCGAAGTCAAGCTAACAAGTCAAGTAAACACTGTATTCCACTGCTTGTACGTGTCAATTGTGAAGCTACTGTGGACCAATATAGATTACCTGAACTAATACACTTTACAATAATATACATTATATTGCTATATTTCATATGCCTATCCCCCGAAGTTATTCGTATAAACGATCAACCTCATAAAAGTCGCTAATTACGCTAGAAATTGTAATTTTGATTGGTTTTACGTATTTGGTTACAGCCAGCTTTGCCCAACTTCAAAAGTAAGACTGCAATGGTTGTAATAACATTTTTACCTCTTTCTTCTTTTACTTTCGCCTTCCTCCTTCCTCTTAAAGCGCGGTTCAGGCGTGACACATACTGCAATTATATTTCCTATAAATTAATTTACATCTTGGTTTCAACAAGCTTAACAGCTCGCGATATCAGGCCGGAAATTCACGCTGCTTTTAGGGCACACGCATTTCGCCTTTTCTTTTCTCCCTTCTGGTTTTTCGCGCCTATTCCTGCTCGTCTTACCTCACTCTTGGTGTCCCGGCTCCGCTTGAAATGGATGAATGCGTAAAGGACGACGATGGTTGCCAGAGTAAGACCTACCACCTCAGGCCAAGCTCCGAAAGGTATTCTGTGTTTTAATAAGAAAATGTAAAAGAAAAAATTTGGAGGACGCTTAAGCTGCGCCTTCAAGAGTGGAACGCTATAGCGTTATTGCACCTCGTTCGCACCGCCCAGCGCTACCGGCACTGGTAGACGGCGCCGCTTCCATCACACGCGTCTCAAGAGCGAGCGCGCAAGGCCCTGCAATACAACACCCGTCGACCTGCCAAGAAGTGTAAGACAATGCGCTACGGCGCAGCAATCACTGATGAGGCGCCCCGCGTCGGACTTTGCACTCACGAATCACGCGGTGAGCGCCGAGCAACGCAGCGTTCGGCGCGGCAACGAAACGTGCGCCTGAGCAAGCGGAACGAACCAAAGAACTCGGTGTCTCGGAGGGAGAAAGCCGGACAGCGACGCGCCATGAAGGCGGACGCGATCATGGGGCTGACGCCTTGATGGGATCGTCCTCTATCTCGCTTGGGAGCACCACGCAGAAGCATGATTCCTCGGAAGCAGCTCGGCACACGTCGCATAGGACGCTATCCCAGCAGAAGCGCTACGGCGCAGCGATCACGTCAGAGGCGTCCGGCATCAGACGCTGCACCTAGCAATCGCGCTGTGAGCGGAAAGAGGAGCCGCGTCGCCTAAACGCCACTGTTCGAGTGACGCACGCTGGATGTTGGAAGGGGAGAGAGCGAGAAAACTTATTAAACGCAAAGGTATTGGGGCATCCTCGCACCGGTACCCGCGCGGTCCGAAGGGGAGAAGCGGGTGAGCGAAGATAGTGATCTAAAGAAAGGAAAGACGCTTGATTCTACAACCCGTGAGGGTGCACGGCGAAACGTCAGGGGCGAGTGGCGCGCCACGTGTCGGGGCAGCGCCGCACATTGCAAGGAGGGGTTCTTCTGTGTTTGCCGTAAGATGGCTCTGCATGTGCACAGAGCGCAGAAGAAATGTAGCGGAAACGTACTTCGCTACTCGTGTAACTGCGACTTCTGTAAGTAACATGCTCATAATTACCGATATACACCGCAGTATAACGTTCTACGGCAAGTTTCTAAGGCAACACCGCATTCACTAGAAGCGCTTTTGTACCGCTTTTAAGCATCGAACTCGTGGCTGAGTGGTAGCGTCTCCGTCTCACACTCCGGAGACCCTGGTTCGATTCCCACCCAGCTCCTTAACGCTGGCGCGTTAAAATATCTTCGTGCCATCCAGAGCTGTGCTCCTTCAAGAAGTAGAGAGTAGGTCTTAACATATCCAGTCAACGGCAAAGAATATGACTGAGAACGCAGTGCATATTTGAGCGGTAGTTGGGGAGATATTTTACATAACACCGGGTCGTTCAGGAAAACGGGACGCTATCTGCACAGTTTTTCAAGATGCAGTACGTTTAGGTTTGGCCTCATGTTATCTTGTCTTTGTGCTGCCCTGGTAACTGAGAGTAAGCAGCGATATTGTTTGCTTATAATTTGAGCTAACCCGCATGATTACCGCAGAGCATGCAGAAAAAGGAACAATGGTTGAGGCAAAGCCTGAGTGGGCTAGCCAAGGTTTCGGCAAGAATAGTCCCGTTTTTGAAGCCTTGACCACTGAGCGGACTAAGTCTCCCCCTCCAGCCTTATTCACTGTGTTCTATTCTCTAAAACTTTTTCTTTCTGTCGTCTGTCTAGTGAAGATTATAACCACCAGGTTAACAAAGCTCACATGGTAATAATTATGCATTGCTATCAAAAAAGGTGCGGAGGCTTTAGTACTGAAAAAATATGCATTTACAATAAGCTACTCTAATGAAAGATAACAATGACCACACAATTAGTGTTGTTCGGCCAGCTGAGATTAAGATACGCTAACACTTCAGTTTAATTTCTCATAGACTAGTTAGCACACATTAGTCAACTGCAATGCTGCTTTAAAAAACACCCGAAAAAGATATTATGCCCCGCTTTAGCAAAGCCATAAAAAGGGCATGATGCTTCATGATCCTTACTAGGACCAGAGAAGGTTGGCGCTTTAGAATTTTTAGAAATATTTTAGAATTCAACATTTCACGCCCAAATTTAAGCATGTAAACAGCTACTCGAGGGCCCCTGCAAAGTAAGTATCGTGTCATTCAGGATGATACAAATAGAATCTACGAGCCATAAGCAACCGAATTTTACTGACTAGGAAAGTTTTGAAGCTTTTTATCCTTTATATTTTATTTCAGCAAATATATTTTCACTTAAAACAACTGCGGTGCAAAGTCAATAATGATACCATTTTTCTCCGTAATAAGCTGCAATGCTTTGCAATTTGATTTGGATACACGGAGGACGTATTGCGAAGAGAGAAGGCGAAAGCGCAAAGGGCATTCACCCTCATCTCTTCCCTCCTTAAGGGAATACAATTTTTGATATTGGCCAGAAAACACCTCGCAGCATTGTTTCATGTTGTCTGCCGCAAAGAAACGGGTGAACTGCTTTCTTCTGCTAAAATGTAATGACAGAATCAACAATATTGAACCTAGGAACACATGGTGCAGAACATACCCAGACCATCTGTACTAATGCTCGTAAAGATTTTATGAATGCAATTTTTTCAAATACTGTGCAAATGATAAAAATCATGGTATTCACAGACACTTGCTCGGCAGGCATGCTGTTTCCAAGTATTCATTTTCCAAAACCACAAACTATTGTTTTTGTTTTTTCATGGCACGTACGACTACTCGTAGCGAGCACGGGACTATCTTCAAGTGTATGATTTTGCCCCGCATCGTAAGCTTACAAATTTTATTTCAATATGCTCATAAATGTAATATGCAATATTTCACAATTCGTCACAATTAATAAGAATACGACCCGTTGGCTTTCTATGACAGTTATATTCAATCGATTCGGCACTGGATAATCTCCAGAAGCATTACTAACTACTAATCAAAGTTTAGGCCGTTCCAGCCATTGTTTAACAAAGCACTATATGTCATAGTTGCTTCATAATTAGTTTCAAGTACCCGGTCCCAAAAAAGCTCAAGAAAAGCTCAGCGAATTTCCGCTATATATTAGGAACCGGCCATTCCCACCAACTTGTAGATAACAATAGATCACCACATCTAAGAGCTGTCCCGCCTATCAAAGTTCTCCCAGAAAGCTGCCTTTTAGCAGTCTTAATGCCATAGATCAGTGGCATCAGCTGCGTTTTAATAGCTCACTAAAAGGTCTGGGGTACTAAGAATTTGTTGCTTTTTAAATTTACCTTTGCAGTTCCCAATAAAATTTATAATACTGTTTAAAAAGGAAGAAAGGTTTTGCTGCTCACCCTGAAAATGCAAACTTCTGCTGGCGTTCACATTGTTGAAAAGACTTGTTCGCTTCCATGTCAACCAGTGCAATTCTAAAAGCTCACTGATAAATTTACTGAAATGCGAAGATGTCGTGAACAGCGCGCTGCACGTTCACTTCGCGTCTCTCTAATAGTGGGCTAGACCACAATTATAGTTCGAACCATGCTCACTCGTAAGAGCGTATTGCCTTTCTTCTTTCGACCGGTAAAATGACACCCCCTTATCTGATTTACGGTTCCCCTTGCCTGGGGATGATTAAAATTCCGCTAAGGATAGCCTGTCAGCAGCTCTCCGTCACTGGTATTCCGTATGAGCAGGTGTAGGTCATGCAACTAACCCTCCAATCCGGTTTGAGGACATTTCTCTTGGTGATATGCATACGTTCTACGAACAACGGCCAATTAAACACAGAGCTCTTTTCTTCCTTATAGCGCAGTTGCTCTCTGGTTCAGCAGATAGCTTCTCTTCTATCAATTTTCATTCAGAGTTTTGCTTTTAACTTCTCGTTTGGCTTAGACGCACGCTTTGCGGAAAACCCTTTCAGAAATACGGAACGACAGTACGTTGCCGTAGCATAACTATGTCAGATACAGTCAGGGTGGTAACTGAAGCTGCGCATCAAAAATAAAATTGACCGAATACCGAAGAATAGCACAGTGCCTGCTGCTGCACTCGTATGTGTCGGTCATCCGGTCTCTTGGTACGAACTTTCGTCGTTTGCACTATCCTAACCGTAGAGACTTTTGCTGTATAATGTGAAATCACACCACCTCTAAAAAATAAATATCGTAGCTCAAAAAAGTGAAAAATAAGAGGGTTTTCAAGAACCTCATGTCTCCCTGCGAAATTGTCAACTTAGTATTCTGTCTTGAGGCACAGTACCGTATAATGTGAAATCACACCACCTCGAAATAAATAAATATCGTAGCTGAAGAAGTGGAAAATAAGAGCGTTTTCAAGAACCTGATGACTCCTTGATTGTCACCTTAGTATTCGGTCTTGAGGCACTACTTTGTTGGCTTCCATCTATGCAGCACAGCGGTGAGTGGATGCCGCTGTAACTCTCACTCTCTATCCCTTAATAATAAATTTCCTTAATCAGTGCCTTTCTAAACTAATCGCATACTCACTACCGTGCTCTCTTAAAGAACCACATTATATCTAAGATCACAAGATGTTGGGGTAAAGACCCGCTTTAACGATGGCATCCGGATGTGGCCTGTTGCGTTTTGCATTAGGGTGGCTGTCGTTAGGTGATGGAGCTGTGGTACGCATCGTGATCTACGTTATTTACGCTACTGGGTGACAAAAAAAAAATAAATGTGCAAACCGACAGTCTACTAAACTCAGCCCAGGAGCACCTCGTCTCCCATCGATGCTGTGAATCAATACTATCAGCTCCATTTCACGAAACCGGTAATATCTCGTAGATATTATTGATGACGTGCTTTTAAAATTTATTTGACCTTCTTTTATGTTGTTTCCTATTTTTTGTTCTTTCCTATTTTAAAAGAAGGGTTTGGGTACTCAGCCAGACAGCGTAAAGTCCTATAAACACGTACACTGCTGCGATGACCAGTAATCTCTCTTGGCGGTCAATGCAATATAAACCGAATGTACTGGCAATTCTTTGACCAACTAGAGCCTAAACGCACCGGCTACAGCGCTGTTTCTCTCGAGTTAAGCCAACTGATTCATGAAATGATTATATAGTTTTTAACCATTAGCTTATTTGACGTTTTATGCTTTTATTTTCTATATACTACAGTTTGCAATTCACAACAGTAATTTTAAGTGGTTTGCATAAGAGATAAGAACGGAAAAATGTTAACAGGCTTTCAACTAGGTTAAAGTCAGTTTAGACGTGCGAATGCACGGTTTAATTCGGTTTTGCTGCAAGTCTGTACTTGTTTGTTTTTTGCTCTAAGTTTAGACCTGGCTACGCTCTGGTATATACACACATTAGGCATTTTACGGCGTCTTCTCTTCCGTTCTAACTGAGCCCGCTTCCTTAGCCGAAACAAGAGAGTGACCCGGCTTCCTTACTAAACTTGAATGTTCTGACGTTTAACTGTATAGAGTGTTTTTTTTTTTTTCATTTTGCTTTCTATTTCTCAATTTTTAAGTTAATTTTTTTTATTTTTTATTTTTATTTTAATTGTTTATTATACTAATTATCACAGATTGTTAGTATTTCTTGTAAAAATTACCATCATCACTATTTATACTTTTACATACCCCACAAATGCTTTCATTAGTAATTGGTTTACAGGAAAGCAAAGGTACGGTATCGGCCGCGAACGTCCTGAAGGCTAGTTTAGACTTACGAAATAGGGTATTAGTCTATTAGCACTAAATGCCCACTAAAGCGGCATTGATGCCTACCTCAGAACGGGGAAGGCGGATATCCTGGTACAGCGTATTTCAATTAAGTGTGATTGCGTCCTCCTTTTGAAATCTGGCGTGCTGGTCGCTTTCGCGCTGGGCCCTTCCGTTGACGTCATTATTACATTTTCTCAAATACTGTTCTCACTCGGCACTGCTACGTGTATTATCGAGTAACCAACTCACGCGCATACTGGCTCTCCCTTTCTGGTGGCGTAGCAGTGCGCTGACCGTCAGCAATCACTACAAAAAACACTAGCTGTTTCGACGAGGAGAATAAAGCAAGGACCATTGAGAGAGGCGCTTTTATGTTACAAAGGCACGAACGCACCCAAATGGCCGCTATATATTAGGCTGAAAATATTACTAGTGGATATGTTTTCGACTGTTTTTATATTTGTATATTTAAACTATGAGAAGCACCTCTGTGTCACAGGTGGGTTTTACAGCAAGAAAGAAGTTATGTGCGTTTTAGATCTTAATGACTGGGTAATTTTTTTTTTTTCTGTAATGGGCGGATTTGCTTTTAGTATTTTATGTTATGGTGCAATAATACGTCACCGATGTTGGACCTCTTTGTAAATACCTGGATTAAATATGTAACTTCAAATACTGAGCGTAAAAAAAACTGGCCTGAAGGCGCACTGAGTTGGCTTTCACAATGCACAGTTAATAAATACCGTAGGTGAGTCTAGTATTGCTGCTAGATATTATATCAATTCCTTCTGCATCATAAAATGCATAAGCAGACCCCAATTTTACTGCATAAAAAACACAAGCACCACCAATTATTAGATGAGCAAGCCTTAGAAGCCACCTGACCGTAGTTTCGGATGTCTAATTTTGACGTCTCATATTTACAGCGGCCTGCTATATTAAAAAAAAAAATCAGGACATAATTTTGATTAGGACGGCCTTGTATGTCGCATTATGTATTGCCCTTGAAATGAAAAAAAAAAGTGCTTGCTTATCATAATAAAATTATTATGTATTTATTCCTAAGTTAGACAACATGCATCTTACCCGCCGGGGTGGTAGTTACAGGGCTCGACTACTGTTCAGAAAGGCGCGGGATCGAATCCCGGCCTCGGCGGCCGCTTTTCGATGGTGGCGAAAAGCAAGGCGTCCGTGTGCTGTACGATGTCAGTACACGTTAAAGAACCCCAGGTGGTCGAAATTTCCGGAGTCCTCCACTACGGCGTCTCTCATAGCCTTAGTCGCTTTGGGACGATAAGCCCCACAAACCAACATGCATCTTGCAGCAAACCCACTTGCAGAAACCGTACAGACGTACTTTTTATAACTTTGAAAAACTATGGAGATTCTCATACTTTACACAAGAGCGATAGAGCCTTTAACGCCGCCTTTTCATTCCGCGATTACTGCTCTTTTTTTTTTCAAGTTTTTTGTGTGTGTGGAAAGGAAGGGCAATATCTTCTTCAATTCTCAGGAGACAATTATACTTATCTGACTTGTATCCGCTAGAGTTTATAATCCTTATCGAAACCACGCCTCCAACTTGACTAGCAGGTGTGCGCTAAGTGGCAAGTGAAATGATGACCCTATCTATTTGTATCTTTTTCGAAGCTATTTCCATCAACAACGCCGTGGGTACAAGGATGGTCAAATCACCAAGGATGCCAACGCCGCTTGTGAACTTAGTCTATCCGGTGCTGACGCCGTGGTTTTCAACATCGAATTGATGTTGGCTACTTCCCTTTGGTCTTCAAATGTACCAGATTCATCTATAGCTACAATGGCTCAAGACATGTTCACAATACAATAACGGTTCTTTACAAATGAACAGTGCCTCCATTTTCTAAAATGTTTCATCTGTGCCTTCTAAGACCGTAAGATATGACTCCTCATATTTATCGAACATTCAAGCAGAAATTCACCATCACTATGATGTTTCAAATGCTTTACCTGTATTGTGAGGGGAAAAGCCGCCATAAGAAAACCTCTGTCAGCGATCTACATGAAGAATTCTTGAAAGCTCAATAATAATCAAGTATGTTGTTTTGGGAACCGTGAGTTTGAAATTGTAGGTCTTATAACCCCGCTCGATACATTCCTTGCCCAAGAATATGACCTACCAACACTTACAAATGGTCATTCCATATTGGGAGGGTAACAGGCATCATGGTCTTGGACAAAAAATGTTTGAAGTCTGAAGCAGCGGGTTTTGTTTTATATTAGGGGGAACTTAACTCTTACCGGGTAATGGGTACTAGCTTGGCTCAAGAACACATGGGCAAAATACTTGGCTGAAAGAGCAAAAGGAGTGGCTTTAATTGGGAGCATGCGCACATCGTCATCTTATTCCCCTATCCAATATCGTCACTCTGTTCAAAAGTTTTTATTTTTACAGATTTCAAACCAGCCCCTCTGGTCCTACAAGCTGCACTATGTCATTGGCCATTCAAATAACTTGTTTGAAAAATGTACCGCGGAGCTATATAGAAAGGTCGTATCATGTTCTTATTATTGCCAGGACAATGTAGTAATGAAATAAGCGACCACGTTGACTAGGCTACCTTAACTGGTGAAAGCAACGGCCTCCATGTCGGTGTTCTTCAAACAAGTGTTGTCGCACCGTGTAAGCTTACCATGCTTACTCGTTAAAGAAAACGGTACAATCTTCGAGTATCGGGGCAGATAAGTGGGATTTAGTCCGTCTGCTATTAGTATCCGTGTTCTACTTCGAGGGCTATAACTGCGCATTCATAATCGCGTATGTGGGTGGTGCGTATAGGTGAGATGGAAGTGCATGTTAGGTTTTTAGTCGTTAAAGCGGCATTTAACCTGCCGTTGCATCTGCCTTTAGATGTCCCACCCCATAGCACAAGGCCCCTTTATTGTATAAAGTAGTCCGGTATTCCGTCTGCTCTGAAATGTGATCAAAGTATGCTCAGGGCTCATGTGTTCTGGAAATGATTCAGTTTGAAGTTTTAAAGGCGTTCGGGCACTTCGTAGCGAATGCGATACCTTAAGGTCTCATGCAAATGACGACCTGTCGGCGCTGAGGGAGTGTTTTCTTCCAGCCCGATCAGTGGGCCTCTACTATTTCATCTACGCTGTTATGGAAACCTGGGATGAGTAGGTTGACTGTGCGGATCTTGCGGTGCAACTCGCCAGGAGCGTCAGCTGGCGCATTACATCGTGTTGTGCAATTCTGGTGCTGGTGAAGTTGTGGCAGGACGTGTGGTATGCTATTTTGCTCAATATATGTGAGCCTGCTGGTCATATATGGCGTTTTTTTCAGTAATGTCATGATATATGTTGATGAACCGGCGGATATGGACTGCTTGACATTTATTAACATATTCGACATTGGTTGGTATGACACACAACTAAAATTACGTGTCTTGTATGGTCTCTTAGTATGAAGGTAAACCCGTGATATCCATAACCTATTTTAAACATAACTGGTTTTCATCAATATGCTTAAAACTGATCGGAAATGGGTTCGAAGAATCTGTACTGCGATACCCAAAATCTGTTTTGAAAATTCTCAAAATGAACTGGCTTGAAATTATCATTCGAACATTTTACTAATGCCTCATACAATGTACACCCGCCCACATTTTCAGAATATCAAATGTTGCGCCTCTAACTACAACACGTAGACAGTTTTCTTCTTTTTTTGCAGCTACACCGCTTGCTAATTCATGCTGCAATTTAAGGAATGGTACTTAAAGGTTCCTATTTTTCATATAACATGCTACTTGCCCGATTGATTCAGAAATAATCAAAAATTAGCAGTCCCGTGCGATCTAAACCAAACAATCAGCATACATCGTAACAGTTCTTGCGAAACATGTACCCTAAAATAACTTACCAAAACAATATTGCAGGAACTTTCAGTTTTAGACCGATCCTTTAACCAAATGAAGTGAAATGGATGGCAACCGCTACTAGATATGCTGCATGAATTGCCTTCTTGTCGCGGCTAAGGATGGTGATTTTTAGTTAATTCTGACGAATTCAAGCAAACCTCCCATCCTAATTTGTTATTATCGTAAAGGAACTATTTGTTATACGCCACGCGTTAAATTTCTGTATGAATGAGGTCCCTGCAAAGCTGACAGAAGCATTCTAGGTATCGCAGTTAGAGACGCAACACTTGATGTTGTTAAAACATTGCGCGGGTGTACACACATTTTTAGCATGTTTGCAACGAATGGATGCAATATTTTGTAAGAATGAAATCATTTCTTATGAATACGATATATAAATTGTTTTGTATTCGAAGGATTAGGCGGTCTACAAAGGCATAACAGAAGCACGAATGTAGCTCCTATAGAACATTGTGAAAAAAAGAGTAGCGCGTACTTGGACACCAGAGAAGAGAACAAAAAGCAGACATCACAGGCGATGTCGTGTTTCCTTCCTGTTCGGTGTCTGGTGCCTCATAATACATAGTTCTAGCTGGACATATTGCGTATCATTAATGACAAAAAGGCCGGCGACAATCCCACCAAGATTAATCCCCCCCTCTGCCTGCTAAATTTATTTATAGAAGACAGCTTTTATAGTAAGGGATTTGAATATGTCTAATCCCTCGGAATTTCTTTGTGAAAGTTTTTTTATCTCTATGAATCTGAGCATAATCTGTACTGTATCAATGTGAGGGGATATTGACCAATGCTTTCTTCACTAGCTGTGTGGCGTATTCAGTCTGGGAGTCTGAGTCGAATATAAAATGAATATTGTTCCCATTTGCGACACACGCGTGTGGGAATGCGGAAGCATTACCGGTTGGCGCGGTTGAAATTAATTTATTAAATTTCTTTCTTCGAGATGGTCGCGAACTAACTTGCAACTTTATTAAGAGATATATGCTACGTAGAACAAGAATTCATTTCTTAACTTACGAATTCATTTCTTTACATCAATATAAATACGAATTTCAACGAATGTTTATATTGTAGGTGCCTATGTCATGGGTTCGAATACCTGTTGCGAGATGGACGTTAAAATAACTAGCAGATGTATGCGAAGAGAAAATGTATGGTACCACCTGGAAAGCTGTGCGAAGAAGAATTACGTCCCAGTTTTTATTCTAATGCAGGCATAAAAACTCCACATGGAGGTCCACAAGTGAATCTCTACGGGTCAACGGCACTGTGGAGACCATGACGGTATGTTTAGGTATGCCCCGCTCGTGATGCCGAGGTCTTTTTGTCACCTGCATTCTGTCGCCGCAATCGGTGCTTCCGTGGCTAGACGACTGCAGTAGCTAAAAGTCATCTTTGTATGAACAAGCGCGTTTCCACACGCTTACTGAGATCTTTCTCAATATAGTCATTTTTTTTTATTTTCTTCGTGTCTAGCATTAAAAAAGAATGGTGCGAATTCGGGTCTTTTCCAAAAATGGCTATAATTTTTTTTTCACAAGTTACCGGCGCAATTGGTTCCAGCATCATAAAATAGGTAATGGGAAGGTTATCAAAAAAATACCAAAATTATAATATGCCAAAATAAAACTTTTAAAATGCGTTTTTAGCTCTGGCTTTTTCCTAGGCGCTTCTTTATTAAAATATTTTTTGGAACGTTCGTAAAACTTCAGGTCCACCCAAATCAGTCTGCAATAAGAAGTTCTTGTCCAGTACAAAACACAAAGCATTGTTGTCTTTGCTGCTCAGCATGCAGGCTAACAAAATATTGAGATGCAGAACCTTGTATTAAAGCATCAGGAGATTCTTGTACCCGTTCACATCCTGTTGCAGAAGAAGGTAAATTATTCTCAGCAGAGATGTTTCTTGTGTTCTTCTCACGTGTTCTTAATCGTGAATCTATCTTCATTTTTGTCTTACGCAAAGGAAATGAGAAGCTGGCGTGAAACGCACGTAGAATCTTTCCACCTGTTTTATCCTTTCGTGCCTACATTTCTCATATTCTTGCCTTTTCTTGTCGATTGTGTTTAGCACTGGCCCTTATGTTAACACTTTCCTTGTGGACAGGGGTTGCAATAGTTGGCGACGAAGGCTCAGTGACGGCGCTTCCATTATAAAGCCCTTTCACTGCAATCAAGCTGTTCCCTCTTGGCTATGATGCGACTCCTTCGTTTGTGCAGTATTGTGTATGGTCTCTGCAGTGTCGTGCGCTTAGCCAACAGTCGTTTTCTCAAATATTAGGTCAGAACAGTATTCGACTTCTCCTTAGTCCCGGTATATCTTGCTAATTAATGTATTTGGCAATGCAAGGGTTCAAAGAAAACATGAAATAGCTTTGTCTATGCGAATATTTTAATGCATATAGTCTGGTGTTTGAACTGCGCTGCACTATAGTGGTAAGTAGGATTGGTGAAACAAGCGAGTGTGTGGGCAGATTTCAAATAAATCTTAGAAGCTATATGACTGAAGCAAGGCCAATTGTGTGTTCTTTGAATTACATAGAAAGTTTTAGCATAATTCGTGGCGGCATAGTAAAGGCTTCAACCAAATCTAAATACTACCACACGTCTCTCAAGTGATTAATTATGACACTGGATGAGAGGACGCATTGCCATTTTTAGTTATTTATTACAAACAATAATAAAGGAAATACCAAGAACGATATTATTATTTTAACACAACGCCAATACTTTCAAGAGTAATCAACTACAGCATTATTTGTGTTGAACCAGATACTGCAATAGCTGTGAGATAAACTGAAGGGCCTAAATCAAAAACAGTCATCGGAGAGGTTGGCAACAGAGCAGCAGGCATTGATAGCTGCCGGGGCGAGTAAAAATTGCCAGCTTGATTAGCAGTGGTATGGAATTTGTTTGCACAAATTTTTGTATAATGTCTGGAGATCAATTCGATTCGTGCTCTTTTAAATAAAAAAAAAATATGGTCGCTCGTTATATAAATATGATCTGTATCACGTCTGGCGTAAGTGACCATGCCACGGAGTTGGACCATAACAGCCGCTTAAACCGGGTTATTGGCGCATGAAGCAAAATGTGAGTGACTGTTTCTATGCTTACGAATTTTCGGTTATTTGCAATGGTGTAACAGAGACTAAGAGGTGCACTTCGCGAATGCTATTTTGAAAACACGCAGAGAATGCATCGTTGGAAATACGGCATCATTACGAAGATTGAGGCGCAGGTAAGCAGTCGTTTCATCAAACCTTTCTTGCTTCTGGCTTAGGGAGCACTTCCCATATCGTTTTTACTCAGATCTCAAGTGCTAGCAGCGCATTTAGGCGAGAAGATACCGTGCTGGTAACATATGTTCGTCATTATCATCATCATCAGCCTGACTATACCGACTGCAGGGCGAAGGCGTCTCCCATATTTCTCCAATTAACCCGGTTTTGTGCTAGCTGCATCCACTTATGTTCGCACGATAATTAAATATGAGACGTCTCTCAGCAAGTGATCATTGAAAAGTCCAAGCGACTGACAGATGAAGGCACGTTTTTTTAAGCAGACTAATTTTTATGATAACTTTGGGCATTTCTGTCGGTGCGCTCAGCGTGAGTTTGTGTAAATAGTAGTGGCATCTAAGTAGCTTTAAGTGAACTGAGTGCTTCTGTCTCGTTTAAACCCGCCATCCACTACGTCACTGAAGTGAAGCGTGTTGATATCGCTTGAATTACCATATCTATGGTGTAATTTATTATATAGGTATTGAAAGTAGTCTGTAATGCGGGCTTGTTGACAGCCGCAAATTTGTTTTTTTACCAACTCGCTCACGATCTCCCAGATGTGTAATCAAAATGTATGAACCAAGTGCATAACGGTAGCGCTCATTGCGTAATATTTACGTGCTCGGTGAAAGGGGCAGCCTGGCAGCTGCTCGAAGCACGCGCTCCTTATAGCTTTAGAAGCTATATATATATCCATTTTCGGCCAGACCTGGCGGCTAATTAAACCAAGCTATCAGCATAGTATATTGATTATAGTTCTTGTTTTGGAACAAAGAATTGATGAGCAAAAGTGCGTAAACTGCAGACGTTAATGCGTGGTCCTGAAGAGGCGACCCATTATCCCCGAGAACCGTCGCCAGGGTGCTTTAGCGATTGGGTTTGTATTTGAGCTGAAGCTCTTTAGCGCGACGGCTTTGGGAGTTCTACTTAGCGCTCATTACCGGCAGAGTATATTCATTTTTAGTTCACCTGCTCCCACTTTCATGATCAGACATGCAGCATATTTTGTGCGCTGAGGTACCTGTTTCGTTACTGCATTAGGTACTCAAGCCTCATTAGCACCGCGCATTTCAGTGGAAGCGTAATGCTTCAGCACTGCTCTCGAGCTTTCGGCTTAAATGTTGAGTGAAAGGCCATACCTCCCTTCATTTATCCTAGGCTTATGACTTATCAGAACTCTTGACAGATATAATTGACAGATATAACTAGAGGTTTAATAACGTCGTTAAATTTTCAGCTTATAATTTACTATATCCTATTGCAGGATTAAGATAAGAAGCGATATAAGCGGGGAGACCGGTTTTAGGGTTCTGTGAAATGGAAATTTATGCCTTGCTCAAGGTCTCTGGGAATATATGTGTGTTAATAATTGTGCACAGGGACGCAGGACGGAAGACACTGTTACGTAAGCAGTACAAGCATTTGTATATGCGAGTAAATTACAAGCTTTGAGACCGCTGGTGCATTGCACAGTAACTTTTAGCGAGTAATGTAGAGATCGCACAATAACGGCATTTTTAGCTCTAATTAATGCATGAAATGCTTCATCGTTTAAAACCATATTCATTGTGCCTTTTTGAAAACTTTTCAGTTGATTTGAAAACAGTGTTTCGTCGCTCCTGATGAGTGCAATAATTTATAATAATAGCGGTTCTTGCAGGGTAGGTAACTGTTTAGTATGATAACATTCTGAAAGCAAAGATTGATATCTACAAGTCACACAACCTCTTCTTCAATAACTGGAAGAAATACAGCGCCACAATTTTCATGACGAAAGTGGTCGTGATATGATGCAATATTGCACTTTTTTTTTTTCACTTAAAGTAAGGGTGAAACAAAGTGCACGACTAAAAATGAGAAAATAAATGTGGGCGCTAAGCATGGAAATCAAATCGGAAGACTGTCTCGTTGATAATGGCATGACTGCTTCGTGCAATTAAACTTGGAGGATTTCGAAAAGTGGATGATTTTACGAACTCCTACGCTTTGTTGTTCGTGCCTGCCATCCTTAGCGCAGCTAATTTAACGCTGCCAAGATAACGTACAGACAAGGCGCCAGAGAGTGCAACCGTTTGCATCAATGTACAAGTATTAACGCGTGACTGCGATCGTTCGAGGTCAATTTCGACGCAACATTTCAGAATAAAAATAACGGTATAAAGCAACGCCTCCGTGCATTAAGTGCGAGGGACTACAGATCTTCACTGTCATACGTTTAAAAATATTTGCAATTTTTAGGCATTAAACAGAATACATGAAATAACTGAAATGACTGCGTTCCTATCAAGTGACAACTAGAGGTTTCATATATTTATTGGCAGCATTTCTTTTTTTGTTGAGGCGCTTTAGGAACAGCTCCAAATTATTCGCAATATATTTTAAACTGCGGAACAAGAAGCTCATGGACGTCATAAAAAAACTTAAGTAGGCTCGGGCGAGTGTGAATACGATCTAATCCTTCATCCTCATCATCAGCAGCAGCCGCAGCAGCAGCCGCAGCAGCAGCCGCAGCAGCAGCCGCAGCAGCAGCCTGATTATACCCACTGCAGGGCGAAGGCCTCTCCCATATTTCTCCACTTATCCCGGTTCTGTGCTAGCTGCATCTACTTGACCCCTACGAACTTCTTATTCTCATCCGTCCACCTAACTTTCTGCCGCCCCCTGCTACGCTTTCCTTCCCTTGGAATCCAGTTTGTTACCCTCAGCGACCATCGGTTATTCTCTCTTCGCACTACATGTCCTGCCCATGTCCATTTCTTCTTCTTAATTTCCACTAGAATGTCGGCAACCTGAGTTATTTCTCTGACCCACTCTGCACGCTTTCTATCTCTTAATGTTACCCCTACCATTTTTCGTTCCATAGCCCTCTGGGTTGTCCTCAACTTAAGAAGAACTCTCTTGGTTAGCCTCCACGTTTCAGCCCCATAGGTGAGTACAGGCAAGATGCAACTGTTGTATACTTTCCTCTTGAGCGATACCGGTAAGCTGCTAGTCATAATCTGCGAGTTCTTCCCAAATTCGCTCCATGGTAATCTTATTCTTCTTATTATTTCCTTTTCATGGTCCGAATCTGCGGTTACAACCTGTCCTAAGTAGACATATTCGCCTTATACTTGCAGTACTTCGCTACCTAATGTAAACTGCTGCTCCTTCCCGAGGCTGTTGAACATTACCTTAGTCTTCTGCATATTGATTTTCAAGCCTACCTTTCTACTTTTTCTGTCTAGGTCACCAATCATTATTTGTAGTTCATTCCCCGAGTTGCTTAGCAAGGCAATGTCATCAGCAAATCGCAGATTACTGAGGTATTCTCCATCTACCCTTATCCCTAACTGCTCCCATTCCAAGTCTCTGAATACTTCTTCTAAGCAAGCTGTGAATAGTACTGGGGAGATTGTGTGTCCTTGCCTAACAACTTTCTTTATGGGAATTTTGTTACTTTCTTTATGCAGAACTATAGTTGTTGTGCAGCCACTATATATATATCTTCCAGCACTTTCACGTACGACTCGTCTACCCCCTGATTTCGCAATGCCTGCATCACCGCCGAGGTTTCAACTGAGTCAAATGCTTTTTCGTAACCTGCCGCTCTGTTAACGCTAAACTGCGGAGCAAAATTGTCAAGCGGAAACCATGCATCACGAAAATGTGGCTGAGTGCCAGGAAGTAATTAACAGATAGCGTGAGAGCCAGAAGAAAGGGCGAGCTCTTGTAACAGCAAAAAAACAGCCAGCGAGGCCGCAGGCTGAATGTAGTCGAAAGCGTGTTAAAAGCGCTGTGCGACCGGAAGGTCTTACCGTCGTTACATCACCGCTTCCTTTACTATGCCTGAGTTTGCCTCACATTCTCTAGCTCTCTCTCTTCTTCCCGAATGACTTACGCCCCAATTTGGAAACACAGCTGCCGTCTTATAAAATGGCGTCTGTGTTCTGCTTCATGTGTTCTGTTAATGCAGTAGCGTCAAAGCGTGTACACTGCGGCATACCTATCCAAACAAATGCCCCAATCTATAACGGGCAGGCCGAACAAGAAACTTTAATTTTCCTCTTATAGCTCTGCAGATGACCAAAAGTGAAGGAAGCACTTAATGGTATAATGTAGGTCAAGTTACCGCAAAAACACTTAGATGAACACATAGAAGAGATATATACAACGTAAGGCAGCTGCTCTCTCTCTCTCTCTCTCTCTCTCTCTCTATATATATATATATATATATATATATATATAGCTGTACTCTAAGCCACGTTTAAATCCCCCGGCTTATTCATACGGCGCCAGCGATCCAATGCACACACAGAATTTATATTTGTGTAACAAAACGCATGTGCGCGAAAAAGCTCCGGAAGGGGAAAGCCGAAGACGGGAGCCATTAGTGTTTTCGCTTCAAACCCTAAACAGCACATCTTAATTAAGTGTCCTCACCATCCTTTGTGGGAACAAGCTTATCGAATGAGCGAGTTGTTTTCCGAGATTTGGGCGGTTTACCTATGAATTTCTTGTTGCTTGATAATACCCAGACGCAGAAAGAGATACTTTTTATTGCTTCAAACGGCTGCATACAAATAGGGAAAAATAGCTTTGCTGAACAACGGCACCAAGTGCATTGTAGAAGGCGCAGACAGCGGCTGTAAGTGAAGCGCAAGCCCCTCTACGCGCTGGGCATGCCCAGTTCAGGAGCGCACGAAGGGTAGTAGATCTGGTACTTGGGAGACGAGCCGCAGTTCTCCTCGTAGATGAACTCGCAGCAGTCGCTTTCCTCGTGGAATGAGGATACTCGGCGCCAGTAGGTACAGCCGTACCCTGCACCATTAATCAAGTCGGTATCGGAAAGGAAAGGAAAATTGTCTGCGGTCTTTTTCCACGAGCTAAAACATCCGTATGCATAATTTCATTTTTTTTTTGTAAGATTGCAGCATCGTAGTAATCATATTAATGGGCTGTAAGTACAACTGATGTGTGCAACAGTTCTGTCCGATATGCAGCAGCACTCCAATAAGTTTACACTGTTACATGGTTTCCCTGCACAAAATTGGCAAAAACAAGTAAACTGAATCTCAAATGTGTGGTAAATTTAACATTTGAGGTTTAATACTTAATACACCTATATAAACAAGTTGGAGTAATCTACGCATGTTATAACTTTCATGTCATGCGTACCCTAAGACAAACCAAATAGGGGGACCCTAAAAAATAAAACATGCGTATTCTCTTTATTATGTAGGGTATACTGCTGGCCTAGTTGGTGGTGGCTGTCAAACATTATGGTGTCACAGCACTCCTTATTGGACACCGCTTCCAAACACGCATGATGCAGTCACGATGACGTATCGTATATGATATAGAATCCTCGCTTGTTTTCGCCATCTCCACGCAAGCACATTACTATCCAATATTGGCTTGTGTTCTTAGTCATGTACGACTGGCGCCTTTAAAGAACTAGGAAGACATAGCGTTATCAAAAGCGTAATTATACAAATAGTCAATTTTGCCTGTCGTGAGCGAGCCAGACACACACAAACAATCCACTCAATCAATAAATGAATCACACACCAAGTTATCAAATGCCGGAAACCAAGCACGGCCGTTGAGAAGTACTCGTACGAAGGAAGATGCGGACGCTTGCACAAACGCAACAGAGAGGGCAATATAAAGAAATGCAACTTGTGTCCTTCAATTCCACAAGAACAAAACATATTTCAGACGTTTCTTTTTGGTCAGCTTTATCTGTCAGCTGCAGTTGATTACAAATGTTTTCGTAACAGTGCAACCGGATTGCTTTTTGGGTCCGCCTAGTCTCAAGGCGCATTCATTATGTTACCGTTTATTAATCTTGAACCAAATAGCTTTCTTGCCTAATGCAAGTTGACAGAATCAGGGCTGTTCTCCTCTCCTTCTCTTGTCATCCTGCGCTCTTCACCTTCGTGTGGGCTACGCATAACATACTGGTCTCCCTATCCGAACGTTCTGAATGCTATTCGCACCACAGCCAAAGTAACTAATTGTCTTTTTAAACTCAGTTAGGTTGTTATGGTTTCACAAAACTGCCTAAAATTTGGCCTGAATCCCAATTTTTTTCACCTCTTTCTAAAGTAATATGATCCAGATATTGTTTCTCCATGTAGTATATTATTTTATTATTATATTTATGGTAGGCTGACAGATGCATGGACAAAAAAGGGGTGAAAATGTAGCCGTAAAATGCATTTTTAAGCAAAACGACGGGCGTAAAAGAAGCAGGCAGGCTGTGACATGTCTTTGCAATGTGTTATCCATGTTCATTCCACACCATTCAAGGATGCATTTAAAAGAAAGATTTCAAACCGTTTTCACGGTAACTACAATACGTTTGCTGTTATTAGCAATCAGTATAATGTCTTGAAGAAACTGTACGACATGGTGCTCGAAGGGCACCTTCATCTCTCAATGTTGAAACAGTCAACTGTATGTAAAGGCTGGTTCGCCCTGATTTAATAAACCTAAGTAAAAAACATTGCTACCGAAGCACGAAATGGGATTTTCTGAATTGGTAGGTTTATGAAATCAATACTGTTGATGATCATAAGTCAGCGCTTAGGGTGTTCCATATTCATAAACTTACCTAATTGTATACTATAAGCTGCACAGCCGACGAAAGCTATTTATCTGTGATAGAAGATCAGTAAATGTCAAGATAGGAGCCAGAGTTTAAACGCATAGTCCTGCATTTATTAGTGAGTATTGGTCAAAAGTTCACATTCAAAATTTCCTTGGTTTCTGAAAGCAAGCAGAGATATTGCACTCACCGTTATCGGCATAGCGGTGGCGGGCGATGAAACAGGTTTCACAGTCGGTATAAATCACGTTCCAATCTTCTCCAACGGCTCCCGAGCCTTGGTGATGCATGCACAAACAAGAATACTGAGTTACATTAGCGCCACAAAAAGTCTATTTGTCTTGAGTTCGCAACATTCATTGAGCAAATGCTTTTAGGGCAGCAGCCATGATAGATGAATTAGACGAAAGTACATCGGCGACCGTTGTTAGGGCCCACTAATTTCTCCAAAAATGTGGCGTCGCAACAGCCGTAATTTAGCCACCGAAGCGACGAGAAGATGCTAACCCTTTCTCGCCTATCATAACAACCAGCGAATGTACCTGTTTTTCTGCGTCCAAGGTCCACGAAGGGCCGATTATAAATGCAGAAATGAATTTTACGGTTGCTGTTTCAGCACCCATGATCCGTCACGGTTCCGTCTACTACATCACATCGACATGGCGATGTCGACCGGTTACTATCAATGGATTTTTGAAACCTCTCATGTGTTGTAATAAATGTTACTTCAAAAAAGTTAGGTGGATGGGCACTAGCCTAATAGTTGTTGATTTACTACCTCCAGTAATGAAATTGCGCAATTGCATTATTGGTAGACCAGGAAACATTTTAGCAGGGGTGTTAAGATCGACTATTGGTGTTAATTTTGTTTCAAATTCTTTAATGGCGCCAGATATGGCACCATATGAACGATCGCTTTTCCCAATTTTGCCCTTTGAATACCCCCTCGCTATCCTGTTCTAGAATTGAGAACTGTATCGTCTTCAGCGCGCAGCATTGTGAGCAAGGTGATCACCGGAGTGATGAAAAGCGTAGGTGGCGCTGTCAGTCGCATAAGCGCATCAGAAGTGCGCGCGTCGCACAAGAAACTTTCGGGGCTTCGAATCTGCGGCTCGTGTCCTGCTTCGATGCCGTTGCATCGCGTTACTTCACTGTCCTACTATGTTGCGGTATCGATGATTGGCCAAGCTGAAAATAACATGCCTGCAGAGAGCGTAGTCGCAATTCCAATCCGTCTCGTTAGGCTTTTACCTCCCCCCCCTCCTCCTCCCCTTGCCTTACTGAACGCCCTCTGTTTCATTGTTTCTTTTTTCTTGCTAATTGCGTGCTCTCTGAGCTGTCTTCCACATTACGGACTGCTACCTTCTCCAGATGCGCTTTCTCCGCACGATGGGGGAATCATGTTAATCTTACAAGTGAGGAAACAACCCAGCTTCTTTCAAGTCGGTTGATGAGCTTGACCGCTTGCTTAACGAGGGCGAGCTTGAGGACGTCGAAGCTACTTTGAATGCCCTTCTTCCAGAGGGTCATAAGTACCTCAATAGGCACGGATATAGCAGTCTCATAGCTTATATGGTAGTATATGT
Source organism: Amblyomma maculatum (assembly GCA_023969395.1). Taxonomy (NCBI): domain Eukaryota; kingdom Metazoa; phylum Arthropoda; class Arachnida; order Ixodida; family Ixodidae; genus Amblyomma; species Amblyomma maculatum. The sequence goes on from JAJIZL010017422.1 coordinate 2,097,676, forward strand.
GGCTCGAAAGTTCAGGCACAAATCAACTGCAGTACTTGTTCGGCGGATTTCATATCTAGCAAATCATATCGAGTGAATAAATTCATCTCAAACTTCGACCACGGAGGTCTTCTTTATCTCTTGTTGAAACTTAGCTTGTAAATACGTTGGAAAAGTGTTTCAAGATTTTTGTTTCAGTTCAGGGAATATTAATGCAAATAGCATGCGTGGATTTGTGATGTTTTGCAAAGAGCAGAGGTTTTCAGTCTTGGATTTCCTACTCATGACTGAGAAATGACGCTTCGCATAGTGGAGTTCTGCATTCTCATGCGATTCTCTTTTTATATTAAGTTACTAAACCATAAGCAGAGCTCTAAAGCAGAGCAGATAAAGCACCTGAGGCTGAGGAGATGCAATTATTCGTGTTTGAGGGCTCAATCTAATGAATTTGCCTGCGTCTTGTGTGTTTTCAAATTTAGCAGCTTAATTTATTCATGTTCTCGTAGTTCAGTGATATTTTCATATACTTTCATAGTGTTTTATATGTTCGTACCACATGCTTCAACTATTTATCTATATTCACTTATGTCGCGAGTTGTTCATCCTGCTGGTTTTTGAGGTCGTCCACTCAGAGGTTTCATGCATTTGTATGAGCTCTCGCTGGATCTACTGCCTGTTCATATGTATCCGCCCACATTCAAATAAAGTATTTAAGAGCCCCTGGCCTAACTTCTGTCACAAAGCAATCTTCGTATACTCCACTTATATGTGGAGTAAACAATGTACGCTAGCCTAGCCTAAAAGACCCTCCAATGCGATTTCAGTAAAAGCGAGCGTCGATGGTGGACTTCAGTCTAGCCCGCATAAACCCCCTCATCCTAAAATAAGAATTCCTGATCATAAAAATACGATAGACATTTGTCATTTGACCTCCCGTTAACGTTCGAGAAATAAAGTACCCAATACGTTCAAGTTATGTCTAACTGTTGCTTGTAAGTTAATCGGCGATCTGTATCTTACATTGGCTGCATGTGTCTTGCCTCGTATACATAGTTTCCCCAACGACGGCCGCTTTTATAAGGAAATAGTTCCTTTATTCATATACAGAATCGGTTTAATGCGTTTAGTCAAGTGTGTGGGAGCTAAAGGACACAATTTATTGTACCGCGCCTTCGGGGTCCGAAGTACACGGAGGCGGTTCACCCAGCCGTCTGCTCAACGCCTATCGCGGTATTCTAGGGTGCCCACATGTAGCGCCGCGGCACCGCTGCATAACATGTAGGCTCCCTACGCTCTTCTTACACGCAGCGCCCTCTTATGCCAGCCGGAGCAGTCATTGGTGAAACGACCAGTTCGCCGGCGTCAGACGGCACACTTCTCAATTCTAAAACACTATACTCTCTTGGACTACCTGCTCACACAATGGCGTCGTCATTGGCGAAAACTTCCGCGGGTGCTGCAACCGATTTCCGAGGAAGCTTTCGAAGAGAACGCGACCGCCTTCGGAAGCTACAGGTAAGATCCGACAAACTCCCCCAATCATCAGCGGTGACTTTACCGTCCCCGCAAAGAAATCGTAGTCATTACCAGTCTTCATTTGCAAGCTACTTGAGGTCACAGCTGTAAATAACCTACTCTCAGCTACTACCTCAAGTCCATCTTTAATTGATTATATCGTTGCACAAGTCGACGTGCTGTGCGATTGCCCAGCAGCACACACGTCATTATGTCTATGTTTCCTCGCAATCTGTACGTTCTTTATGCGAAAAGAAACTTGGCCAGCATGCATGCATTATTACAGTGGACTAATCTAGGCGTAAAGCGGATTAAAACACCAGTTTTTTTCCTAAGCTTACAGCTCACCACTTACTCGTACAGCATAACTAGATGTTATCCGTGAGGCTCAGTTTTGGCACCTTTCTTGGCAAGTTGTATGAAACCTTGCGTCAGCACCATTTCAGATGACGTCAATCGATGTACATTTAGCATACATCCGTTGGTCTATTCGGAGTGTAGCTTACGACGTGTACTCCCACTGACGACATATGCATCCTTAATTGTATGCCCTTCACCTCCTTCCGTTTTGTTTAAAGGAAAGAAAATGTGCAATACATAATGCCTCGGTGGATGCTTGAACGGTACTGCGAAGGAAAGCAGGAAGGCGGAATAAAAAGAGAGACGGAGAAAAGTGCCGCAGTGCAGGGTTGCGCGAAGGACGATAGGATTTAAATGCTGTGAAGTCTAGTGAGATGTACGAACGGTTTTCCTCACATATTGACGTTGATAGAGATCACAAGGTGCGTGAGAGAGTGTTGCAGTCTTTACGCGGGGCGAAAGGCTGCTCGAAACTTACGATGTTCAGTATTCCTTCCTCGTCAGAATATCCTGAAATAGAATCCACTCGCCACCGACGTTTTTTTTTTGTTTTTTTTTTTCACTATGAAAACAAGACAAGCAAACATACGGGAGTCAGAAAATTTTGCTAGCCTCTGAACTTCCTGAGTATTGCTCGGGGAATAATAGTTTAAAACGCCCTGGGCACCATTACCATGCACTGAGACTGAACAGTACGCGGACGCTTTGGCAATTCGCCTCGAAATGCGGCTACTTCTTCCGGGTTTGAACCCAGGTAGGCAATCATTTTTACATAGGGTTCAGGTAGTGTTATACAATATGTTCTTACGAATAGCATGCATCGGCTAGAAATATATTCTCTCGGGTGAGGATTGAAAGAGGGGAAGTTTTATGTGCGCTGTTTGACACTGCGCGTCTGTAGCTATTCGCCATGACGAGTATAGAGTTCTGCGTACAGGGGATGCGCGGTGAGCAATACATAGAAAACCTAGGGCACTTGAAACGGCAGAGCTTGTTGGACGACTGGGGGAGACTGGGTCCTTCTAATTTATTTCCTCTTTGAATGTTTCAGTAAAATATTCGTTACTTCAATATTCTTTTTAGTGTGTGTTGCTCTTTGCTGTGCACATGAAGCCCCACACTATCCTCTGATCTGACAGTGAGCTAGCATTGCAGTTAGAACGCTTCTATACATGTTTTCATGGCCAAAACAGGTTTGTCGTCTTCTCTGACCAGGATGCTTTCATGAGTCTCCAATTTAAGGTTTCTGGTTTTTCATTCCTTTTCCGCTGTGATGTCATAGAACGCAAACGCCAAATTGCATCTTCTCTCCCGGGAGGAACTGGCTGAAGGTAGACGGCGGAAGGGCACATCGCATTTAGATGCAAATGTTGCTGGTCGGGTTGTACTGACGCTAGAACAGATTACGAGCAAACTGAGTAGCCGACATGTAAGGCAGCGAATGAGCAGCCAGCCACGTCTTGACCCACATGCAGAGCTGTCCACGTAATATGACTAGGTTTATCTTCAGTCAGAATTATTAGAAGTGCTACGACCGTACAGCTGCAAATGAAAAAGATTAGCATAAGTGACGCATGACTGGAGGGGAAATATTGCAAGACGCGGCGCTATTATAGCTGTATACGTAGATAGGTGTAACAGAAAGCAGCCGATTTGGAAGCTTGCAGTTTTAATTATAGTTTGTTGCGCTGCTCATGGGTAGAATCGCGCGCCAACGTTGGTGTGCATGACTCCGTTTCTTTATTTTTTCTGAGCTGACGTTTTGAGCAGCGGCATTTTCTTTATCGAAAATTTCCCTCAAAGCCCACAGTTTTCTGGACGATAGACTGTCAATGGCTGTCAGCGCTAGCGAAGATCAATGGCATCATAAATGAACATTTTGCATTCCAGAGATGAGTCTACTTTTTGACAACAATTGAACCCAGCAGTTTGAACTCGTAATTTTCTCTTTAATGATAAATTTTCTTAATATTTTAGTACAGCACGTGAAATAAAGAAAAGTTTAAAATTAGTTTACAACTTTCAACAAATTAGTCAACAAACTGTTAACAAATTGCTCCCAAGCGAGCACCCAACCTTTGCAGTAACACTCCTTTTTGTCTGACCTGCTTGAACAAGTGCCACTATTCGGACTCTTGTCTCCTGATTCATTCCCGGCATCCTTATGTTGTAAATTTCATAGGAACTACACCTGCTTTTAAACGTTTTCTGTCGTGTGACGTAGGCACTGCCACTCGTTAAATTTGACAGTTCATCCCCGGCAAATTTTTAAAGGGAATGATGCCATGACTGCGGCATTGAAGATATGTTGCTCGCAACGCCAGCAAAAAATAAATAAATAAATAAATTGAGAGTATGTATTTAGCCAACTTGGCGTATGGTTCGGCTGATAAGAAATCGACTAGCGTTCGTTTAAGATGTTGCATTTCTTATGGGCCAAAGTCAGGATGTGCTGTTTTCTGCCAGCCACCCCTGCTTTAGGAAATGGAATATTTTTACCATGCACATTATTTCATAAGACCTTCCATGCTTAGTTTATATCTATCTAGTGGGATCTGCGAAGCCAGAGTGGTTAGAAAGACCATCACCCGGATGAAAGTACACTCGTGCACATTATGGCGATTGAAGAAACGCATCGCAAAGCACCACCAAGTTACACAATTTTCTCGTTCGCATCACCTGTGTTTCAATGATATGTTGAAGGCTAGCTGTACGCATACTACGCATATGTGTCAGATTCGTGCATTATTACCGGATGGTATGCAAACTAGATCCCGCCAAAATATGGCTCCGAACTGTCACATTATAAGGTGGATTCTTAATCACCAGGGATCGCAAGCATGGACATATTTGCGCCGTCTCGCAATTACCACATTCATTAGATAAACTTTTTTACTCTTCCAGTTCCGCAAAATTATCTCATCTCCGTTTTATGGCACATCCTTTGGTTGCGTACAACTAAATGCCATCCTCACTCCTGCCCTTTATTTTCTGCATCGTACAGGAAACTACCCCGAAAGACCTTAATCCCGAATGCTATTATAGTTTTGAACTTTGCCTTGTATCCTGCCCAGTCGCCACACAGTGCCCTGATTTTTCCTACAGCTATCTCTCAACAGGACAGGCTTAGGTTGTCGTGGACCTGCTGTGCGGATCATTTGGCGTTGGTGACCATTGAAAGTTTTGTATCACTGACGTTATCGGAATCAGCTTAAAGCCGTTGCGGGATTATATTGCCCTGAAATTACAGTTAATGTGACCTAAAAGATAATTGTTTTAAATAAACGTTTATGAGCTTGAACTTTTTTTATCTACCGGCAGAGCGAGAAAAACACGAAATGTTCCTGTTCCGCCGTCTTTTCTTTACGTGTAGAGACGCATAAATGGTGCTAAGTGGCCAGGGGCTTCAACAAAAGCTCAATCACAAGCGTTTATGGTTTTCGTCCTTCCACTTTCAGAGCCTACAGTCTCAGTTCTAAAGACGAATTCGGTATGGATGCTGAGGGGCCCCAATGAAGAATCCATTCACGTGGAAACCCGAGGTTATCGGTTACATTTTCTATAACAACCATATTCTTTTAAGCATAAATTAAAAATAATGACATGTGAATATCATTTGGTGTTGAGGACGTAATTTGATAAGAGCAAATGCTACAAAAATGGCGGGAGATCGCAACAGTAGACGCTATCAACAATACCATTGTATACTTACCTTCATCGGGAACGAATGTGAATAAATTCTTCCCAATATAGCGAGGAGTGGATGTCATTGTGTACACCCCGGTCCTGAAAAATATGGGATGTATTTAATAACCAATCAAGTAGAGTCATTCCGAAGTTCAGTCGACTTTGAGCCTAACTCGCATTTCTAATATGCGATACGTGATTTCGGTTGTGAAAATTTAGTCTCAACACCTGGTATGCAATCGTTTTAGACATTTTCGCCCGTATGCCACCTTTGCTGAGCCCCTCCAAGCTAACTGTTTTATACGAGATAAGGAATCAGTGTCTCTTGACGATATTTTGATAAAGACACAACAAAAGAAGCTGCCCCAATCGATGTTCGAGATAAAGGTTCATTCTACGTTTATGTGTACATTAAGTAACCTATGCAAACATAAATACATGCAGGTCTTTCATGCTATATCATTTGTTTTTATTTGTTTTGTTTTTTCCAGTTCATCTGCGTACTCAAGCAAACCGTGTTTTTTTTTTTTTTTCAGTCAGCGCATCTCTTATGCATCGTTTGCTGACTGAGCCGTGCCATCATTGTCGGTGCAACAGAAAGAAAGTCAAGAGCCAAACAGAATTTGTCACAAGAAAGGAAAGAAGAACTGCGAGCTCAGTGCCACACACTCGTGACTATACTTTATTTTCTGATAAATTTTCCTTGCATGGTGAGAAAAATTGGGTCCTTTTAAATGCACTTACATACACAACCATCTATCGAGTCACTGTCTCAATATACTACAAAATCCTGTAAAAAACAGGGCTAAAATGTTGTATAAGGAAGTGCTATAATTGTGCTTAGATTTTTTTTTTTTTGTTCTACAAACCGATCTGTTTAAGTGATGAAAGCTGTTACCACGCAAATTATTTTTCTTCCTGTTGCTAGTGTTTTTTAATCCTTTTTGCCTAACATGCTTGCCTGCTTTCTGTCCTGTCTATATCGGACTAATTTCTGTCATTTGTATCTTATCGAATTGAAATAACCAACTGAATTGCACGAGGCATACTTAGGTTGACATTTCTAGCAATAGTGATAGTCTTTTTTTCTATTATCTTTTGCACCACCTCACTCCCCTCCGTAATGCCCTCCCGCCCTGGCGGCAATGCAGGAAGTAAAGAAATAAAAAATTAAATATTCCGGTGCGCTGTATACCGGCTATTACCACTACACGTTCTACGCGGCAACACTCGCCGCCACACATGGCCAGCTTCAGAAGCCCAGAACAGATTAGCAGCAATTCGCATGTGTTAGTCATTTCGCCTGACTTACCCTCACGAACGAACATCGCAGCGTTCAAGTCGACCACTGTTGCTTGGAGTTCATGTACACTGTCTTCCTCAGATAAACACAGCCCAAGCGGTTTACTTTTAACCAATACAGGCCTCGTTTGACGTCTCCAATGTTCGCGCACTCTCGCAGGTGACTATATAGGAACACATTTCTCAGTCATATCCAGCTTCGCATACCAAACGTACTCCTAGGAAGCCATTTACAGGGCTTAAAGTCAACACCCTTGAGTTCTATATTTTTGACAAATACTGTACATATTTTGGCATGTTTCCGATGAACTATACAGAGAAGAAAAAAGGATCACCTAATACACACGCGTGAAACAAAAATACTTTGCCGTGGTAAAAAAAAATCATAAAGAAGCCTTGCAAGCACAAGGCTGTGCACGTAACATTTGAAACCAACAGTGAATATGACTAAGCCGAGGAAAGAATACTGTTTTCTGCATGCTTTATTAGTGGGCGGAATTGCTTGCGTGATCATTTTAGTTACCAAATAACTTGGGGAAAGCCGCACAGAATCGAACTACACGCTGCTGGCGGCAATCCAAGTGACTAACTCCGCATTGTCACGTGCTGCGCACTCCTTGCTTCACGACGGCGGCAACTGCTTCTTTCGAACTTAAGATTCCGTTCCAGTTACACGTAGCCCATCCATAATCGGTAGCATTGAACGTCTTGTCGTACTACGGGCATGTACCGTCTGTTGCAGAAGTTTGCAGCCCAACGCGTCGGGCGGAGGAGCAGTATCGCTCCCGAGAGGCGGCGCTGCGCCCGCCGGCACTGCTTGGTGACGTAGCATAAAGAGTGAGGAGGTTTGTTCTCTTCCCCTCATCCCACGGCTGAGAGAAAAGATGTGCGATATCAACGGCGTCACCAGGCAGCGCCGCCTCTCGGGAGCGATACTGCTCCTCCGCCCGGTGCGTTGGGCTGCAAACTTCTGCAACAGAAGGTACAACTACGTAGTGTTCAAATATTACTCGGCACATAGAGCTAAAGATAAACGAGCGATCATCGATATATTCCGTCTATATCCGTGCCAAATTTAGGCGCTTCATAAATGATGTACACTCGCAAAACATTAGTTTTGAAGACAGACGCTGACGAGCAGTGTTAATGGTTAACAGTGTAACCTACTGAAACAAAAGTAATTCTTAAAAAAGTTGGTGTTTGAACGTACGTTAGCGGGCCCGTGAAACCAATTCGCCTAAGTTTACCGTGCCTTAGCGCATCACACTGCTACTTTCACAATGCATTCATTGCATTTCTCTTACACAGCTTCGGTTCCTGTAGTTCCGTAACTGAAGGCCATTGGTGTTGAAAAGTTCTCGTACGTTCCGAATCTGTAAAACTTCACGCATTTCGCTGCTCCTCCGAAGTTCGGGTCGGAGTAGTAGTTTCTGTATATCTGGTACCACTCTCCGACGTCAGGAAAGCACTGCGCATGAGAGAACAAGGGGCGCCTTATGTTACAGCCCTATGAAAATCTGAGACCGATCAATGAGAGTAAAACTTAACTGCTTACGAGAGGTGCGGAGAAAATCGTGTATGCAACGAGGGTAAATATCGCCCGTTTTTTCAGAGGCTCCGATACACGATCCGCGATGTACTAACATGTAGGTTGTAGCCTAATCGGGCTACAACTTCAATGTTTTCATTATAAGCCGCATATTGCATACCATTTTCGATGTTTCAATTTAGACGTGTTTGAAAATTAAGTTCACTTGATGCGGTAGTTTGCCAAATGAATTTTAGTTAGCTTTGCGTGCAGTATATTGTTTTCGGAATGTTTATTCTCATGGCAAAAATATGTACCGGATGTGGCACGCTATTTAACATGGCAAAGCGGGGCCACTCCGTCGATGGCGGAGTGTGAGTGAGTGAGTGAGTGAGTGAGTGAGTGAGTGAGTGAGTGAGTGAGTGAGTGAGTGAGTGAGTGAGTGAGTGAGTGAGTGAGTGAGTGAGTGAGTGAGTGAGTGAGTGAGTGAGTGAGTGAGTGAGTGAGTGAGTGAGCCAGCGAGCGAGCAACCGACCGATACATTTATTTAGTGTCCGAGAGGGTTTTGTGTGACTGGGGCTAAGTCTGTCTCCTGAGGTTGTCGAGACATCGTTTTGTCGCCACATCGAGGGCTTGCTGAATAGCCTACTTTTGGTCCTTCAGACTCGAGCTGCAAGTGTCAGATCATCTCGATGAGAAGGTTTCTGACTTAAAACCGGTTAGTTGTATCTTACAATCAACCGAGTATTTATTTATTTATTTATTTATTTATTTATTTATTTATTTATTTATTCGATACTGTCAATCCCACCAGGGATCATAACAGGAAGGGCATAAAAATACAGAGGTACAAAATATAGTAATGGCAATTAATCAAGTACATGAAAGAATATGATACCAAAATTATGCATAACAAATTATACTATAGCAATAAGACCAGACTGAGGAGCGTATGACAAGATTTTCGCGGACAAATAACCCGACAAGTGAAACACAAACGGAAGGAGAAAAATTCGTAATGACATAAGAACACAGTAATTAGTGAGATGTAAGTAGCTTATGTTTCACACGTGTACTAAAAGCATTTAATGATGAATTATTAACAATGGATGTGTGTAAGGTGTTCCATTCGCGTATAGCACGAGGGAAGTAGGAATATTTGAAAGTGTCAGTACGGAATGAAAACTCGTTTAGAGTGTGAGCGTGATTATTACGTGTTTGTCGTGTTTGTGATTTTGATATGTATCTTGATGTATTTACGTGCAGCTGCGTGAGCCCCTAGGAAAGTTATTTACTATTCTGCAAGAAAACACCCAGTTTAGACAATTTATTTACAAATAGGTTGAAGTTTGTGCACAAGCTTTTTGGGTTTTGAAGAACAGATCTTTTCGCAACGACTGTGTTGAGATTGTCTATTGCGCTGAAATTGCTTCTGTAATGACATGCATGCATTTCGTAGCTTATCAATTTGGTTATATTTCACCACCATAAAACCTCCGTATGTATGATACAATGCAACTTCAGAGAGGCTGAAACTTGTTGTTAGACATGAGGCCCTCAGTTGTGACATCAGTGCATGTTTTCACATTTCTACAATGCCGCAGTTATCTGTGATCTCAAGCGTTTCCTTGGTGTCCCAGCATACGTAAATCTTGCTATATAACATGCTTGACGTTAACCCCTTACATATTAGGTAAAATTATCTCCCTACTGGCCAAATAGCCAACTGACTAGGATAACGGTTGGAGGATTGTCATGGCAGCTGTTCGCGCTCGCTTTTTCATGATATGCAAAGTACACAGGAAACTTTGACTTTAAAATGACATAACAAAATTACTTGGTGAATTACTATACAAACATATAACATCTGGCCATCGGATTCATAATGAGCCTCTCAAACTTATGTTAATGGGGCTGTACGTGAAAAACGAGCGTAATTTATATGAATTTCTATTTGTGTCGTACAGCAGGGGGACTCAGTCATAAATGTCATAAAAACATAGCCTCAAAGGGCTTCTCGAATGCTGATAAATTGATTTTGTACGCGCACAGATTTATCAATTCCAAAATAAAATCATCTCTCAAACAAATCTCACTAAGGACCCTGATACTTGCATCTCACTCCGCCGTATTTTAAAGATTCTTGAACAATTTTATAAGCATCCACGATTCGGTCTACACAGCAAAAATTTCATACTTCAAAAAATATAAATATGAAGATTATAAAATTTAAATAGGATGCCTGTCATAGCATGTAATATTTTTTTTTTTCAAATATAGTACTTATTTAGCTCTATACCAGTTACCGTTGTTTCCTTTGTAAAAAAAAAAAAAAAAAAAAAAAAAAAAAAAAAAACAACAAGTTACTATAGTTTCTGGCCCTTCCTTGACACGCTATGCTTTTGAAATTATTTTTCAAGTGTGTGGAATAGCTGAGAGTGTCTTAGTGTGCATTTTCATAGGCAATAATGAGCAACTAAAGTTACATATATAGTACAAGAGTGCAATGTCTTGAACGAGCGTGTCATGGCCACTACAAGAAAAATAAAATATTTTGCGCCAGTGCGTCTGAAATTGCGTCTGCAAAACCATCATTTGGAAGGGAAGCTGCAATACGGTGTTGTCAGACAACTAGGCAATTTTTGTTCCAAAAAGCGATAATTGCATGTCCTCACAAGCAATCGCAGGCTGGGCAATACGACTCAGGCAATACCGCCGTCGCATTGCGAGTACAGGAAGAAGAGATACAATGATTATATTACGGCGCGCTTTTCGTACAACTTGTGTGCTAAAAGGTAGTCTTTTAGGGGTGGTTGTGGGCCGTTTTTCACAAAGTGGCTTTATGAACGCTATTCTATCTCTGTCTGTCCCTGGCGGCGCCGCAGCAGCCATCGCGGCGCCTAGTCATCTTAAAACAAGAGATATGTGAATTGTTCCATCCTCATACGCGATCCTACTTCCGGAGGTCAAAAACTGCGCACTCGTTTCAAGATCTTTAATAACGTGCGCAGTTTTCCCGAAATAACTAGTTCAGTTATCTCGAGATACCTGAACCCTATAGGAATTCCACAGAGTAGCTGTAGAACTGCGAAGACATACGTTTCCCTGCAGACAGGTTCACATCAGCATGGGAAATCGTCAGGCATTTCCTGGCTCTTATTATAGTGGAGAGAGAAAACTGCAACAAACATGGGACCCCACGGCTTTTGGTCATAGACCAAGGTTGTTAGAAACCACTCATCGTTAAAGGTGGACGGGTAATTGATTTTGCACAGCAGCGCTGCAGCAGTGAACTAACTCTGGCCGTTGTCGGCACAATCAAAGGGTAGGGCGGAATGCTTTGTGCGATTGTTGGGAACACGTCCAAAAAGCGCCGAAGGTATGCACCACGGCAGGGGTAGACGTCACCATGTTGAAGCAAATGGTTCGTTGAGAAGAGAGGGAGGGGGGAGTACCTAAAACGTCGATCGTCAAAGAGTTCAGTGTGGCGCTTTCTCGTGAAGGAAGGGAAGCTCCCTAAACGGCTCCCGAAGCACTCGTCGCTGTGTATACGCCCATCAACGATTCCTCACGAGAAGACTGCATCTTTCCTTTCTGTGAACGGCAGGAATAGACACATCAGCGCTTTCGCATTAATAATGCGTAAGCACTGTAAGGCGACGTAGGCAGGCTTCGCGTGGGCATGACCTTGTCGGTGCAGTAAAAGAGAAACTATTTGGTATAAGAAAAAGAACAGTACCATCGGATAGAGCATCAAGGATAGGTGTACAAGTGACAAAATGGTTAATGTGAAATAATTAGTTAAATAATTACTGCCAGTTAAGATAATCAGATGTCGTAATAGCTGCGAGAGATAATGTCGCCGTCCAACTAGGGTCAATTGGTATTCGACTTCCGGTGACATAGGCCTAATAACCAGTGGCCTATGTCTGAATGTGAACGAGCGGGAAAGCTAGGCCGGAATTTGCGTGCTCAAATGTGTTGGAATGGCTAGAAAATGTGTAATGAAAAAAGTAATCAACTGCAGCCTGAAACATTCCGACAGCACTGCCAAGTCTGCAATGTAGAAATGCGAAAACCTGAGCGTTGCTGCGGCACACAGTACATCGCACGTCCCTTGTCAAACACATACAGCGTTTCGTTCAAACACAAACATCAGCGGATTTCTATAAATTCTTTACTGGAAAAGAAAAGAGCAGTATCTGTCACTAGCAAAATCCCGCTGAAAAATGTTGCGGACAAAACAGCAGCGTTGTGGCTTACGCATTTCTCCAATTCTGGTTCTGCATGTTCTGGAAATTTGTTTCTTGACTCTACTGGCCCTTAACACAAGAGGTGACGCCTCGAGCCCTCAAACTATATGTCGCTTGTCTCTTATTTTCGAGTAACGATTCTGCGTTTGTGATATTTTTTTGTCTTAAAGCCTGCCTACAAGCGCTCTTTGAAAAGAATGTCGAAAGTTTGGTTTTCAGGGCATGAAGCAGCGTGCTTTTACGACAGTGTCTTAGTTGACCATAATTTCAAGCTTTCAAGAGCACCGGTAAAAAAACGTTTCCAGCCAGCGCCTCTATCCCCCGAGGAACTGAATAATGCCAAAATGAGAAGCCCCACTGGCGAAAAGCTCCGACTTTGCGCTCTTCTCTACGCGACTGTGTTGTTCCTCGTCCTCCTCTTTCTGTTGCTCCGTGTTGCACGTGCAGCGGCACCTGGCACGTGCAGCGGCACCTGGCACGCGCCGCCGTAGCTGCGCGTAGGGAATTCAATCTCTCTCGGGTACGTCCGAAACCGAGCGCTTGCATCGCGGGGCAAACTTTATCTTTTGTTCCTATACAGAGGCTTTCCTCTTTCAGGGTCCTGCATACGCTTCGGTTATTATTAGTATTTACAATTTACCTGACGTTATTTCCTTCCTCCACGCTTACAAGAACAACTAGAACAAGTGGACCGATTTTTGTTAGTAACGAAATGTGATGGCGTTTTTGGGCGGCAGGTTCAAAACAAAGAACCTCAGCGGAGCAGGGCATGGCGAAAAATTCAGGCCAATCGTTTCTTTCCTCATGGTATTCTGCATAATGAGTTGACAGGGGACCCAGAGGCTTGCAATCCCTGCAACGTACCTCTGAGTCAAAATCATCTAATCTGGCAATGCCCCGATTCTCCGGGAGCTAAAGAGACCGATCCTCTTGATCAAATTACCTGGCAGTCCAACATCCGCAGCCCAAAAGTGGATGAACAAAAGATCGTCCTACGCCTGGCGGAGGAGGCTTACTCCAAGACCTTCTCTGCGGCCACGGCGCAGGAGAGCCGGCAAGGAGACCCTTTCCCTGGCTGAACCTCTGCCCCGAGGTACATGTCGGTGTAAATAACTTCTCACTCACTCACTCACTCACTCACTCACTCACTCACTCACTCACTC